>KK351023.1:1119158-1204881 GCA_000671755.1 Glossina brevipalpis
CGTTAAATAATATTGTTAAAAATCAAAATTTTTCTTTTTTGGTTTTTGTTATTAAAAGTTAGTGAAATAAGCTATAAAAAATTAATACTGAACTTTTCTCAAATTATATTTTGGGTATAAAAAATCGGACAAAGAAAAAAAATGTTTTGGTGTACGAGTTTGGCTTTTACCCACTGTATGTGTTCATGAAATAAATGGCAGAAGACTATTTTGACTGTCAGTAACAGAAAATGCATTTTTGCATTCTTACTATGTTTTTTATCTTTCTATTTTTTTGGTTTATAACTTAAATTATGCTTAACGCGACTTAATAAATGTAGCATGTAGCTATGAATTCTGAATATTATGTATGTTATGTATTTTGAACGTACATCTTTTTTCAGATTGTTTTTTTTTGAGGGATTCTTCGAGGTAGTGTTCGTTTTCTCATATGAGGCACTCGAGCAGAAGTGGAGGTAGGTCTCCGTTAAAATGCTCAGCAACAGCCGTTGTCTATTATGCATAGTTCTGGCTTCGAAGAGTGTAATTGGCGTCCAATGGCTTTATATAACGAATATTCTTATAGTGTTTATGTAAATGGCAGGCTGGTAGTTGGTATTGTGGCAATCACAGGATCTAATGTGTAGTTTTTTAATGGCTCAACGTTTAAAATTGTTTTGAAGTGTCTGAACGAGGTGATGATTAAACAAGTTTAGATAACCAATTGTCCAGTTCCATGGAACTTATCACGTGTTTGAGAGCGTGCCCGGATAGGAGTGTAATGAGGTAGGAGGTGTTACTTATTTAATGGAACGCAGTATATAAATACAATCTCGAGATTTTCACATCTTTCCTAATCAACAGTAGCCATTATTACACCATGTGGACAAACATTCCAGAGATACAACATATTATCCTATGGTAAATAAAAGATAATGTGTTCCTCTTTATTAATATTTTTATTCTTTCACAATAAAAAAAAACTAGGGAGCATAGAGAAATTTTTAAATGTGAATGTTTTTCAGCTTCCGATTCAAATCATTAAATTTTAAGATCTTACGAACGAAGAAATCTCCATAACGATGAGACACCTTAGTATCAGCGATGTGTATCATATCATCATCAATGTAGAAATCCAGCTGTAAATAAATTAGAAAACGATAGTGTATAAAATTACTACCATAATATGATAGATATACCTCAGAACCAGATTTAAAAGCTCCCTCCAGACCACTTGAGCCCTTAGTCCAAACCAAATTACGCATTTTGTGCTTGAAACATAGCAAACGTATCAACAGCTTCGAAATATCGTCTTCATTGGCATTCGGATCTATAAGCGATGCCAGCTTTGATAATGGGAGGGTTGTATAGAGTTTTAAATACGATCGGGTAGTTGGCAAGTCTTTCTGCTGACGAACTTCATCCATAAAAACTTGTAACTGATGCTCCATGGGGTCTTTAACATAGTCTTCCATGGGCGCATCAGCAGCCGGTGGACACGGGCTGACAAAGCGTGGGCTAGCAAATAAAAAGAAAGATTTAAATATTTCTAAATCTCCGCATTGCATTTTAAACATCGAATCGTGATAGTTCTTCTCCCGCAAGACCTGTTGTATAGATTCGTCAATGCATTGAGGATGCAACACCAAACAAATAGCCAAAAGATGATACATTTGTTCAGCTTGTTTATTAATTTGATCGTTCTGGTAAGAACGTGTGCTGTACAGTTGCTTGGTACGTTGTATATAGAGCAGAATTTCTGAGAATGTCCTTATGGCATCAGAATAGCGACGCATCATCAAGTAAGCGAAGCCTACGTAGTAAGACGTAGATATCTGGCACGCTGGTATATGTGAATACTGAGATTTCTTGTGGATTTCAATGGGCTCCAAAACTTTAATGGCCTGATAAAAATCGCCCAACAATGAGTGCACACGTAATAAGCCCACTAAAGAGAAGTAACCCAGCATTTTATAAAAGGAAAGTTCGCCAAATTCACCGGCCACTGCTTGTGGATCGTTGCCTTGGGAAATTGCTTCTAATTGCTTCTTAATATTTGAAATATCAACTAGAGAATGTAGAACATTAAGAATGCACAAAATGCTCCACACATTGCTGTGATTAATACATAGCTGATGAATCTCCTCAGGTGATTTGTCAGTAAGGCGAGCTCTATAAATGCATATAAAACCATATTAAAAAATCATCTTTCTTACATATTTTCAGAAGCTAACCTGTATTGAGCGAAGTTTTGAAATTGATAAACAAACTCATCTACTAACTCCCATAACCAAACATCAGGCAATTCCAATAAAACTGGGCTTTGGGAAGATATAATCAAATTAAAGAAATCGCAGTAGTTAAAAAACGAATTAATGCGCTGCTCTAGCTTCGGGCCGCCTGGTATGCGAGCGTGAATATGACGAAAATACAATTCTTTGTATAAAATCAAAAATACTTTATCATTATCAACTAAAGCAGCCACCTCATCTTCATCTGGCCAAGCGGACTTATCAAAGTGATGATCACTTATCTGAGGAAAGGTATTCTCGTACATATTTTGTATGTCATACATTACACCTTCCTTTATAGCTTGGCAAAAATTAATTATGAAATATTTCACATTGTCCGGCATACGACTTGCATAGAATGATCGTTCGTACTCCAGATCCAATTGAGGATCGCCAGTGTGCACGTATTCATCATAATAGTCCTAAAAGAAATTTTTAATATATACTAAGTGAAACGTGACGGTACGGGCAAAATATTTGCTGGAAAAAGTAAGGTTAATCTCAACGTTATTGGTAACGTCTACAGTTAAAAAAAAACGTTGAACTTTGTTTATACTTCATATATACATATATATGTATACGTACAACATTAACATAATCCTCTCCGCTATACATATTTTTCTCCCTTAATTTTATAATTCCTTGATAAATTAAATAAATTTTACAAAACTTTCTTAGAAAATCGTTTAACACGCCTATCAAAAACAGTTCACAAAGAGCAGTTTACAGGGTTGTCAGGCGTCAGTTAAATAAAGAACGATAGGTGAATTGCAAAAGACATTGCCAGTGAAGAAAAATTATGGTTAACTAACGGACACTGCCAAAGAGACCTAATAAATGTAACTCGGATAGGAAAAAATAATATATTAATTTACCAAGTGTTTCCAAATCATCGCAAATCTTAAAGACTATCAATGCGCTTATATACTGTCTACAAATTCGTTAAAATCTCGTATTTGATGGCAAAGGCTTATTTTATTTTTTTGAAATATATATTTTATTCACAATTAATCTGGAAAATTTAAACGCTTTTTAAGAAACGCAGTTTTATTACATATCATCTGCAAGGAACCGTGACCTTTGCTTGAATTTCGAAACGTTTAAAGTCAATTGTCAATTGATAGGCTTTTTATGTGGATTAAATTTTGGTCTAGCATTTAATTTTATACTTTCAAGGGATTTTTTGTAAGTTAGCATATTCATGTTATACTCTCGTCTGGCATAATAAATATCGTCATAAGTGGATTTCAATTTTGTTTGTAATGATTGTTCATTTCTATTGCCTTCACCTATTTTAATCGTGTTGATTGCGGGGATTTCCTTTTTCTTAACTAATTTGTGTACTTCCCCTTTAATAACGTCAAGATTTATTTTAAATTTTCGTGCTTGCAAATCTGGAGTTTCTGAAACGCTTTCTTGCAAACTGCTTAGGCGTTCTTCAACATTTGTTATACGTTGCTTCAATATTTCGAGATTCTTTGCAATTAATTTGTTCTTATTGCCTTGACTTGTACCTGCTTCATTTTCGAGTGCTGAGCTTGCTTCTTTCTCTTGCACAATTGTTCCTTTTTTCTTTAAACATTTCTCAATTAAATCATCAATTTCATCTTTGCGTATAAACTTGTCGGGAAAAGAGAGTTCGTGCAAAATATTTTGCACTTCATTTCTTAGCAAACTTCTTATAGGCGATGAATTAGAAAATTGTTTCTCCGAGGTACTGGTTTTAGGCTGTGAAGCATCTAAATTTATCGCAGCTTCACGAACTTCTGGAGTAATTGGTATCAAATGCTGCCTGCTTCTATTTGACATTTGTACTAAAGTACACTTGCTGCAATTTTGGTAAGCAAATTGAGAGTCACTTATGCGGGTAGAAAGATTTCGATAATGACTTGTTCTTGGCGATATACAGCTTTCCGGAGACTGTTTTCCACACAAAATTTTGTCGAAAAAAAGACGTCAAAGCTTTTATTTTTCTTGATAATAAAATCAAGAAACTATTGATTTACTGATATGTTTGTCAAATAAAATACCTTCTTTCTTTAGAATATCTACGAATAGAGATTATTGATAAATCTTTGTTTTCATTTGTTTTAGGGTTGTATGGAGAAAATGTGAACGATCTTTCAACTAAGCCATGAAAATTGATTCCTCTGTGTTTTATAAAACCATATATTGCAAGTTCGTTTATTTTGCAACAGTGCAAGTAAGAAATAGTATCAAAAATGTTAAAACTGAGTTGTTACTAGATATTATTACCTATGGCTTTCCAGCTTTGGGTTCTACTACTGTGGAAAGTTTAAATGAATTCGGTAAACGGTAAAAACGAAAATCCGATATTATGGTACCTGAAAGCCGGAGTCATCGGTGTAGAATTTTGCAAATACGACAAACCATTACCTTAATACTTAACATAAATCAGAACCTTAAATGTCAAAAAACTATGTTCAATACTTCGAAAATAATCCCTACGAAAGATGTGTGATATAAAATATGAGACCTTCTTCTCGTAAAATCCGCTCACATCAAATAAGAGATCACGCACATACCGAATAACACATGAATAGAAGACGTGGACATGCATAAGAGATCAAGCAGAAGTCGAGCTGTGTTGCGCTGTAAATTACTGCATACTATACATAGCACGATAGTAAATTAATAAATAAATGGAATTGGTACAGAAATACCGTTGTATACAACTGTTATCGATTTCTACTATTTTAAGTAATAATCGGTTTCTTCGTAAATTTAAGTAATAAGAATGGTAGACAAAAGTAAGGTTGAGCAAATCAATACCTATTACAATTATATGAAAGAAAAATACGTCATGTACGTCATATTTCGTACCAATGAGTCCGCTCATAGAGTAGTATTCATAGAATCAGCTGATTCTGTAAAGATCATATAAACAATTTTTGTGCAATTTTTAATAGTTTTCAAGGCTAAAAGGAAAAATAAGATAAAAAAGTAATTAGTTATGACGGAAACTGAATCTGAGCCTGTTTCTTTAGTGGCAGAGAAAGAAAACACGAAAAGTTTGTATTTATAAAAAGTTACAGAAAAGTTCGTATTATAAAACATTATTATTAATAATAATTTTAGTTTGTATATTATTAAATGCTACGGGGAATGTACCAATTATTAAGAAACGAACTTGGACGGTAGACCCATACAAGACAGTCAGTTGGATACAAAAATTTATACATAAATATTTGAAATTGGACGCAAGCGAACAAATTGTAAGTAATTTTTCTTTCTTATATTTAACGTATATCGATTAAATTGCAAATCGTTGTAGTTCTTATATGTTAATCAAACATTTGCACCTCCTCCGGATCAGATTATAAAAAATCTTTATGACTGCCACGGTACCAATGGTAAATTGGTTTTATATTATTGTAAAAATCAAGCGTGGGGATGAAATGATAACGCGTTGATATTACCCCCCTTTTATACTTAAGCATTCTAACTTTTATATTTATAACTTCTTTCCAAATCATGTAACTGTGTTAGCTTAAAAGATGTAATTCTTGAATAAATTATCTATAAGTTATAACATTTCAAATATGCTTTTTTGTTTGCAATCCTTTAATGAAATCTTTTTTACAGCACTTTAATTGAATTACATAAATGTTTTCATAATATTGAAAAATCTACGTTTCAAAATTTATATATCACCACGTAGTTCTTCCAGGTCCTCAGCAGCTTTCTTGGAAATTCTGTGATATTTAGCAATTATGGGTCGGTAGTAGTAAGCTTGATAATCGTTACGTTCCGACATTTTTGCACGTATTTTGTTTTCGAGCAACCTGCAATATGACGTTTATGGCGAAACTTTTAATTATAAATATAACGCCAAACTTAAGGATTTACCTTATTTGAGCTCTTTCGTTTTCCTCAAACAAATGATGTAACTGTTTCTCATACTCCTGCTGTGGACTGGGATGTATATAACGTGATATAAAACGGGATATTGGATGCTATAAATAGTAAACAAACCACCTTTTAATAAAAATACTAATGATTGAAAGCTATGCATTGACACTCATATCTACCTTATGATATTCCCAATGTTTTGGTCGATAACCCTCAGGAATGGGTTCCAATTGAGCGGGACCAATAAAGATGTTACTGTACAATACAATGCCGATAATGGGAATCAGGCCTACCATCGTGTAAAAGTGCAACAAATCTTTAAATTTATCCCACTGAAAACGAGATGGTTTCACAATCATTTGATGATGGCCCCCGCTCATTTGACGCAATTGCAGTTGTACACCTAAAATTGACAATTTGTTTTGATTTTATTAAGAGTTGCGTAATGATTATACTGAACGTAAGACGCCTTTCAAGTAATTTTTTACCATTTTTAACGACAGGTGAACACAGGATAGCGTGATATTTGGCAAGTTGTGTTGCTGGTCGTAAAAAATTACTCCAGTTGACCATTTTTTTTTAAATCTCACACCTAGTCCCGAGCAAATATATGAATCAAATGTGGTATTTACGTTTATTAGGTCGAATCGCTGAAATTACAGAGCAACGATGGTATTGCCAGACAAAATTTTAATAAAAGTCTGCAAACCAAAGAAAGAATTAAAAAAACGCAATTTCTATTAAATAACTAGGTTTGTTTATCATATCAATAAGCAAAAAATTAAGTGAAAAAATGTATTGAATACATTAAAAGCATTCATTTATTTGGAGAAAATGTATAAAACAAGCAATAAACTTTACAAATTTCATTTATTAAACCATAGTTTACTAATTTATGAGTAGAGTGCAAAGAGTGTTGAATCTACTTCGTTTCTTTACTACACTTGTCACAATTTGCATAATTTTACCTTCATTTAGTTTTAACAAAAATTTTAACATGGCCTTACGTTTGCATCACTTGAATCCTAAGAAAACTTTATTTTTGCTATGTGATATACAAGAAAAATTCCGTTCGGCTATGCCTTTATTTGCTAACTTATTGCAGAATGCTAATAAATTGGTAAGATTGGAACGATTTTCAATGTATGTATAGTGACAATTTGTACATTCTTTAAAGACGAAAGCAGGCAAGGAATTGGATGTAGCATTAATTTGCAGTCAGCAATACCCGGAGAAATTGGGTAAAATATGTGCCGATATTGATATAAATCATGCTAAAGCTGTAATTGATAAAACCCAGTTTAGTATGTTGATACCCGAATTGGAGAATAAAATGAAAGAATTATTTGTTGATAAGCCAGATAATGTGGTTCTTTATGGCTTGGAAGTAATTTTAAATGAAATGTAATAAAAACGTAGTCACTTATACGTTATTTTCAGACCCATGTTTGTGTTGAACAAACTGCTACAGATCTCTTGGAGCGCAATATTAAGGTTTTCTTGGTAGCCGACTGCTTATGCTCCCGTCTAAATCAAGACCGTGATCTAGCATTGGAACGTTTACGTTCAGCTGGTTGCATAATAACCAGTAGTGAAAGTGTTATATTTAATTTAATGCGTGATAAAAATCATCCCAAGTTTGACGTTATACGTAAATTTGTTAATCGTCCCTCCGCGGACATGCAATTGAGTAAAGCTGGTAACGGTGAACAGTCTAAATTATGATTTAATGACTTTTTTATAAGGTAAACATATAGAATAAATAAAGTCCATTCATTGCTTTATATGACAGGAAACACTTCGGGCAACTGAATTGAATTTTTCTTTTATCTTCTCGCATATTTAACGCATTCCATTAATTAATTTCTTTAAATTATCTTCATCTAACTTGTCCCATTCCTTCTCTAATAGTTATTACCAATGTTCTGAGCTTGTAGGATATCGATTTTTTACCCTTCTATCGAGTCCATTCCAAGAAGGTTCGATGGGAGAAAGGCCAGATGATTGAGATGGTCATTGCATGGATTTTGATACCTTTACATCCGAAACTTTGATTCGTTACTCCAAAAGACACTTTTCCATTGGTCTGTTGTCCAGTTTTTGTGCGCCTATACTCATTCTAATCTATTTTACCGAATTGTTAGTTTAGATTTTTAGCTGCATCAGCATCCACTTAGTCCCGCAGGCAGGTTTTTTGACAGTTGTTATTGAAATGGATGTCTCACGTCTATCACTTGGAGTTACGATAATTTGTGGGACAGTTAAGCCACGATTCCCACCTGGGATCACCATGTACATTCACCTTTTTCGTCCATGTTAATGGTTCGCCTAGTAAGCACCATGGTTATTTGTGTTTTGGATTTCCTAATACAAGCACTGTTCATCGTTCGACACTATCTTTAGAATTAAGAGGAAAAACTAAAATTTACCGCAAATGACAAATCCATAAATGGAATTACCACACCAAAGCCTGTTTAGAATGCTTAAGAATCGAAAAGAAAAAACAATTTCGAAGGAAAAGAAATTAAATATTTTGTTAAAAAGTATTTTCCCCAAAAATGTTACTCTTTAGGAACTGCCGCATTTGCTGGATTATGGTAACTCTATGTCGAATATTCATAACAGCAAAAAAAGAACTAGAGCACGTGTGAATTAACTGAAATAGTTTGTAGATGGTTTCGTAAATAACGTTTTAATTGGAAATAAAATGAACAAAAATTTGTTTGAAGACTCAGAAGATGATGGGAGTGACGGAAAGGATTTTCAACTTAGAACCAATAAGGGATATGCTGAAATTTATAATAATGTAAGGAAGAAGGAGTTGGTGAAAAAGTGTAAGTAGAAATATTTTATTACTGTTGAAAACATAAGAAATAAGAGTTTAATTTAATAGTTAAAGACAAAGGTTTGAATGCTAATGATAGTGATACCGATAGCGATTCCAGCGATTCTTCAGAAGAGGATGAGGTTTTGGACCCTAGTTTCGATCAAGAATTCTTCAAGGCTATGGCATCTTTAAAAAGCAAAGATCCTTCCATTTACGATAAAAATACAACATTTTTTAAAGATTTGGATGATGGTGATTACGATTCGGATAATAGTAGGTGCAGTGTAACGAATAAGAAAGAAAAACATAAAAAAACGAAGCCTGTCACTGTAAAAGACTATGAAAGGATAATAATTTTGGAAAAGAATGGCAAATTCGACGATGGTTGGTAGCTTAATACCAATAGATAATGACATACGTGTGCATATGACGCTATTTTAATTTTATAGATTCAGAGGAAGAGATGAGTAATGAGGACGCCACCAACACTAAAAATCGTGCTTGTTCTCCATCTATGGCGGAGGAGGAGAGATGTTTGAGGGACGGTTTTCGTAAAGTAATGGCAGAAGAAGACTCTGATGAGGAGGAGTTAGGAGGAATTCTTAAAATACGTCAAAAAACTAAAGACGAACTAGATAAAGAAGAGGAGGATTATTTAAAGTGGTTAGCTGGTAAACAAGACACTGTTGCGGAAGATATTAAGCAACAGCTAGAACCACTCAAAAATTATTGGAGTAACGAAAAATTACCCCAAAGCGAGAAATTCCTAAGAGATTACATTCTGAATAAAGGTTATACGGAAGCTAACAATTATTCAGAGATACCTACTTACGATGAAATCGTCGGCGACAGCATGCCTTTATCAGAAGACGAAAAGGAATTAGAAAAGCAAGCCGAATTTGAGGAAAAATTTAATTTCCGCTTTGAAGAACCCGATCAAGAGTTTATTAAGAGATATCCTCGCACCATAGAATCGACGGTACGTCGTGCCGATGATAAGCGCAAAGAAAAAAGATCGGAAATTAAGAATCGTAAACAACAAGAGAAAGCACAAAAAATGCAAGAACTAGAAATGGTTAAAGAAATGAAGCGCAAGGAAATAGAAGAAAAAATACGTAAATTGAAACTTGTCACTGGCAATGATGAATTAGGCTTTAGAGAAGACGAATTGGAAGAAGAATTTGATCCCAAAGCCTATGACAAACGCATGGAGGAAATATTCAATGAAGACTACTATCAAGTAGACGAGGGTGAAGAAAAACCTTCGTGTCCTTCAGATATTGAGGAGTTTCAGTTGGAAGATTGGGATAATTATGATCCTAAACTGGATAAGGGGGCAGACGAATCAGAATATGAGCCTCATTGCGAAGATGAAGACTTTAATATGGATTGCGATTACGATCCGGTTAAGGCTAAAGAGAATTTACAAACAGAATTAATTGAAAATACGAAGAAGAGGAAAGGGCGCAAAGGTCGACGTAATCGTTTTAAGGAAATTATTAAAGCCGAAAAGCCAGTATTTAATCCGGAAGATGAACAAACCTATGCTGAGTATCTGGATGAATACTATAAACTGGATTGCGAAGATTTCATTGGTGATGTACCATGTCGCTTCAAGTATGTGGAAACAACACCTAATGATTTTGGTTTGACCATTGAAGAGGTATAGTGATAAATAATTTATCTATTTGTTCTTTAACAATTAAGTTTAGCGGCTTTTAAGTAGATTTTGTTGGCAAAGAATAAAGAACTGAATCAATGGGCTAGTTTAAAGAAGGCTGTACAAATACGTCCCGAACAATTAGAGAAGAAGGAACAACGCCTTTACAAAATGAAAGCTAAAAATATTGATTTGAAACGGAAAATTTTCAAAAGTCTGTATGGAGAAGGGTAAGATTTGTTATTAACAAAATAAGATAAACAAAATTGTTATTATTAATTACACTTCGCTTTTAGATCCGATGAAGATGAGACTTTAGACAACGCAAATGAAATACCTGAGGATTCAAAGACAACTAAACCAATTACCGAAGATAGTAAACAGGACGAAAGTAGTAAAAAATCTAAAAAGAAAAGGAAGCGCAAGAATCAAGAGAGTAATACACCTTCAGAGCTATCAAACAAAGCGAATGTAAAAGATAATGGAAAAAATAATTCGTTAAATGTGAAAAAACAAAAATTAGCCGAAAATGTGAGTGAAAATGGACTTGCGATAGAATGTAAAGATAATCAGGGGCAACAACAACCTCTTAAAAAAATCAAAAATAAGAAAAGCGAACCTAAAAATATACAATCAGATGATAATAAATTAGATATTATCTGTGAAATCTCAACTAACGCAAATGCAGCAAGAGATTCAAGCATGTCAAATAACAATAGAAATCCTTTCGCTAAGAGCAGTGTCATGCATAATGCAAATGATAAGAAATCTATTAAGAAAAATCTACGTCCACTGCCACTTCTTCGTCAAGTTAAGAAGAAAAATGACTGGAAAACTAAAACGAAATTCAAATCTGGACCTGTTAATAAGAAGAATCCCTTTAATAGTGGTAAAGTTTTGGCAGATGATGATGGCAAACAGATAAGCGATGAACGTTTAAAAGCTTATGGTATAAATCCCAGGAAATTCCACAAAAAACTGAAATACGTTCGTAAAAACTAGTAACTGATTATTTTTCAAATTATTCTTTACTTCGTATAAATTGAGTTTCTAATAAAATTATGTAAATAATTGTAACCATTTTCCAAAAATTGCGTTTAGAACTAGATAATTAAATAGTTTTTCACAACCAGCGTTTGCATTATAATAAGAGCAGTTTTATAAAAGTCACAAAAAAAAAGAGGCCAGCAATTCGTCTATAAATTACTAAATGTGATAAACTGTACATAATTGGATTCAAAATTGATGTGACAAATTCGTGTTCGCTTTATTAATCTGGTAATTTCTAAATAAATGCAGATGGTGGCACTTGCATAAGTAATATTTATTTAGTTGAACGAGTAAAATGGGAAATTTAAGTTTACGTCTTATATTTGTTTACTAAGCCATTGTTGTGTTGGGCAGTATAATAGATTCGAACCGTCGATTTTATTAAGCATTACATGTGTTCACATTGAGCCTTTGTTTTACGTTCGCACAGCAAATCATTTGCTATCATTTGCTAAGTAACTTTGAAAAGAAGAAGAAGAAAATAATAGGTTGGGTTGCAGTGTTTGTAAAAACAGATGATTGCCAAAATGTTTGTTTACATTTAATAGAATTTCCATTGTTTGAAGTAAAAGCAAAAACGTTTAAGAGGCAAAAAAGAAGAAAACACAAATTGAGATCAACAATTCAAGGATTTCAAATCAACAATGAATTCGTTTCGTGAAAGTTTATCCAGTTTGCCAGGTGCTGTTTCAAATTTCATAAGCGAAAAAAGTGCGTTTCAAATGAAATTAAATTAAATTAACTCACAACTTTAAAACACACTACACCACTGCAAGATGTATGCGTTGATAAATACGTTGTTTTTTTATTTTAAAGCACCCATCAATAAACGTAACCGAAACACATTAAGTAAACATATAAGTGTAAATGTTTGCGTTTTGTAAATTCTAGATTTATTTTTATTATTAAGGGTTTGCGGAGGGACTGTTCGTTATCAACTTTTTACATAGTAACTGACTAATTGTTAAAATAGAAAAACAATTGTTTATGTCTTGCAGCGGATTTCTCGCGATGGTATATACAACCACAATAATAACTTTCTCAAGAGCTAAAGATTTTTACATTTTTATGGTGAAGAACTTTATTATTGAAAGTTTAGTTAGTTTAATGTTTATGTAATTTTGCCACAATGTATATTAATTGTATTTCTAAAGTTATTATTATTTAGCAAATTTTTAATTTTTTGTAAATAAAAGTTATATCAACAAATTCTAACGAAGAAATTCTATCTTTTCGTAGCGTCCGTAGCGTCTAGCTACATTTACTCTGGAGGTCACAGTGAAATCACTAATACAGATCATCAGACGCGATCTTCTAGTTCCAATTCTGAATCTTTGCAAAGTCTTACAGATGTTGAAAATGCTAGTTCCTCAGGTGTATTGGTTAGCGAACGCTCTTTGCCAATACCTGCTACACTTGTTAAAGAGCAATGGCGTTTAATTTTCACATCAGAAGCCAGTGTGCAAGATCTACAAGAAGCCATAGCTCATTGCAAGGATTTGGTAATGTTATCCGGTGAGAACAGCGAAGAGAGAAGATGGCTTGTCAGGCACTTGGTAGATTTGCGTTATTCCTTGGAGGAAATAATTGAAGCTCAAAAAGATAAAACTGAAATAACGAACACAATAAAAACAGTAGTTGGCCATCATTTTGTAATACGGCCGCGGGGCGTAACAAGAAGTCTACCCTTACCGACTAATCGTAATTATTGTGATCATTGCACTGGAATTATATGGAGCGTAGTGCAGGCTTCATATGTGTGCTCAGATTGTCGCTACCAAGTTCATCAAAAGTGTGTTGATAGTGTTGTAAGAATCTGTGCTCACGTTGTTGTCTCTGAACGGCAATATCCTATTGCCGACATATGTCCAGAAATTGGTCTGGCAGCTCAACGTTACAAATGTGCTGAATGTCAGACTCAATTGAATTTCAGTAAGTCTTTCTTTATTTGGAATATCTGTGTCGGTGTTTTGGTTTTTGTCGCTTTATGTTGTTTATTTGTTTCTTTGTTTGTATTTCTTACGTATTTCATATTACGTATTTCGTATTTACAATATTTGAAGTTCAACATTCTATCGTCCAATGTTTTGGTAAAGAGTACAAAAACGGTACTTTCATATATTTGCTGATAAATAATATATTTTGTGTATAATTGTTTTACAATTATTTTAGAGCAATTTTGGATTGAACCACGCTTATGCGATTATACGGGTTTGTACTATTGCCCGTCTTGCCATTGGAACGATCAAAGTGTTATACCGGCACGGATAGTGCATAACTGGGATTTTAGTCCTCGTCGTGTATCAAGAGCTTCCCTGCAAGAAATCAATCTTTTCCTAAATAAACCGCTAATTAAACTCGAAGAAGCGAATCCAAAATTGTTTGTCTTTCTCGAAAAGTTAGTCACACTTAAGAAATTGAGGCAAAACTTGATATTTATGCGTAAATATTTATGTGAATGTCGGCAGGCCTTAGCAGATAAATTGATAGAAATCGAAATCGGTATGCATGCTGGAAGATGTGCATACAATTAGAAAAATGTATTAATTATTATTCATCATAATTTCAGGTTCTCGTCGTTACTTAATACAAGCGAATGAATTTTATTCTATCAATGATTTGGAGCAAACAGAAAACGGAACCTTAACGGAATTTTTATATAAAGTTTTCAATACGTTTGACAAACATATACGCAATTGTTCCATATGTAAAGCTAAAGCTTACATCTGTGAAATTTGCAGCAATTATGAAGTAATATTTCCATACGATGACGGCTGCATTATATGTGACAAATGCAACTCAATTTATCATCGTGTCTGCATGACGCGTAAAAATATGATTTGTCCGAAGTGTGTGCGTTTAGAGGAGAGACGTTTGCAAAGAGTGTCAAGTATGGCAAATCGTAAACAGAGCGACGGACATTACGACCACGATGATGAGGATAACAGTGATTAAATGTTACTATTTCAGCTTTTGCTTCTTTTTTTTTGTTTTTATTTTTTATCCTTATTTTAAAATGATTTATTTTTATATGTTTGTTTTTATATATGTATGTATTTAAGATTAAGTTTGTAACGTTTGTAACAATTTTAGATTTTTTGAATTAAAACAGGTAGAAGAAATAAAATTGTACACAATAGTATTTTTATCTGAAAAAATGTCCGCCCGCCCGTTGGGGTAATGCCTGTGGCAAATATTGTCCTGACCTCAAAAATGAAGATATCGGCTTCAAATTTGGCAGAAACATTGAAAGTTTTTTCATTGAAAATGAGGCCAATACAATGGTAGGCCACGCCTATCGTATAAAATAAGAATAAGATGCACTCAATGCAGAAGATAGAGTTCATTATATTTACCTTTACATAATCCCGACAAATGTTTTCATTAAAGTTGAAACAATTGAATAACAAAGTAGGGAGGGATTTGAATTTTTGCAATTTTCGAATTTGAAACCTTTTTGTTGTGGTGTTTGGGCCTGCTGTGTTGTTTATAGACCCCCCAAATTCTCGTAACACTTTTTGGTGTTATATTGCACTCCACTTTATTGCTCGTTTAATTACTGGAAGAAATACAAGTGAAAAAAAACAATTGACATTGTGATCGGTCACTAGACATAAGACAAAGTAATTCTTGTTCGTGTTATTAACATTTGTATTACTTTAATTTTCCCATGTTTCCATTGAAATAAATAAATCATAAAAATAAATAACAAATAGTATAAACAAATAAAATATTATTTACTTTATTCTTTACATAAGTGTATCTAAAAGAATATTAACTAACAATCATACAATGACTAAAGGAAGCATACCATTTAGAAAATCACACGAAGTACATTTTTTTCAAACTTCTCAAAGAAGGCAATCATAAACACAGTTTGGTGTTGTTGTTCATTTTCCCTTTTAATCATTAGAAAGCACAAATTCATTTTTTTTCATTTTCATTTGTCTGGCACGTGTTATAAGAACAAAAAGAAGCATACGTAAACAAAAAATTTTCATTAATTATATGTATTTCTATCATTACATATGTGTGCGTATACTCTATTACCATCGCTGCTTAGCGCACGTTTTTTAACAACAAGGAGAAGCATATATAAACAACAATCCATAGTTCAGCACATTTTTCATGTGTGTGCGTACATTTTTGTTTACATTACGCAAAGAAAAAACTCGCTCGTTTCAGTTTTTTCGCTCTCTTGCTCTCGCACTTTTGGTTTGTTTACATTTAAGTCATAATCTTCACGGCAGATTTGTGTGGAACATATTTTTAGTACGGAAAAGAGCCGTCTTATTATATATAGAGTTTTTCTGATATAGAGTTTTTTGTTGTTTAGTATTTGCGAAAGAACGGTTTACAACTTTGCTAATGTTGAAATAAAGATTAAATCTTTGATAATTTCGTATAAGACAAATAAATTTCCCTCTACTCTTATACTAAAATTTTTATTAAGTTCGAAAAAATCTTGGAAGGAGGTTCAAGAATTTGAATAAGCAAGAAAAATAAAATCCCTTAAGCTATTGTGAATGCAAAACAAAGAGAGAATTTTCATAGTTTACAATAAAAACTACGGTGATTGATTAAATAAATCTTGCTATTCCGTTTCTAAAATATTTTTGAATTTAACTGGTTGCATAAACCAAGTGTTTTTAGTGTTAAGTATAAGTGATAATATTGAAAAATTGGAATTTCAAATGTTTTAAATTAATTTATAAAAAAATTAGCTTTCAGTCTAAAAATAAGAATTTTGTTAAAACAACTCTAGTTTTATTAATTATTAAAGGTCTTTCAATATTAATTTTTTCAATCATCTTAAGAATAATTTGAAGATTATATAGTTGATTTGTATTTAGTAATATTATAATATGTATATATACATATATTGTAATATCAACATGTTAAGCAGAGTGATGTTTAGTTTGGCAAAAATATTTGAAATTTCTTGCACGTAGGTTGGTAATGAAAATGGATAGAATTGATCAAAGGTTACGCTTTTGGTATAATATAAACTGGAAACATATCTGCTTTCTGGGTGTTTTGCTTACTACTCATAAACTAGACAATAAAAATTTCTCATGATATTCTATAAAAATGGAGAAAATCTGCCACGCCTATCTAATACAGAGTACCGAAATTTAATTTATTCCGACATTTTCTTTGAGATAAACGTGGTGGGTACAGAAGGTTCGGTACATAGGTTCGTATGTAATTTTTTTTTTATTACACAACTTTTAACTCAGTTTTGTGGCCTTGAAGCACTTTACAACCCTTTGCCTAGTTTTAATTAATGGCTTTGTTTGGAAACATTCAACAACAACAACAACCACCACAATAACTTTATGCACTCTGACTATTTAACAACAAATTATCTAAGTTTTGCTGGTAGGGTTCAAGTTGCAGATGTAGAAGAACAACAAAAAAAAAAAACAAAAACATGTTGCACACATTAACATACAAATAATCACCGCAGGAACACAAAAAAAGTTGCTTTCAACAAAATGGCGCCGTTTGTTTCCTTTTCGCCAAATTTTTTGTTATTCTTGTTAGTCTATCCCTCGTAGAGTTAGTTACCTTCGATATATATATATGAACACATGTTGCACACATTGCACTTATAAGTTCGTCGCGTGGGTGGGTGAACGGATATATTCGGTGTTTTCTTGCTGATGTTACTGCTGCATGCTTTTAAATATATATGAGGGCCAAATTTGGTTGTTATTGTGGCTTTTTGGGTTTTTCTAAGTAAGTCTAAATATAAGGGATATAATACTGTGTGTGTGTGTTACATATCCACCTGTGTGTTATGCATGACGATGAAAAAACAGCGTTAGAGGTGTTCGTTGGGAAAAATAAAAATAAAACAAAAAATGAAAAACGTGTCGCGACATTGTCTGCTTTCTTACCGCTTATTTTCTTTATAAAAGACTTTGGATGTAACTGTAAATCGTTTTTGTTGTAACATATCAACATTTATATCTTACACATATAGCAGATTGTTGTTGTGTGTGGTTGGATATACCGAAGAAATTTAATAATGCGTAAGTAGTGGCCTTTTTTGTGCAATTAATTTGAAATTTTGAATAAAAAATCAAAAAATCATCAAATAAATTGAATATATTTTATCCCTTATATCTAAGACTCTTCTTGTTGTCTACTTGTTAACACTCCTTCACGGTTCATCTCCAACTAGACTGACTAACCATATGATGACCTCGAAATTCTATATAAATGCTTTAAAAATCATATTTAATGCTTTTAATTAAAAAGGTCGAGAGTAATCACGTAAATCTCTTCTTTTCGACGCAGCCATTTAGAAATTAAATAATTTTTCTTCCTTAAGTCAATTCAATAAATCCTCTCTTAGTTTTGTATTGTAACTGTTTATTTATGTAAACATTATACATAACTTCTGTTATTTAGTCTTAGTATTTTGCAAAAATATATTTATTTAGTATCTCTGGTGTATAAATTTTAAAGCAAGAAATCTTTTTTATATACAATCTTTTCTCCCGCTCTTCGCATCGCGTTCCTTTGCGTTGCGTTGCGATGCGTTGCGATGCGTTGCGTTGCGTTGCGTTGCGTTGCGTTGCGTTGCGTTGCGTTGCGTTGCGTTGCAACAAGTGGTACCCTAGAAAGTGGTACCCTAAAAAAGTGGTACCTTAAAAAGTGGTACCCAAAAAAGTGGTATCCAAACAAAGTGGTACCCTAAAAAAGTGGTACCCAAAAAAGTGGTACCCCAAAAAGTGGTACCCTAAAAAAGTGGTATCCTAAATAAGTGGTACCCTAAAAAGTTGTACCACTGACATACCTATTATTATAGTCCATTTTTCTCCTTAGAAAAGAAATGGTCCTTTTCCTAAGGAAAAAAAAATGGATGATAATAGTAGATATGCCAATCGACCAAAAAAAAGTGGTACCCTACAAAAGTGGTACCAAAAAAGTGGTACCAAAAAAGTGGTACCAATTTTTTTTCTTAGAAAAGGGAGCATTCATCTTAATGCATCCGTAATTAAATGTCAAAAGGTCTTGCAGTATTGATTGTTAACAAAAGAGAAAAACAAAAAATTGTATACGATAAATTTTATTTGAAGCATTGTGCAGCGTTACCCGCCACATTCTTTCATTACCCGTCACAGATGTTTCTGATCAAATATGAAGTCCTGTGAAAAGAATTCCATAATCTTTTGAACTCGTCGTTACATTGCGTCATATCGTTGTTTAGCAATAAAAGAAGAAGCGTTGCTTGCTTAGGAGGCTTTAACATTTATGCTGAGCACATAATCGTGTAGGTAATGGTGCATATTGGCACTTTTCACTATGATGTCCCTTACTTTGGATCATAAAGTTAGGTTTTTCTGATAGCTTTTAGAACCCTTTAACATATATCAAAAAACTGGAGAGTAATTATTTCTTAAAAATTTTTTATAACGTGGGTTGTACATTGTAATTTTTGTCAAACTACAAGCGCACTGTTCATGATGTATAGTAACAATAATTCTTTTTTATATTTTTGATAGCATAAGGCATGATTTTGTTTTTCATTTATGTTTATATTTTCTATTTTGGTTTAGTTTTTGTAAGCGTATTGTTTATTTTTCCATCCTGTTTTAATATCAATTATCTTAGCAAAGACATTTTTAGCAAGGACACAAACCTCAAGAAATTTTGGGGGCTAACTTTACATCAGTGAATATTTATTAGTTAAATGTGAAAACTAATCTGTAATAATCTATGATATTTCAATAATTGAGATTTTGATATAATTTTTGAACTCCATATCAAACACATACCAGGTAGGCTGAAAAGTTCATAGGCTGACACGCAGATGGCGCTACTAGTATTAAATCCATCGTACTCAGTGCTCATTTCGCCTCGTTTAAATGTAGCAAACCACTTCTATAATGTTTATCAAGCCAAGCTTTGTTTTCAACTACGAATTTTTCAGCGCACCTGTTATAAGCGTTCTCGTAAAAAGTAATAATAAATTTATGATGAAAATTAGTCAATAAGAACAATTTAACATAGAAATTAACTAGAGTAACTAAAGTGGACCATGTAGGTATATTTTTGGGACCCAACTCCTTATAAGAGCTTCCTTGAAAAACTGGTTTTTACATAGAAACAAAGTCTAACTATTTACCCACCACCCAAGGTGAGGGGTATATTGTTTGTAATGCCCAAAAGGAAATTTCAGAGACCCCCACAAAGTATATATAATCTGGATCAATAGTAAATTTAGAATCGATTTAAGTATGTCTGTTTTTAAATAATTTTCCTTCCGTATGTCTGTGGACGAAATTTAGCAGAAGAATGCAGAGTTATTGCATGTACCTAGGTACAGGAAATGGACTAAATCGGTTAAACGACATGCCTATAACTCCGCTTTCGATCTGTTTTGTTCAGTACAGCAGAATAAAAATTTCCACGGTATTTTGTAAAAATGGAAAACATATGCCATGCCTACCTAATATTATAGAATATTGAAATTTAATTTATCCCGATCTTTTTTCTCAGATAATGGTGGTGGGTATAAAAGATACGGGGCAGCCGAATATTTTGTTCTTATCGTTTTTTTGTATTTTATTTCGAATATGAATGAAGAATTATACTAGACAAAGTGGTGTAGGGTATTTTGTGGTCAAACTTACACGATTTAATGTTATTGCTTTTTTTTTATATAAACAAATATTGTCAAATATTGCTTTAGATCAAATGTAGATGTAAGGTATTGAATTGTATATGGCTTAGCCTGATCATAATATGTTTTACGTTTTATTGCATTAGTTTCAACTTTAATATTAGAAAAACAGACAGGATCCACAAAAGCTTAAAAGAGATTTCCTAATACAATTTTGTAGAAGTTAAGTTTAAAAAGAACGCTTTCATTGTATTAGACGGGAAACTCTTACATAGCTTTCAAAGGTTTGTAAAACTTTTCAGAGCTTTTAAATTAACGAATTATCAAATTATATATGCTTACACGCTTTCAATGAAAGCTCAGGAAAAGCTTTTACTATTTAGTTAAGTAATAATAACGCTGCGGATAAAATGGCGCTAAAATAATAAGAGGAAAATTTGTTTGAGTTGAAAAACTCTTGAGTGGATTTTGAAGAAACTCTTTTTTCAGCAAAAATAGAAAAAACTCATCAGCTATAATAAGAGCACAAAGCAACTGTAAGAGAAGATAATTATAACAATAAGAGATAGAGAAGATATACAATTAGAGAGGAATAGCGAAAATAAATTTAAAAAGGATATAACAAAATAATTGACACACTGAACTCGTCCGACATAGATAAGTGCTATTCGTATTTAAACGATTGTAAGAGTTTTTGCATTTAAAAGACAAGTTTACGCTAAAATATGCAGCAGTCTTTGAATGAATTTCAAAGCCACGCATGCCATTATAAAATGTAATGGAGATTGAGCACAGATTTTATGGATAATACGCTCAAAGCATAAATTAACTACTTTTAGAGTTTAGAGTAAACATGACCTAAACCAATACAAACTGAAATCTATATCTATAACGAACTTAAAAAACCAATACGCAACCATAAGGAAAGTTAATTCCGTCATATAATAATTGTGTTGTAAATTCATGATTTCAAATAATTTTTGTTTTTTTTATTTTTATTTTTTGCTTTTAAGTAGTTTAGGTGTTTGTTCAAAAGTAATCAAATGCGAAATTTTTATGATAATTAACTTTTATTTTAAGTTTTATGAAGCAATCCTTGAATATATTTCAAGTTCTAAACTAATGATGTAGAGAAGGGGATGGGGGATGTCTGTCTGTCTTGTAACAAAAAAGTTTGAAATATCTACACGCATGTGTGTGTGTGTGTCTGTTTGGCATTTTATTTTTATTTCCATTAAGTCATTTTATGAGTTAGTGATTTATATACGTGTACGTACGTAAGTAGAACATCGCACAATTGTGTAGACATACTTATGTACATATAATATGTGCATCATCGATACTAGTGTACATATATACATATACATATATACATATATGTATATATGTACATATATTCGTATATATATATATATATTTATATATATAAGCAAAAGATGCTTTATAAGTTGAACTGATTGAGAATAAGCAGATGAATAGTAGCAGCACTCGTAAGTACTTGACATTAAAGTATCTGAACTACCATCGGTCATATCAATATCCTTATTATCGTTATCGCCATCATTATTATCGTTATCATCATTTTCATAGTGATGTTTGTATTTGTGCATCTATTTTATTGGCTTTTAACTACTCAAATATGTAAATACATTTCATCTCTATAAACAACACATACGTAGATATGTATTCACAAATGTAGATATATTAAGGAGAGGATATGGACATTAATACTTCTGGTAGTCGTTCAATATGACCGCTGCTTGATTACGTTTTATATGCTTGTGTTCTTGCATTTTGATTTTGTCAGGTACCAGGACGAGTGGCTCATTTATAAAAAAATGTTTGAAACTTATTTGGTTATGTTTTGTTTTCGTCAAATTATTTCTCATCAACTAGTGCTTAAAGATGAAACATTAAGATTACTTGACTTGTATCCTATGCCCGAACCATATCCATACTCACATATATTAACATATATTTGTTTGTAATTTGTTAGATTTGCTAGAAATACTTTGTCTTTTTCTTCATTTTATAATCATGTGTGCGTATATACCTATATATGTATATATATATGTATAAATGATAATGCTGTCCCTTGTTGACCTTATTCGTAGATTTGCGAATTTGCTCCTAAGCATATTTTACAAAGGGCAAATATCATATACACAGCCATAGACATATTCACGCTTATATGCACGCATACATATACACTAACTTATTTATCTAAGCATGTATTTTAGTGCCATTAGCTAAAATATTTAATTATTCAAGTTTGTACACATCATAGAGGCATGCATATAGATATATACATATATATATATGTTATGTATATATATATATGTTATGTATATATATATATGTTATGTATATATATATATGTGTATGTATGTATATATATATGTGTGTTTGTGAATGCGAGCATGAATTAGTCGATGACTTTTAATTTCTGAGTAAATGAAGCATTTAAATTGCATAATTAAATGGAAATTGAAATTTTTGTCAAAAACCTAACGTAATTATTTAATTTTAACTAAAAATTTAACTGATCATCAGCAATTATGAAAATTGGTTGAAAACATTAAACATTAGAACAAAAATTATTGACACACAGGATTCTAATCAATAATATATAGATTTTAGAATTAGGACACCACTACAGGGTCATCGCATTTCCTCTTTTCTCCCGTTCTCCTTGAGTATCTATCTATCTATCTATCAATTATATCGTATATCGTATATCGTTAATCCCAACGCTATAAAAGATTGACTTTTTACGGTGCTGCCAACAAAAAAAAATACATTAGTTTTGGCCAGAAATACGTATCAAAGTCGACGTACGATATATGCAGGGATAGGCATAAATTAAGTGAATAAAAGTTGCATCCAGATACAATATACCTTGTAGGAGCCGCAAGATAAATTTATTACTTTTCTATGAAAATGAATTATTTTTTTTTAAAATAAACTTGGCAGCATCTTTAGTAACTTCCTTTCGAAAGATGAAAAGATAAGTATTTCGTATATTTATTTTTCCGAACAATTAATCTTATATGCAGAAGGACAGATCGATGGATAGCCGGAAAGATGAACGACAGATGGAAGTAAGTCAAGCAGACTTACGGACGGAAACATGCATATGACTAAATATATTCAGAAGTGTTTTACTTTAAGCGGTCTACGATGTGATTGTGATGTGTGATGGATAGTCGGAAAGACGGGCGACACATGTAAGTAGGTTTAGCAGACGTACAGACGGAAAGGAAGATATGATTAAATATATTCGTAAGTGTTTTACTTTATAGGGCCTACAATGTGTATTCTATGTGCATTTTTGTGTGCAATAGTGTTGCATACTTCTCAATATCTTTCGAACTGCGCCCGCCCATGTAATACTTATCAATATAAAATGGGGCTTACATACTGTATTTATTCGAACTTTCTAAACAATTCATACGAGCTTGAAAACTGTTCATCTACAAGAATCTGTAACGTGATCAAGAAGTTTTAGTATTGTCGTATACTTCCTCGAGGCGGTTGATGGATACTCGGCGCTTGTTATATTTGTACTAGTTGCCTACAGGTTGTTGAATCCAGCTCTCTCCCAAGTCATTCCTACAGTATAAAATAAGTTAAAAACACCTCTGTTGTCTGAGTGCTTTTCTTACTACTCACAGACTACACAATAAAAATTTCACTAATGTGAAGTTAGCCCTATGTGCCTGGCCCACCTTTTTGTCTTTGCTAAAATGTGGGTTAACTTCATAGTTGGTACGTGCCTTTGCTATGATAATTGAAAAACGAACTCATGCGTTATGTTATAAAAAATAAAAAAAAAAAAAAGATTTATTGTTACTATTTGTCATGAACAGAGTGCTACTAGTTGGACAAAAATTACAATGAACAAACCGCGTTATAAAAAAGTTCCAAGAAAGAATACACCTCCAGTTATTTGGATATATGTTAACCGGCTTTAAAGGCTATGCGAAAAGCCTAACTTCATCACCCTAAATATGAGTAATCATAATCAAAAAACTTCATATGTACTATCCTCACCATTCTTTTAATTCTTCTTTTTTAAGTTACTTAAAAAAAAAAAAAGAATAGTTTTCCAATTTTTGCAATTCAATCGAACCATTTGCCAGCTGAATGGAAATCTGCGAAAAAAAATTGAAAAAAATCAGAAAATATTCTAAGCTCGTGCAGACCAACTGATTACATTACTTACTGATAAGATTGTTTGCTGATAACATTTTCTAAAATATTAGAAACAATATATCTACGGAGACTATCCTTAATTCTGGAAGAGAACATAATTAGTCCTTAAGACAAACAATATAAATCTGAAATGGATTTATTTCTCTTTCTTTTCTTTATGTTTTGTAGTTGTCCTTCAACTATATGTGCACTCTTAATGGTAAATAGCAACAAAATTTTGTTTGTTTATGTATTTAACTTAAATGTTAAAGCTTATTAAGAGTAAGAATAGTTTTCATATGATTTGATCTTAAGATTTGTCTTTCATTACTACACAACAAAATGCGTTAATTTTTCGTTTTTGTTAAAGATCAATTTTACTTGCAGACTTGTTAAAATTTAATTATAAAAATAAAAAAAATAATATAATAATAATGATTATATATTATTATATATATATTATAGTAGCAGATCTACCACCAATCGACGCCATCTTATCTACCATTAAAATTATTAGCGGATTTTATTTGCATTATGCATACAACTGCAAGAAAGAATTGCTCGATTACTCTTGCTTATGAATCTCTTTGTT
The DNA here is from genome assembly GCA_000671755.1 of Glossina brevipalpis. Classification (NCBI taxonomy): domain Eukaryota; kingdom Metazoa; phylum Arthropoda; class Insecta; order Diptera; family Glossinidae; genus Glossina; species Glossina brevipalpis. Next base: position 1,144,263 of record KK351023.1, read on the forward strand.
CTACTCTCGCGCATATTTCTCTTACGCAACTAAACTTAGTGATAGAGTATTTATTGATTTCTATTTCTATTCTATTCTAACACCAAATGTGTATGCGCGTGAATATATCTTTCTTCTTCTTTTAAATGGATTCTATAGAAATATTAAAAATGAGAGTGTTATTTAGAAACAATATGAGCCTAATATTCAAAGACGGTAAATTAAAGATGGGGAATACGTAGCGGGTAGCGCTGGACAATGGTTTAAGTAAAATTTATTTTATAAAATTTTTGGTTTTTCTTTTGAGATGAGACTTAAGGCCCGTTTCAACATTTTTTGAAAATAATTTTTTTTTCTTAATATTGAAGTAAATGCTTAATAAATGCTCTTTTTTTTTGTCTATTGCAGTGGAGTGACTCCTTAAACTGGCCCATTCAGCTGAAGCTTGTTGCAGTCGAATTCTAAATAGATATGAAAAAAATAAATAAATAAATAAATGCAAATCTATGACAGTAGTAAAGGACAAAGTTTGGTCTTCTGAAAAGCGGTCTGAAGAAGGCAACTAAGATTTTAAGAAGAGTACCGGATATGCCGGATATTATGTGATTGCTATCATTGCTCATTCATTACTCTAGCTGAGGTGTAAAAAGCTCTTGATTTATTTATTTTTTTTTAATTATTTTTGTTGCTTGCACCTGGACCTTAAACCGTCGAAATCTTGCAATCACTGCAAAAATTTATTTAATTTACTTTTTTTTTATATGAACTTTTTTCTTTTCTTTTTTTTTTTTGTTGTAAAAGGAAATTTTACGCTATTCATTCAAAGTACAAAAGAAAAACGCAACTCACTTTTTTTTTGCATTAACAAAAATTCGTTTATAGTTTTACACGTTTATAGCTTTTGTTTGCCTCATGTCCGAGCAGATTGTGATGATCATACTTAAAGGCGACGTGCTTGAATGATAAAAGCAATAAAAGAAAAGAATACATACATACATACATACCTACCTACGTGCATACATACATACATATACACATACATACGTACATACATACGTACGTACGTATACATACGTACGTACTTATATAGAGAATACATCTGATATAGAATATATAGATATAAAGAGAATATATCACAGGTCCCAATTGGCTTTTGTCTAAAGAAAATACAATGAATGCCAGCTAATATGTTAATGCAAACTGCAAATTTGAGCGTGTAGAGTTAAAATAACAAAAACAAACCAAAAAAAAAAAATTGATGAAAAAGTGAAAACAATAAAAACAGAAGAAAGAAATCTTTATTTCTTTTATAATACAGAGTATGGTAGCGCATAGTTAGATAGATAGATATTGTCGATGATGATGACGATAATGATAATGATGATGATGATGATAGTGTAGATGAAAATAATGATGTTGAGACAGTTCTGTTGATTTGTGTTACTTGTATATGCATATGCATGCGTGTGTATGTAACTGGCTTACGCTCAACCAAATATACCACATATATATATACATATATGCATACATACACATACCCAATCACATATATATGACTAACTTTCATTCATTCTTGGTGATGCAATGTCAGAATTGGCAGAAATTGTGTTTAAATGCCGTAATGAAGTCTGTTTATACCATATAATGTTCCATGTTTACTCTACGTGCTTTGGATTTTATTATTTTATATTTTCATTTTCGCTCTGTGTATACACACAAGCAGTGAATCTTTCTTGCATCTCTATAGTACAGTTTACTTAGACCTATACATACACATATACACACACATACACAAAACACACACGTACACACACACACACACACACACACACACAGGCACTAACACAAATACGTGTACGCGTACAACAAACATATACACACACTTACACACACTTGCATTCATATGCACACACGAACACATACAGACATTGCCAATTTGGTTGCAGCTTCAGTTTTGCCCGGTTGATCGTTGGCATTGCCGTTGTTGCTCGGTTTACTTACTCTACACATTGCACTGCAATTTTAAATTCATGCAATGTGGGCCAGTGTGAATGTAAGTATTTTTGTTTTTTTTTTGTACTTTTTCTTTAGTTTACACATTTTTTCATTTCTTTTATTTTATTATATACATATATATAACTATTTTTTTTTTTTTTTTTTTTTTATTATATTTGTAGTACAACTTATTAAGTAGCATATATGTGCCAGTGTACGCGTGCACGTGTTTATGTGTATGTGTGTGTTGATTTTTCTTTCTTACTGGCTATTTACTATCTGTGCATGTACAAGTCAATGTTGGCATGTAAGTATTTGTATATGTGTTGTATTATGTGTGTTGTTGCTGTTGCCGGAGTTGTTAAAAATCTTTTCTCGTTTTCTTTGCTGGGTTAGTCAGAATTTTATGCTCCGTATGAAGTGCTTATGAGTTTGTTTTCATTCACATATATATTTGTAGGTACCTAGATGAATTTGTGGATGTGTGTGTTCGTATTACTTTAGCTTATACTTACTTCAAGTAGATCTATGACCATCATAAACTTGAACACACTATATAGGTTTTTTTCTTCATTTTTTCCTTTTTTTTTTTTTTTTTTTTTTTTTTTTTTTTTTTTGCTTTTCATTATTATAATCTCTACTTGATTCTATCAACAGATTTTTGTGTTTCTGCAAATTCTGTTATTACACTTTCATATATATATATAAGTAAATATATATATAAGGAAACAAACAAAAAAAGAAAGAAATGAGAGGAACAAAACATAAAAGCTAATCCTGTTAGCAAAATATATAAAAAAGCAATAATAATAACAACAACAAAATGAATATAAACTCTCTACCAAGTGTTGGTAAATTGGTAATTGCGCTCATGTAACATTTTGGAAAGAAGTGCTTTTTCGCTTTTTTTTTCTTTGTTTTTTTTTACTCTTTTTGGAAACTACACGGTTTAAAATGTGCCAAAAAAAAAGCTGGAAAAAAAATTTCATTTGAAGCTTTTATAGCTTCCTGTTTTGTGTTTCCTCGTCGTTTTTTTTTTCTCTTATTTTTATATCCATCGTTTGAGGTTTGAAAGGTGTATAAATTTTCTCATGTCCTGTGTAACGTTCTGAAGAATATAAACTTGTTTTGGTTACAATATATTGAGTCATCTTTGTTTTATCTGTTTTATGTCCATCCAGTTTTCCATTTGATTTTATGTCGCCTGCTTATTTTTCCATCCATTCACGCGTTTCCTTCAGGAGAATTTTCTTATATAACCGTAAGAGTAACAAAAAAATTTTTTATTTATTAGTAAAATTTTCTCATTGAAAATTGTAAAGTTTTCCATTTTTTCAGTGCGGACCTATTATAGATACTCCTGGATTTTGTTTATGGATCATATAGTTCAAATTGATCTTTGTTTCGTTTTTATTATTAAATATATTCGTTACTTTCCGTAAGGGATACTGATAGTTCGTTTTAATTCGATTATAGCTATTTCGTTAGTGTTTTTCTTTTTCTTTTTTTTGTTCACCTAATTTTCTGGATGTATAATAAAAACTTATGGGTGAAACTAATTTAGGATTTTTGCTATTATTGAAAGGATTATTTTTAAGATGTTTTTCGTAAAACTTAATTAAGTGCAATTTTTCCAATGCAGGAAATAGTTTCCCTGCAACACATAATCTGTTGTATACATATGTATGTATATATATTGTACAGCAATGTAGCTGCTGTGTATTTTTCCGTAAACGTCATTTCTTTTTGTAATAGAACGTTAGATGGATTTCATGAGTGAAATTTCGTTCATTAAAAAAGTTAATTAAATGATGAAAATTATAGAATTTTATTTGATTATTAGCTGTAAGGAGACTAGAAAATAAATATACGATAATAAATAAATCATAATACAGTTGAAGAGTAAAGTTTACATCTATATGTGAATTTAAAAATAATATTAATATTAATAGACGAATCAACTAAAATATTAGGTAGAGAAATTAATTTTTTCTATTTTTTGATAAAATAAAAATTTAATTAAAAAACGAAATTCTTGCCACAAAGCTTACTAAACGAAATGTTATCGGGTAGTTAAGGGTTGTTCTCGCCAAACTCTTGTAAGCCGCTGTTCTGGTAAATAAGATCGGATCGATCTGAAGCAATCATAATTAAAGAATGGCAGGTTTGGATAAGTTTCCAGTCCAAGTCGAAAATCATTTGCTGGGTTGCTTTTGCTATCGACAAATGGACGCACGGAGGTACGCGAATGTTCATTATTTCAGGACTAAAATTTTTTTCTTACTTCCTGGTTTGCTTTTGCCAAGTTGCAGTGGTGCCAACTTTCACTGGTGCCAAGTTGCACGGTGATGCCAAGTTGCATAGTGATGCCAAGTTCCAGTGATGCCAAGTTGCACAGTGGTGCCAAGTTGCACAGTGGGTACCAAGTTGCAGTGGTGCCACGTGTCAGATGGGTCCCGGATCTTACGAAATCCGAGATCGCGAGACCTATGGCCCACGTATCAGATAGGATCGAGATCCTACGAAATCAGGGATCGAGAGACCTATGGCAGAATTTTTTTTTATTTTTATGTTTATATTTATGTTTGCATTGTCTACTTTTGTTTAGTTTTTGTAAGCATTTTGCTTATTTTTCCATGCCACTTTATTATCAATTATCTTAGCAAGCACACATACACACTGTGAAGTTACCCCATATTTTAGCAAAGACAAAGAAAGGGGGCCAGACCGATGTGGGCTAACTTCACACTAGTTTATTTTGCGGCATTCAATACGTCGAATGATGGAGAATTGTAAGCATTATTGGGTGAAGAGGATGCATAACCATAAAAATAACTCGCAACGCAATTAAGTGTTGGCCAACAATGTGTTCCCAATTCCTTACGAGAGGTGGGAAAGTTTCATAAGATCAACAGAGAGATGGATACCATAGCAATTGAATAGGAGAGACATGTAGAAGCGGATACGAGTGAAATTTTAGCTTAAATGATTCAAAAGAAAGTTGTTTTGTATCGTCTAATTAATGGGGTAGGATGAAAAGTGGATAATGGTAATGGGACTTCAAAATTAACTATAGCAAATTTAGACTAGGTAAGCCTATTTTTTGGACCCTACTTCATATAAGAATTTTCATTAAAATTTTATAAGAAAATTAATTTTGCCTAATTTGAATAGCATCAATTTTGGGCGTCATTTCATATAAGGGCTTCTAGTAAAAGCATAGAAACAAAGTCTACCTTAAGGATCCACAATTTAAAACAAAAATCTCTGTTAAGCACTTATCAGACTTCTGTTAAAGAAACTGCTGAAAGGATTTGATTCAAAATGTAGTTAATTTACAACTATGCGGGAATACCTTCAATAAAAATACCATAAACAAAACATAACATAACATAAAACATAATTTTATATAAATTAGTTAAAACTTTATATAAAAAAAACTTTTTTTCTATTATATCGATTAAGAGATTAAGAAAGCGAAAGTTTACATGGCTAACGCGATAAAATAAAAACTAGCATTGCGTGAATCCTTGATTAATAGCCTTTCGAAAGTTGCATAGTACGTATTTATGTATTAAGTTGTTTCCGGAAAAAATTTTTTAGTCAACATTGGAAATTACTTTATTTAGCATAATACACATACATATACATTACTTTTCTCCTTAAAATTTCAATTTATGTCTTTGTTAAGTAAATTTAAATTTATTTATTTATTATTTTATCATGAAAATGAATCAAGAATTGTATTAAATGTGTGGAGTGTGAGAAATATTCAATAGTCGACCTTATCCAACTGTAATATTTTTACTTGTTTTGTTTCATATATTGTCACAACAAACATATTAAGTCAACCTAAGACAAGCTATCTAAATAGATTATAAAGCATATATTCATAGATATACTATTAAAGTTCAACAAGTAATCGAAAATAATAATAAAAAAATCGTAAATTTTAATTTAAAAAAAAAAAAAACAAATAATTAAACAATAATAGTGACAAAATTTAGAAATATAAAATGAGATAAAAGCAAGAAAGTTACATTCGGCTGCGACCGAATATTTTATACTTTTCATCTTCAACCTTAAAAAAAAACGGAGAAAGAAACTACATTTTAATAGGTGGGCGTGGCAAATGTTTTCTATTTTTATGGAATACTGTGGAAATTTTTATTTTGTAGTCAGAAAACAGTGGTGTTCTAGCACATACTTTACTTTTTATTGTAGGCGTGAGATCTGTGATCGATTTGACTCATTTTCAATAGCAAGAGTTTTATGAAACTCTTTTTCCAAATATATAATTTAGCGTTTAGTGTTAAAAGAGTCCATGTAAGCCAAATGTAATTTTTTCTTTTCTCCTTTGACGAATTGTTCAGTTATGAGGGCTATCCAGGGTTACGTTTTCAGACGCTCCATTAGATGTTATTGAGATATTTGCTGGCTTATCAAACGATTGGATGGATTTCTATAAATTCATTCGTCAAAGGGTTGCGTTCACGTTTCAAATATTTCATCGTGTAATAAAAAGAATAAATTGTTGAGTTAACTCTTTTTGTTTTTTAAATTCGTAAAATATTTTCATCTCTGTTCTCTAGTAAATAGCATTTTTTCGTCGGAAGAAATTGTTTACTTCAAGGAAATATTAAAAATATTTTTGTCATATCCTTGATATATTTAAACATCTAATTCATGCCGTTTATGTATGTGTATGTGATGTATAATCATAAGATAAGAAAAATAATTTATGTTTCATTTCAAAAGACGGTAGTGAGTAATAACAACGTATGAATATAATAAAAGCAGTCACTCTCCTGAGTTTAATCCTGATTAACGTTATCATTGATGCCAACTTTCTGATTGAATTAGTGGTGAATTAATTAAATGTCAACATTAAATATATTCTGATTAAAACAAATACATTTTTTTTTATTTTTTATTATTTATTTATTTATTTTTTTCGTTTTTCACATATACACGCTTACATGCATACAGTTTTAGTTTATTGTATTAAACATTAAAAAATATACAATTTTCAACACTCTACAATTACTACGGTATTATACGTTTTTTCTTCTTTTTCTTCCTCTTGTTTGATTACTAATGTATTTGTTTATATGAAGATTAAATTGAATTAATTACATACACAGCAAACAAAAGAAATTGTAATAAAAGTTAGCAAAGAAATCATGAAATTTTTACTTTGTTTTTTTATGGTAAACAAGTAAAGGGAAATTTAAAAAAAAATATAACAAAAATTCTGTTAGCAATTGATAAACGAAAAAAGAAAAAAAATTTATTTTAAAATAAAGTGATTGCAAATTATCCTCAATATTTTTTTTTTTTTTCGTCAACAATTTACATATAATCACTTATTTATAAAAATATAAAACTTGAAAAATAAAAAAAATTGAAAATACATCATAACATTATTATTATTGTAGTAGTTGTTGTTGTTATTATTATTATTGTTTTTTTTTTCTTGGCAATATACTCTACGGGATTTAAAGAGTTGATGTATACATATATAAAGTATAGTTTAACTGCGTGCCAGCATACCATTGATCATAATATTAGCCAAAGCATTCCGTCTTTTACGCCAGCCACCCATACCTTGTGCATGATACTGCAACTGTGTATACCATTGTTTAGTGCGAACATTGTCCTCAGCCTATGTTTGTAAACGCAACGGGCAACAATTGAAATATGAAAAGGAAATAGAGAAATAAAAAAATGCTATTAATTTTTGTTTTTTTTTTCCCCCAGTTAAGGTTTCTAAAGCAATTTTTGCATACTTTAAATATGAATGTATCCTTCGATGAAATCTCTTGTATCTCAAAGTATTCATCCCAATCGGCCTCGCTGCATACCACACATCTGTCCAGATATAATGGTTCACGTATCAATGTATAACGTCCGCACTTTTCTTTGACCACCAACAATGAAGCTTCTCGTATTCCGGTATGCTTGGGGAAATTCAGTTTATCTGACATGACTTTTTCTGCTTTATAATTGGCACTTGGCTGCCCACAAGCAAATGAATTCACACACGAGAATATTGCACGCGAATGCATGCGTTTGTGTATACAATACGCGATTGTGCGACCGTATGTATGTTGACATAAGTATTGTGACAGTTTGTATTGAACAATTGCAGCATTGAAAGTGTTGATAAAATGGAAAAAAACAAAAAAAAAAAAAATCACAAAAAATAATAAAAAAAATATACACAAAAAAGGGGATACAAAGCGATACAAAGATGTACAGTAAAGATAAAAAGGAGAGAAAGAGAGAAAAATAGACAAAAAAAAATATGTCAACTTCGTCATAAAACGAATTTTTAATTTCCCTACCCTACCTATATATCAAACTTCAGCTTTTAGGCAGATTACGTTTACCTTGATTATCATTTCACATCTGCTACGGTAAACAAATCTTGCTATTTTTTCCATAATGTTTAGCTTTTTCTCTTTAGTATAAAATAATTTCAATAGGCGAGCATCTATCCAATAAAGTGGTAATTACAGAGTAACAAGAGAAAATATATTTAATTTCTTCAAAGCAGTTCGAAAATGGCAAAGCCAGACAAACTTGGCAAATGTATCCATCATTCATACTCTGATTTCTGCTCATTGCAAAGATAGCCTAAAGATTAAGGTTGAAGTGCAAATATGCTTATACAGCAACAACAACAAAGAGGGAAGAAAATAAAGAATTGCCCTGAATTGTGCCCTAACATGTCATTAATCTGAACTTTTTCTTCAGTAATCAACTACTTACGCACATATCATCTTTCTTAAAGATTTAAGTACAGTAATGGATTCGTTTTTCGTTTCGAATCAAAAACCTACCGGAACATGTGTGTTCCTATGGTATCACCTAAGACAAGTATGAACTACTAATGGTTCTAGATAAAGTTATCAACCAGGGTCATATAATACATAAAGATCTAATTCGAAGGAGTATGTTTTTTTATTAAGTCCGAACAATATTAGTTTTCTTTAAAATTTAGATAGATTTTTAAAAAGTTTAAAATCATGGCTCTTGTAAGCATAGCGTAACTAGATTTCTTTAGAATTGAACTTGCATTCTTAGAATACTGATGTTTGTTACAAACGGATTAGATTTCTTTAGAATTGAACTTGCATTCTTAGAGTACTTAGAGTAGTGGTGCATGTTACAAACGGACCTTTATGATATAAATAACAGAAAATGTTTAGCAACAGAAAAAAAATACGTTCTAGCAAAAGGCATTTATGTGATTCTTTTTGAAATTTACACTTCGGGGCGTTTGTCACATTGTTAGCCTTTGTTAGATGTTACAAATTTGAATTGTTATAGCGAGTCATAGTACACAAAGTATGTAAAAAGTTTGCATTAAAATATTGTCGTTTCGCTGCTTCGATAATCGTTTACAACAAAGTATTGTGAAATTTTGTTGCTTTAGTGACCAAGCTGTAGAAATTGCAACGCAAACTAGAGACAAGCACTTAAAAAAATAGTTTTAAATTAATTTTAAAATTTATTCATGATGATGGGTGTGCATGCACATGCACTTCACATTTAACGAGAATTTCAAACTCACTTTTCATCCCTTTAAATGACCATCTAATGGTTTGGTGAATATAAAAACTCTTTATGTCTTTTCAAGCCACATTTGTGTTTATTAGCGGACATCTAAAATTCGTCTCGAGCTATATAAAGCGATCTAAATTACTATATGATAATTATATTATTGTTTTTCTAAACAACTTTATTCGACATTTACTTAAGAAGATATAAAAATTTTCAATTTTGCGCAACTCATTAATATTTTTTTGCTGTAATCGTTACCTATAATTTAAACGTTTTTCTCTAATATATTACAAACAAAATTCGTAAAACGTTTGAAAGTTCCAAGTTTTCTTGCAGGCCAGCAATAAACACATACACAGACATTAATATTGAAAAAAAAAAAACTCCCATTTCTTGCTAAGTATTCTAAAGTGAGATAAAGAAAAAAATGTAAGCCAATGTTGTCAGAGCATATCACAACAAAGCACCGAAAGTATTGAAACTTTACCGATAGCTTACTGACAGGTTAAGTGTTTTAAAAGTGTTTGTTTAAAAACTAACGCTATCGTACGAAATACTCGTCCATGCGCTTGATAGAATTAGGAAGTTCCTGCGAGTAGATCAGTGGAGGTAGTATGACGAGAATTGCGAAAGAGGAAAACTTTTCGCTATTTGTTCGCGCTTACCTTTCCATTTGTAACCAATAGAGCATTTACCGGTGTTAGTTTGATGGTGCGGGCTTTTTTCCAATTGCTATCGGTTGGTTGCGTATACAACAATTTACCTTCCATCGCAAAACGTACTTCATCGTGATTCCATTCAAGCACATCGATGGCCATTTTCCGTAGTTTAATATTTATCATATCGATTTCACAGGAAGCACGTCGATTTGGACTTGAAGACGAGATGCGACGCCAGAGTTTTGTTGGTACATCTTTTGCTTCCTGATTGATATGATTCAAATGTAATTCAATTTTTTCCTGTGCCTGTTTAAGCTGGTCACGTCCTTCTAGATGAGCCGGTGTCACTTTATATAAACGAGCCAACAGCAAAGGATATTTGGTAACACGTTGCACCGGTACCTAAATACAACAGGTATACGTGTGCGGAAAAAAATGAAGTGAAAAAGTGGAAGAAAGAAAATGAAAAATCTTGAATACCAAGAATTGACTATAAAGCTCATCACATATATCGATACGTAAATGCATGTTTCATGATGTTCGAAGTTAAAATGTCTTCTAATGAATAAAATTTGTGTTGAAAAATTTTTTAATTAAATTTTTTTTTGTTTTGTTATGGTTTGCTTACCATCAGGAATGAATTAAGATTCATGCGTCGTAGGACAGCATTTTCCATTTGGGAGACTTTCAGAAAGATTCGCAATAATTCCTTCTCTTTCTCGAGATTGGCCAATAGAAGACTGGCTCCGGCTTGGCGTACACAATAACTTTCGAAGGCATGCAACATTTGCGTAGACTCAAGGAATATTTTACCAATATTCACCGTAAGCAGATCGTCGTCACCCTGTTCCAGGGCTATATCAAGGGCGTCACGCATACGCTCAGCAAGAGTCTGATTGTTCTCAAGCAATTCTTCGGTATTTAAGAAGATTGCGGAGAGCTGCTCTTGTGTAAGCAAACCGGCTACTAGCATAGGTTGACAAAACTCTTCGAGTATGATTTGCAAGTCTCGACCATATTTCTCTTCCGTTTCCACAATTTCGGTTATAATTTCTTTACGTTCAATACGTTTTTTGCCGCACTTGCGACACACTAGAGGAGCAAATAAAACTCCATCTTCCCCCAATTGCGTTTCTACGGGTCCATCACAGTCTTCACACAAGTGTAAAGGGCTGGAGCAGATTTGCTTGATTGCTGACACTGATGAATTCTGATTGCTTTGAAACTTACTTCGCGAGCTTTTGCTAGTTTCTGAACCTACCCCCGAATCATTGCGTTCTATATCACTGGCTGCACCCTTGTTCCGCAGGAGCATAAAACTATTAGCCGGAGGAGGTGACAAAGAACTCATGGTACTTTGGTTATCTTCTGAAGAATCGCTTAGAGCTGAAGACCTAGAGCTAATGGTATCCAGTTTCTTTTGGTCACGTTTACTCAAATCGCTAACTGTATCTAAAGACTCCTCTTCGATTATGATCGGATTAGAAGAAGTGAGCGGATATCCGAATGGTTCTTCCTCTTTGACAACACCCCGTTCTTTAGCATCTACCAAATACGAGAGTATGTCATATTTTGAAGCCCCTTCGAATATCGAACGTGTGGATTTTTTTTCTTGTTCCGTATCGTTTAGAGGTGGTGCCGTTAAAGGTAAGGGTGGAGGAATATCTGAGATTTCTTCGTAAATTGGGTCAGTAGTTAAACGTATGGATTCGTATTGATGTTCATCATCTTCTGTATCGTGATTTAGATTTTCTTCCATAGAAGCGGTTAACTCGATTTCGGCAAGAGTGGCATCAACTAACATTTGATAAAATTTGGAGCGTGTTTCTTGGTTGCATGCATCGTCGTCCATGAGCGAAGTGATTTCACTTGAACAACTTTGGTAACAATCGGACTCGTTGTTGTCAAACTCGAACATTTCATAATTATGAGCTGAGGCAAAACTATTCGCCGAACTTATGCTGCCTCGATTCGACAGACGTTCTTCATCTTTGGTGGGGACTTGCAATAGATTCGCTTGATTATTTTCCATCAACTTATGAGCTCTCTCTTCTTGAATCTTTTTTAAAGACAAAGTAATTAATCGATTCATATCGTCGCTATCTTTGGTACCAGACATATCCACGGAACTTCGTGAGTCCTGCAAGCGTTTCAATGAGTTTTCGATGAGTTCAGCTACTGTTTCGGTCTCTAAGCCATCGGCTACTTGGCTTAGCATGGGATCTTCTAACAGTTTGGCTATGAACGAATCGTTTTCCTGTGTTTTAATGTTCGGAGACCTTAAAGGTGAAGGAGGGGATTGTGGAGGCATTTGAATATCTGCTTGACCATCTTTCATTTTTTTGCTTCGCAGCAGGTCTTGATCGCTGGGTGCATCTTGACGTCCACAAATGTGAGGTACCAGGTTCATTTTGACTGCTTCAACAGGATTCCGTAATATTTTAAGCAGTTCTTCTTCATGAGGCAGCCATTTAACATTAATATCCTCGTTTGAATTTTCAATCGTCGTACTACTCGTAAAGTTGCCATTAGTATCTTGAGTTTGTGTTTTCTCTTTTTCATAATCTAAACGTATTAAAGTGCGGCCTCGCTTCGGATTTGAACTACTTGAATTGCTAGTAGTACTAGAGCAACTAACCATAGAACTGGTAGACGCTGAAGAGGTGGAAGAAGCTGAACGTTGCAAATTTACATCGCCAGAGCCACGTATGGGTATAATAGCTCGATTGCTACCTGTTGTTGAATTAGAGGCAACCATAGATTGCCGACTTAACATATTATTGATTTTGTTATGCTGTTGTGTTATTTCATCTACCGGACTATGGGGACTACTGACATTAATGGTTACGGTATTGGCTGTATTGATAACTTTAAGGCCTTCGTGCTCTTCCAATTTTGAAGCCGAACCATCTGTTACGACTACCGACGATTGATAAAGAGGTGTAGAGGCATCATCACAGCTTAAATTTATGGTGGAATAACAATCATCTCCATTTATCAAGATTGATGTTTTCTTTTGCCCGCAATCTGATGAGGTATCATAGAAACTTCCGTTGGTATGAGAGTACCAATCAGAGTGAAGTAGTTGAGGGGTCAGAACGGTGTCAGTGTGTGTTATTTTCAAACGATGAATTTCTTGTAAATTTTTATTAAATGGCGCTACGCGTACGACTGTACGTTGTGGTTTAGATTTTTGTGGTGTTGAGGTAACTGCTGTCACAATTGTGGGGGAGTCAAACGGGCTTATCATTGTAGTTGTTGTGTTGCTTATAAAAGTTTTCGTTTTATTTAAATTTTGAATATTTTGTGCCGGCAATTGTTCTTCTCCATCTTTGTCATCCACTAGTAAGTTGATTCCATGCATTTCTGAAGGGGACACAAAGGATTGCAACGTATCGGTCCCACCAACTATTTGGTGTTCTTCGTGCTCCTGTTGTAATAATAATTTTTCCTTACTATTTTGCTGTATGGAGGATGGAGGGCTTTGTGATAATTCAATTGTTTGCTTCTCTCTCTTACATATATCGACAGCTCTAGGCGTTTGTGGTGTTACATTTGGTTTGGAAGTGTTCATTGTTAACGGTTTGCTTGCAGTTAACGCTGTTGCATGCGATACTGACGATGGTGGCGGTGGAGGTGGCTCTCGAGGTCTTCCAAATAAATCTCTAGCATCGCTGCGGCTTGGACGACATCGCAATGCCATTGTGTCTTTGAAATTTACACTCACTGAATTACATGTGGGAGGATCCGTTTCACCGTTTTCTTTGCAACTTTCATTATAGCAAATATATTCAACTATTGTCAATTTATTAATGTCCTTGCTACTGCTTCTATTGTTGCTAAGAAGGTGGCGTTGTTGCTGATGATGATGATATGACGGTTGCCTTTCACTTTGCGAGCGTCTCACTGTTGTGCAGCGCGTTTGTGCGAGTTGTGGCTTTGTGTTTATGGTCGTCTTATCGGTTGCCTCAAGTGTTTGCATATCCTTTCTAATGCTTGTAGTGTTTTTCTGTTGCTTTCCTTCCCACTCTGAAAATTCGATGGCAATATCATCAGCATCATTTTCTGTCGTTGACATTTTAGCTCCTGAAGTGAGAAAAGAAAAATAAAAGTAAGTTTATAGAATTTATACCCGTCGTGCAATGTTGCTATGACGACGATACTGATACGTTGATTACAATATGGATAGTAATGTTGAGACGATGATGACGATGATGATGACGATGATGACAATAGCAAAGAAAATGTCACTTTAGATAAACGACATCTTACGTGTGCACATATTCTTATATAAAGCCGTGGTTACTTTGTTACTTTTGTGTGGAGGTTGAATGTGATTGAAAAACTATTCGAAATCGTTTAGCATTTGAATTACTATTTTGCTTAAGTATTTTTTGTGGCAAACCTTTTTTTTTTTTTTGCACATATATATATATAACAAATTATATACATTTATTTCTAAGTTAATGACGTTGAATATCAACGGTTGGATAATTTTCAATCGACTTAAATAACATATATTTGTTCTTTTTCTTTTTTTTTTTTTTTTTTTTGTTAAATGGTAAGGGGGGAGGGAGGGGGGGGGGGGGGGGGGGGGGGGGGGGGGGGGGAGAAGGCGAGGTAGTTATAACTAAAAAAGGAGGAAGTCATAAATTAACATATAAATCTAAATTAATTACATATGCAACTCTTGCAACTACATACATGCACATATAATTGATTAGAATCAGTATTTTTAATTAACGCGAAGGATTTAGTTGACTAACATTTAATTGAATTATTAGGAAGCACTGATGAAAGAAATGAAGCACAACGCAAAGAACAAATAAATCGAGAACATCTACTTATATATATATATATATATATATATATATATGTATACATATGTATGTATGTAAATGGATGCAAGCATGTGATATTTTTTGGGGAAAACCATTGCACCAACCAACATTTTTTACGAAATTTGTATATAAAGCTGACATGTACATCGTTGTTGATGTGTCCTTCTTTCCTCCCTCAGTCTTCGCCTATATGCTAGAGACTTAAATATCTATATAAAATTCTTTATCTCTTTTTGTTAACGCTTTTTGCTAAGTTGCATTGCATTGTTACTTACATTTTTGCACAATTGTCTTATATCTCCATGCATTGTGTTGCCGGGCAACTGTGTTCAAATTAATTTAGGGTTTTCTTAGAAAATAGAGACAAATAAAATAAATTTCTGGCTTTGTCATGTGTGTGATATGTGGCCACTTAGAAAAAGAAAAATCTAAAGTAAATGATTTTAATTAAATTTTACTAAACACATAAAATGAATCGAAAACAGAAAAAAAAGAAAACAAAAAACAAAAGCAAGAAGAAAACATTGTACCAAAAATTTTGAATTACGTAAAGACTACTGTTCTTGATAAGCATTTGGCTTCTTTGCTATGTC
Source organism: Glossina brevipalpis (assembly GCA_000671755.1). Lineage (NCBI taxonomy): Eukaryota > Metazoa > Arthropoda > Insecta > Diptera > Glossinidae > Glossina > Glossina brevipalpis. The sequence continues at coordinate 1,159,899 of KK351023.1, forward strand.
ATTGACAGATATGCATGGTTCGCTAACCTATTGTGTTGTATATTTACGTTTAATTGCGAAATATTCCCCGTTTAAAGTGATTTTCAATATTTATATATTTCTTTCACGTGAGAATATTATTTATTTTGTTGGGGTGGAGTAGGGAGCGGGAGCGCAAAAAAAAAACATTCTACATTCAATTGCCTGTTAGGTCTTTTATTTACCTCATTATTTTGTTACGATTTCAGATTGTGATGTATGCGTGTGTTTCCTTCTGTGTACGGTACGCATGGTGGTATGTGTGTGATAGTAACAAAAGCAAACACAGATGGGAATACACAATTTACTACAATAACACAAATTTCAACAATACAAATAACAATTTGGTTTTGTTGGTTAAGTTGGGAAATATTTACAAATCTTTTGTTAAACAAGCTAACGTTAACAAGATAAATTGATTTTAAAATATGAGACGTAATCGGAGTTCGATATCGAACCTTCTACCATCTTCCATCTTCCATCTTCCGTATTTGGAATTCAGTTTTTTTTTGTTTTTTTGAAAATAAAATTTAGCAAAATATAAAAAAGAAAAAATCTCAAATTACGATTTTTTTCCTTCTTCTTCTTATTTCATTTATAAGGCAGACAGATTGCGTTTGTGTATATATTGTTGACATTAAAAGACACAAAAATTGCGTTTGACATACAAAAGAGACGACTTAGTTTCGATAATGAAAGACTAACGTTTTTTTTAAAATTTCGTGGCTACTCAAACTTAACTATGTTTGCATAAAAAGGTTACTTTTTTTATTATACTTAATTATATACTTATATATTTATATAATTATATATACATGCATACGTACATACATGAATAGGCATTTACTTAATCATACATATATGCATACACACTTATTACTTACTACTTAATTGCTTATATACTTATGCACTTACATACTGACAAGCAATTTTACAAATTTAGGTCCACATTTCGTTCGATTTAAGAATAAAATACATATATAAGGGGCCTTCTGCAGCAACTAGAACTTTTCGAAAAAACAACGAATTCTATTCTGGTTTAGCTAATAACGTCTTTGACTGAAGTAGTACAACTTCCGATGATATTATATCAAGAGTGAACTTATGGAAACCGCTCTGTGAAACTGCTTTGTGTATGAGTGTTAAGTATAGTATTCACCTCAGTAGAAGGCATTCTTTTTATTGCAATATTTTATTTTAAGAGATCTGTAAAGTACATTTTTTTTTTTTTTGAAATAAGAAATTTTTGCCATAAATGGAAACGACAAAAACTTACACCTTAACAGACTGATACGGAGAAGCATACAAATTGTCAATCGAAATTCTCACTGAATTGAAATATTTCCTATTGTTTTGGATAATTTTTATGATTCTTTGGTAGAGAGAGAGGGAGAGAGACGATAATAATGTGCTCGCAGATTTTAGGGGAGAACAACTATGTATATAAAATGTGCTTCCTGGTAGACAGAAAACGTTTAAGTTTTGCATTTCAGTTGAGTATTTATTTTTAACATCTGCTTACTGAGTGGCGTATAGGTAATTTAAATTTCATGTAAATATATAGTATATTGTTAATCATACGTACCGTGATAATAATTATAAAAACAATTTGTTTCCACACATATATTTCTATATAGCTGTTCTTCGCACTTATTAAATAAGAGAATATTATGGAAAAACTACTTTCACTATATAGATACTAGGTTTCCTTTACAATTTAAGAACTTTCTAAGTAACTTTCCACACAACTTTTTTCGCTATATATATGAAATAATATTAGAAAATTATTCTAAAACTCGAAAGAGTTTTTGCAATTTCCCCTTGATGATTTTCTATTAGATTTACACCCCGACATTATGTTTAGTTCTAAAAGGATAGCGATTTATTAGCTTGTTATCCTCTTTACAAAACATGGAAATATGTATGTATGTATGTATGTATCAAAAACCGAATACATAATATATATTTTGAATCGATATAATTATATCTGCCACCCTCCCGACCAAAAAATTGCGATTTGAAACTTCATGGTAGCAACAGTTTAAATAGGAATCTTTTGTTTGACAAATTGATCACTGTTAAAACTAAAAAAAAAAATAAAAATTGAATCAACAAATTTAAAAGCATAAGAGAATATCCGTAATTGCAGGGTATTTGCAAAAAAATTGAGTGAAATAATTTTTGTCGAATTTTTTACTCTTCGATTTTTTTACACGTCAAAGCATTTCGATACTATTTCACTTTAAAAATGCACGAGTTAACATAGCTTTTACTTAATAGCATAAAGCAATCATGTACAAGAGAATTAAAGGTAAAAGTGAAGAGAAAAAGCAAAAAAAAAACTAACATAGAAATCTAAATACGTTTTAAAGTTAATCTGATATCTGTTGTGTCTCATCTGAAGCTTAATACGTTTTATAACTGTAAGATAAGATTAAAATACGATTTTAAATATTGCACGTGAACACCCACATGCACATAAAATAATTTTTAAAATGTCAAAAAATATAGTTTAATGTTTTTCTTCTTAAAATTTGAGTGAGCTCAAGGGCACATAAGATTTTCATTTACATATGTTGATGGTATTCCGGTAAAAGCGGTACTTAAATGATTTTAATATTGTCAGCTATCTAATTGGCCATCGTCAAATCGTCTAAAAGTATTTGGTATATAACTTCAGTTATTGGGTTTTTTATCTGATTTAAACAAACAAACAAATACTTGATCAGTTCGTTGAATTTTACAAAAGGAGAAGATTGATATGGCGGAGTAAAGCGTACACTGCCGAGTAGGAAGATTGCCCATGCTTTTGTTAGGAACGTCTACGGTCTAGTAGAATACCACACAATAGAAATTACTATTACCCGTTATTAAGATAAGTTTACATCTTTACTATTGACAGTTGTAGAGCTTTTATGTAGTAATAGCAAACAAACTGGCAGAAACTGCAAACACAAAGAGTATCATACACTACAACGTCAGAATAGCTCCAATCGTGAAGTAAAAAAGCCTTACCTATGAAACTGTATCGGATTTAGTCGCAAATGTTTAACAACCACAGACAGACTATCATTTGTTTCATTTTATGCAGAATTGCTCCAATTAGGTTAATTTTGTTTTAAAAAAGAGAATTCAGAACTAAATGTTAGCATTTTTTTATTTAGCTTTCTTTTGGCATGGGAGTAGAGCTGCCGGAAAAATGCGCGAATCCCATTGAAAAAGATGTTGACGGATGCGTTAAAATGTTTCGAGTTGATCCATTGCTGGTACCTATACCTCTTGAAAGCGAAATCTTTCATATAAACAAAGTTTGCCTTTAATTGCCTATTTTTGGTTGTTGGTTCTATTTATAATGTAACCGTATCTATAGCGTCGAGTAAATATTTGAAATTTTCTAAATCATAAGAACTCTTCAAAATGCAACTGACACCAAACTTTTTATATCCATTACTTGTTATTACATTACCACGTATGGTGGGATGTCTTCGAGCAAAAATCTCGCGTTTAAATTTCGCTTCATTAAAGTCTGAAAATAGTGCTGCTACAAGTAGCGATGTAAAGCACACATTTATACTGAATATAAAATATACATTTATTTTAAGCTTTTTTTTTTTTTTGTTTTGTCTAACGAATCTTATCTTCATTATTCATAATATGAGTTTTGAATTTATCACTATCGTATGTATGCACGCCTGTTGTATATATGTATTAAGTATGTAAGAGTTATATGCGCTATGTTAATGTTGTGCGTGTTACACAAGCTACCTATATTATGTATGTTATGTATGCGCTTTCAATATTGCATATATTATGTTTTTATTATGTTTATTATGTATTTTATGTATGGATATGCATGTGGAGGATACGCCGGAAATCAGTTGATAAAATCAATGTATGGATCATTATTGGATTTGGAAGAAGAAAATTTAAAAAAAAAGAAAAAAAAAACGAGAAAAATTACATGGCTTTTTTTTAGAGAAAATAATGAAGTTTTTTTTTTTTTTTTTTTTTTTTTTTTTTTTTTAGCTTATGGCTGAACAAAGATATTATTTATATGAATGGAATATTTACATACAAAGCTTTTCTCTTTACTATTATATTAAAAATGATTTCCTTTCCCGATATAAATAAATATATTTTTGTATTTATTTAATAGCAACTCCGTTGCAGATTTCTTCAGGCAAACACGTGTCTTTTGTGTTGTGTTTGTAGAATTTTAAAGAAAAGAAAGAGCAAAATAATATTAAAAAAAAAAAAAAAAAAGAAAAAAGAAACCAATTTTCATTTTCTTAAGAGATTTTATTGTATTTATTATTTTGGATTATTTTCAAATACGAAAAAAAGAAGAGATGAATAGATGAAAAGCAGAAGAGAGGAAGAGAGGAAAAGAGAAAGCAAAAGAAAGAGAGCAAGAACCTGAAAGAGAAGGAGAGAGATAGAGATGAACACATCAAATCCTACTGCCAAGTACAGCCACGAGTTGTATCATAAAAAAATTTACGACAAAACTCTTATAGACCGAAAGGGAGAGAACCGTAAAGAAAATAGCACAGCTAGCTATGGCCCATAAATATGAATTATGACCAGAAAATATTAAAGTTTTGATTAAATAAAGTGAATTACAATGCGTTTCCGTCTTTCTTACATTTTTTTTTGGTTTTTTTTTTGTTTTTTCTAAATATCAAAATTAGCAAAAATTAAATATAAAAATTCTCTTTCAGTCTTTTTTTTTTTAGAACTATTTCGTGTCTTGTTTAGTGAAGATGACTCGATTTATTTGAATAAACAGATAAATTTCGCTTCCTTTTTTCTAGCTCAAGGCAACAGATAAAAACTATTTAATAAGTTTAAAGTAACTTTTTTCAATAAAAGTTATACGGTATGTGTGAAGAATAAAAACTTTTTTATTATAAAAATATTCACACACAACTCGGGTGTATTTTGTAAATTAAGGACGACAAGTTTTTACATACATACATATGTAAATGCTATACCTATATATATATACTAATTGGACTACTTTTTTACTTTTTATTTATTTCTAACCATAATCAGGTCATCAGAAATGTATTTCGATTTTTTCTGTTTTTCATTGATATTGTGGCAAATTTCTTTTCGCCGACATTATCTAAACTGTTAACCTAACTTAATATTTTTTTTTTACGATATTAAAATCTTGACGCCTTCATATGAAAAATTAATTGAGTTCATACCTGAAATTATTAAGAAAACTGACCATGATTTTCTTTAAAACATCTCAGAAAGAGAGTTTTAAAGAATGTTTTAAATGTAGAAATTCTAGTTCTATTATAACCATGAAATGAAATCCAAAATTCCCCCCTTTTTTTTTTTTTTGAAAGGAAAATGAAACGATGGCATATAACGCAATTTAATTTATGTTTGTAATGTTTTTACTTGAGGATACTAAATTTTATTACGTGCAAGTGTAGTCTTTCTCTACATATCTTTCTCTACATTTCTCACGAATTAATTTAAATTTTTTTTTGTATCGACTATATGGACTATATTAAAGTTGTAAGTTATAAATAAATAGAAGATATGCTATAAAGTGTACTCATCAGCATGAATAGTAGAGTCGATTTAGCCGTGTCTGTCCGTCTGCCTATATACTCAAATCATCATATCAGAGCCTTAAAGCTCTCTGCAGAAAAATAAATGTGATGTTAAATATTGTCTTATAACTCTCGTATCTTTGCACTCGACCATTGTCGCCGAAAAACGATACGTGGATAAAACAGAGCGTATTAATATGACTATTAGTGTGTTCAATTTTACTCATAAGATGATAGCAAGTTGTATAAAACTGTTACATATATACGACACAAAATACTATTAGGTACATGCGCTAATTTTGATTACCAACTTCTACAGGTAAAAGTAATAAAGTAATGGGAAATATCAGTATGCACAAGGATGACATGATGCTTTTGACTTTCCTCTATCTAAAATAACAATTTTCCATTTAGTATTATTTTCTTAAAAAAAAAAAAAAATTTACAAGTCCACTAAATCTAAGCTTAGGCAAATGATCTGGAAAATATTTGGTCATTAGAAATTACTTGAATTACTTAATATTAGTTCGGACTCTTCGGTATTCACCATTTTTAATCAGTTTTGTTTTAATTCTGCTCACAATTAATTTTGTGTAAAGAATTCTATTAAACAAGCGGAGTTATACTTAACAATGAATGGCCATTTTGTGATACAGAGTATAGTAAGTTTGTGAGTTTTTATGTGACGGCCGGAAGGACTTACGATGAAATCCATTCATGCTTCGATATAAAATATCGATTGTGTTGGAATCATTTTTTAACTCGATTTAAGCTACTTTGTTCGTCTGATGTGTGTCTCTGTATTTTCTATTCAACCTGAAATCGCAATTTTTGAGATATTTTGACGAAAGTTTGTCCATTGGCGCATTTTGACCTAAAAATGAATTCTATTGACAATGGACTAGACGAGATACGTTTTTTGATTGCTTCCCATGCATGTAATAACTTATTTTGAAAAAGTCATTATATGAAAAAAAATTGAAGTTTTTAAAATTTCGCGTTGGAAATTGCTGATAATTAATACGTCTACTACTTTAGACCGGAACGACTAATTTCTTGAACTTCCCTTCCTTCATATAATCGGTCGTACGAAAACTAGTCCTTTCTTTACATATGGCAGAAGTGTTTAATTTTTATTAATATTTCGTAGTGAAAGTTTGTCCATAATAGTAATTTGTAATACACATTAACTGCAGCACATTTCGACCATGTAGATCCATTTTTTGAATCACAATTCATATAAGGAATCTTATAAAAAACAAGGCTATGTACGACAACAGGGTAATATTTATATATTTATTTATTTACTTCATATATATATATATGTAAACAAATTTACAGCATATGATTGAGGGCATGGAGTAACTTAAACCATATGTGCCTTTGGTGGGTATTTCTACCAACTTTACCACAAGGGATTTGAACTCACATATGCTGACTAGCTAATGGCAATTCTTAGCAACTCAACTACGAGTGCGGACGAACACACAATACAAAGGGTATAATTTTTGATTATGTCGCGAAAATAAATAAAAGAATTATATTCGACGCGCAATGGTGTAGCATACTAGATGGTCAGCCACGTCCAATTGGCTTGTTTTATCTGGAAAATTGATTCAGAAGCATATTTGCACATTTATTGTAAAATTTTTAATAATCTTAAGACTTTCAAAACAGAGACAAGGAGACATGAGTAAATCAACATAAAATTTCATGCTGATCAAAAACATATACATGTTATGGGATGGCTAAGTCGTATTCCTAGACGATGGGTAAAGAATGGAAAAACTTGTATTCTGCCATCCTCCGACAGTGGATATAAACATAAGCTTATAGTGCTTACTTTACAATTAGAAAACACATTTTTTCAACAAAAATATCTGCGTAGTGAATATCTATCTCTAAATAAATTTATCTGGAACTACTAAATATCTCTAGAAGTAAATCTATGTCCGAGAAAAATTTCTAGTAAGTAAGTGATAAGTTTAAAAGACAATAAACCCTAAAAACACTGCAGTTAATCTACGCGTACTAAGATACTTTTAAATACATATAAGTTCTCTTATATAAGTAATGTCGTACGTCTAATGAATAAGTGCAGAAAAGAAGACTAATCGAGTGAATTTTTTCTAATCACCATCCTAACCATAATAAAATACGTTTAGGTCTTAAATTTGATTTTATTACTTTTATTATTTATTCAGATTGAATGAGTATTAAAAGATTTGATTTAAATCGAATGTAGATTTTTTCTTGTTTTCAATACATATCTTAAGTTAATTAATGAATGTTGTCTGTGTGCTTGAAAGAATAAGAAAATGTTCGAGATCGATTTGCTATTGCAGACTGATGGATAGAAAAAAGGAAATGAAGAAAACGTTGCTTAATACTAATGCTAATAATTAAATATATATGTGTATGGGTTGTCACCAAGAAATTAAAGACATTACCTATAGGGTTATAAAAACCGATAAAAACATAATTTTTCTATATGCTCTATATAAATAAATAAGATTTCGTAAGGTATACGAAGTGCGTTCAAATCAAACCATTTAAATATTTCGTTTGTTATAAATTTATTTTCTGTTCAAATCAACTATGCTTCGTTTATATGAATCTAATTCTATGCGAATTAATTCAATTGAAAAGTTCGTGGAATATGATCATATAACAATAACTAACAATAAAATATTTTGCAGTTTTTTCCTTCATAGAAATTCAGACGCAATTTATATTGATCGTTCAATTTATTTTTTCAAAATTACTTTATAAGAAGAAGAAGACTTTTTTCCATCTTAAGGACAACGAAAATTCTTAGTGAAATGTTAAATTTTGAAAAGTTTATTTTTCTTAAGCTCGTAGATGAATTTCAATTTGATCGTTTAGGAGAATGAAGCACGAATTTTGTTTCGGGTATAAAATAACTGTAAATATTAAAAATATAAACTGGTTTTTTGGTCAAGCATTCTCCGTTGGTTACTGTTTTTATTAAATTCGAACTTGAAGAATTTCAGGACAAACTCTTTAATCAATATTTGGAACCTTTTTTTTGTTTTTTTGAAAATAAAATATGAATTTTTGAGAAAAAGTGGAGGGAACATTTGCTGCAACGTAGGGAAGACAGCTAAGCTAAAGAATAGAATATTTTTTTTTTTTTTTTTTTTTTTGCAACTATGAAGTTAGTTTAGAATTTCTCTGCTCTACGAACTTTTTAATTAGAAGGAATATTTGGTTGCTTAGCTTGTTGTCTAACTTCCTGTATGTTTTCATATGTGATAGATGTGCATGTGCATGTGCATATACGTTTGTGTATGATATGTACGTGTGCGCTTGTTAGTTTGTTGACTGACTGGCTGGCTGGCTAAACATGCAAATTTGTGTGTTTTTTTTTTCTTTCTCTTTACATTTCATCACGTTTAGCTAAAAAATAAAAAAAAAAAATTATTATTTAGTTTTAGTTAAATTCTGTCAAAACTTTTTTCTTTCTCCCTTCCTTTCAGTCGTTTTTCCATTTTGTTTCTCCTAATTTAAATTAGTTATTGTAGACTTTTTTCTAGTTTGTTGTTCTTACTCGTCTTTTTTTTTTTTTTTTTTTTTTTTATATATATTTAGTCTATAGTCATAAAAATTGGTTCTAAGGGATATATTTTTTTCTTTTTGTCCCAACCGTAGCAGAGCAGAAAATTCAACAAATTACCAAAATTTTGTGGTTTAATTTGCGGTAGTGTACCGCAAGCATATCCTTCTTCGTTCTCTTGCAGAAAAAAAAAGAAATAAATAAAAATAAAACTAAAAAAAACAAGAAACAGAAAACAAGAATAAAAAAAGAATCAAAGCCAAATAGAGCAAACTTTTCATATTCTCGTTGAAGTACCATACTCGGGTACTTTTATGGATTATTCTTGTTGCTGTTGTTGTTGTCGTTATTGTATGCGTGTTTGTATCAATATTTTACAAACTTTGGCTTAAGAGCTACACTTTGGTTTACTACTACCACTTTATGCTTATGCATGTACAACCAACATTGTTTGGAAAATAATATAAAATAAAAAACCAAATTGCATTTTTATGACCAACTTCATGTGTAGTGTTATGGTTGCAAGAAAGTATATGTTTTTCGTCTTTTTTTTTTCTTTTTTAAATACACGTACATGTTCACATGATTTTGCTTTATGCACATAAATGGTTGACGTTTATGGAAAAGTTTATTAATATTTTAATTATTTTTTCTTAACATCTTTAGTGTTTGATAAACAACGCTTTCTAAAAAAGAGTTCTTTTCTAATTAAAAATTTATATATATAAAAAAAAAACTGCATTCATTAAGAAAGAAATCCGCTTTCTATTTCTAAGTGAAGAAGAGCCATTTTGAACTCAAAAATTTATATATATATATATAAGCATCACTTAGAGCCAACCACCTTCTGTCCTGTTAGCAGTAGTGTTATAAGAAATATTTGCTTCGAATGTTAGTGTATGTGATGCTTTTTTGATAAAAGGAAGAATAACTCTTGATGTTCTCATTATCTTAAGTGAACAAATAAAACAAGAATCGATGATTTCGTACGAAATGTGTGCATCGCGAACTTCAACTCTGCTGCAGTTCTATAATGAAAACCAAATTTCTAAACTGTCAATATTTTATGTCTTATAATAAATAAGATTTCGTGATATTGAAATGTCTTCTTGATAAGTGTAAATACCGAAGTGCATATGCACATATCTGCTGTTTGTCGGTTTTTTGAAAGCTTGACAATGAACTTAATGCTTTATCTAAAAGAAAAAAAATTAATTTCAAATTTTTCTTAATTGCTTTTATTAATATTACGTTTGTGATAGTTTTCAAATTCAGTTTTTGTGGTTCTCAATTATTAAATTACTGGTGTTAACGTTTCACTTTTCCCTAAATTAAAATTTCACAATTTTGAGGTTTTTCATAAGAAAATCTCTGCGTCAAGTTCAAAATGTTAGATAAATTCATTGAAAGATTTATTCGTTCGTGGTTATAGAAAAGGCCCTCAATATCTAGGTCGGAGTATGCACATCTTCTGCTTCTTATACCCACCCACCACGGTGGGGTGAGTGTTATATTCATTTTGTGTGTAACACTCAGAAGGAAACTTCAGATACCCCATATAGTATATATAATAGATATATTCATGATTAGCATCAAATTTAGAACCGTTTTAAGTATGTCTATCTGTCCGTCCGTCCGTCCGGCCGTCTGTGTATAGCATGTGGTACACATTCTCCTGTCGGTAAAGATGAAGATATCGGCTTCAAGTTTGGCAGAAGTATTAGAAGTTGTTTCCCATATGTTGCTATTGAAAATGGACCAAAAGGATAGGTGACGCCAACATTATAAAATAAACTAAAAACTTGTCTATTTTCCGGCTGTTTTGGTGAGTTCTCATATTTTGCAAAACAAAAATTTCCGCAGTATTCCATAAAAATAGAAAAAGTCTGACACGCCCACCTATTAAAATTTAAAATTTGAATGCTTCGGGATCAAAAGCTGCAAAAACGCGTGTAACACAGATCTTGTTAAATGTTAGAACAGCTGGGCATCATTTACTTTCTTATACAAAATAGTTTACGGTTTTCAATCTTTTAAGTTTTCATATGAGTTTTTAAAAGAAATGTGTTTTAAAACGTGTTAGAAACCGATATCTGCCTGCCTTAACTTGATTCCCGGTGAAAAATTAATAAAATTTTCAATATTTCGCAATTATTTTCAGTTCGCTGTTTCTGCTCCTTTAATTAAATCTTAAGAAAAATCACATTTTATTTTCAATTATAGAAGAAAATTTTTTTATTTATTTATTTTTAATTAGAAAAATTTTCAGTTAATTCGTAATTATTTGTATAATTGTTGGTCTGTCCGTTTATTGTATCGAAAATTTGTTAGAGTGTGAATGACTTGTTAACATAAGACAATTGTTAAAAATATTTATTGTTAAAGTTGTTCTTGTTGTAATTGTTCATTTTTGTTATTGTTAAATTATTATTTGGTTTGTGTGTGTCTCTTTTATTTCCGTTAACACAAGCAGAACGAAGAGAATAAACTTTATTAACACATTTATAAACGTTAGAGAACAGATGCAAGAACAAATGTTGTAGACGCTTGCAAAATATATACGAGTGGTACGAATTTATTGCTTTACCTCGTTTTCTCAACTAAATTATTTGAAATTTAAAATTTAAAAAAAAAAAGTAAATTTTATTGCATTTTTATTGACGAGTTAATTAATAATAAGACATTTTTTCATAAATTTGCCTTGCAGATAAAGTGAAGAGGATTCAAAACATTATACTTGTTTAGCAGTTTCTTAAATAGTTTCTTAAAAACCGATGTAAAGGCTATAAATTTTCTAAGAACGATATCGCGATTTCTAAAAATGATATCGTGATTTCACTTCACAATTAACAAAGCAAACTATTGTTCATATGATAGAACGCGTTTAGATGTAAATTATGGGTTTGTAAAGAGTAATAAGATTCCCATATATATTACGATCTAAAGGGAGTGGCTTAGTTTTAACAAAAAGTAAGTTGGAATGAATTTTTTAATTTTTATATTACATCAGTTTTATATAGCGATATGGATCGGAACAAGAAACAAAAATAAACTCGATATAAATCATGTATTACTCCGTATATCGTACATCTTATATCGTGTATCATATGGTCGGTAATTTGTAAATTCCATTGAACTTTTGAATTCTTGTGAAGTTAGTAAATCTAAAAAATAGCTGGATCGGAACAAGAAACAAAAGTAAACTCGCTCGATATCAATCATATATTACTCAATACTTCGTATATCTTATGTCGCGTATCGTATCGTAAACTGTAACTTGTAAATTCCTTTGAACTTGAATCTTGTGAAGTTAGCAAATTTTATAAAAATATTATTTCGAATTATATACGATATACAACATTCATATTCTATTAAAGGTAGGAAGTAACGAAAACAAAAAATATAAAGGCAATATGAGGAAGCATAGGCCAAATAAATTTGTTTTTATTTGAAGTCAATCAGTTAAGTGTAAATAAGAAATCAAAAATAGTTCATGTTATTTCAGAAAAGAAGAAAGAAAAATGTATTTAGTTACCCATCTAATGTATGCAGACACATGTACATAAACGCTCATTTGTTAGGTAGCCTATATAAAGTACAAAGAAAGGAAATGCTTGTGTTGCTTTGCTGCTGCTAACGGATATACAGGGGATGGCATGTAAAATTAATTGGCCTGTGGTATTTTACAATAAAGCAACAGACAGACGTACAGACAATGGCACACAGATGCTAAATGCATACACTCTGAGACACAAACACACACACACACACACAAAGATATTGTTGGCATTTTTCGTATTTTCCGTACACTTTAAATTGCTCTGCTGCTTAAGGAATTACAGGCCAGAGAGAGCATGGTAAGATGTAGATGGAGATGGAGATGGAGATGGAGATGGAGAAAGACAAAAAAAATGCGACAATATGAAAGGGGGAGGGAGCGTTAAAAAAAAAAAATAAAGAAATGAAGATAGAGGAATAGACAAAAACGAATTAAAACTGTAAAAGGAATTTTATAATTTTGTTGTTAAGAGGGATTTTAAAACTTTTAAAACTGAAGTGAGTTCGAGAGAGAAAAATTAGATTTGTCTGTGATTTAAAAGGAAATCTCAACTGTGAAGATTCTTAGAAAATTGAAATTAAGTGTTACAATGACTTCAAATAGAAAATAGAAAATCTTTCTATTTTTATTATTATTATTATTATTTAGCTAATGATATTTAAGAAAATTCTTATAACTTAACTTTAATTAAAATTACACAAACACAAATACTTTTTTTTTTATATGTTCAAGTCTTTTTTTATTATTTAAAAAAAGTTTTTTTTTTCTAGTTATATAACTGAATTAAAAAATGGCAACCAAAATCTAATTCAGTCATGTTATCAATTTCAATAATGCTTTCCTATAGGGTATCACTGGTTTTCAATGATGTGACTACTAATGATGCCGATGATAATGATAATGATGCTGATGCTGATGTTGATGTTGATAATACCTTTAGTTGTGATCAAATCACTTAAGATGCTTTGCGTTAAAAGTTTCTTTTAATTCTTCACTAGCAGTTTTTACAATCTTAACAATGTTAGTGCAACGATTTTCATATACATACACATGTACACATGTACGCATATATATAAACTGGGTAAAACTTTCCACAACTCAGTGACAAGGAAGCGGCAAATAGTTGAAAATTCAACTGAAAGCAAATTTACAGCTTTTAGTTTAGTGAAAACTTTTTGATTCAATTAAAAGCACCGAACACGAAGAATAAAGAACAGTATGCATACATACACTAATACACACAGATATATATATATATATATATACATTCAAGCACATGTAGATTCAGAGGCACTTTTAGTCTAAATACCTATGAAAAGATATTGGGGCGTATAAGTGAAAGCAACGCGTAGATGATAAATTAAAATGCAAACGCTGTGTGTGTGTGTGTGTGTGCAGCATCAAGAAATTCAAGTAAAGTCCATAAATATATATGTGTAGCGGTTGGATGTGTTTACATGGCCAGGCATAGGCCAGATTTTGTGACAATTGTTAAGTAAATTTTAGCATTAAAACCGTTTAAATTCCAATAAATGCCAAATGAAGTTAAAGGCTGTCGCAGAAAAGTCAATTTTAAGCCTTGAGCCTTTAGTTGCAAGCTTTTACTTAAGTAAACAGTTTGTACACCTGGGCCTGTGAATCTTATCAATTATTATCACAGTCACTATTATCTCTTTGGTGAATTTGATGTCTTTTATTCCATCAATTGGTTGATGTTTTTTTATTGTTTTTTTGTGGCTGGGATTGCATTGCTGTTGCAATCGTTGTTGCCTACAATTTTAAAATGCGATTAGTTTGTGCTGGTGTTACCTTGGCGGTCGCCTAAAAGTCAATTCAAATAACACTTTGAAATAACTAATGAAAAGTTTGTTGTTTAATTCTTTTTGAACACACAACACGAGAAGAAAGTCAAACTAATGGCAGCATATAGCATAATACGTCAGTTGAATATATTGTTGAATGTGTTTTTGTCTTTGGCACCCATACGTGCATTTTAAATGCGATTTCTACGTATGCATGCTTAACAAATTTGGTTGATTCTCTGCGACAATTACTCTACTGTCGTTGCCATACGTTTTTGTTGAAAGTTTTCTTCCTGTTTGCAAATTTGTTGAGGCATTTCGAGAAATATGTACATACACAAAAACATGCACATACACATGCACATATCCATGCTTACAAACAGATGACAGTTAGACGATTAGGTAAGCAACTCGTCGTCATCGTTGTCCTCGGCTGGCAGAGCCAGGCAGGCAGGCAGGCAAGCAGGCAGGCAATCGTAGTTGCCTCGGATGCTATTATGAGTTTTATGTTGTGTGGCAACTTCGACTTTCAACATTCGTTAACTTTGTTCACGTTAAGCACTTTCAAAAACTAACTTTAATTGTGTTTGTAAAACTTGGCCGTTGTAAAAAGTGGTTTGTTTTGTGTATGGAGCGGAAGTGTGGCGGAGCACAAATTTTGTTACAATTTTTCTTCACCACTCATATTAACGTTGCTAAGTCAACTTTAGCGCAGCATTATTTGTACGTGTTTGTGTTTATTTATAATTTGATTTATGAAGCACGTGTTGCTTCCACTCACTAGTACTACTACTACAACTACCGCTACTACCACTGGTAGTAGGCGTTTCGTTTATTTATTGCTCGTCTTGCAGCAATTTATTGCAGCCATATTTCTGAACACACACACACACACATATATTCCACATACAAAAATACGTCTATAAAAAAGTTACATAATTGGAGGATTTTCATAGCTTTTCACAGAATAGTTGCAATTTTTTTTTAAGTTAATTGAGCTATAAACAGTCGTGAGGTGAGCAGCTTACAAGAAAAACTCATAATGATTTAAGTAAAACAATAAAATTTTAGTGTCATTAACAGTTGCACACAAAACTATAACATTCAGAAACAAAATCAATTACTTGAGTAATTAAAATTTTTTTTTTTTTTCAATATATAGCAGCACACATCTACCACTGGATTGCTACAGAATTGTTTAAAGGTGATAGCGAGGTCGATTTCTTACGATTTGTTAATGTTTTCTTTTTTTTTTTGTGTCTTAATAAAAAAAAAAAAATTGTATAAAAAGTATAGAGTTCAATATACAACAAACATAACGCTGCTCTTTAGTTAACGAATAATTCAATATGAGAGAGATTAACCTTTGCATAGAATTTTTTCCATAACGAATTGTGTTCAAAAGATGGATTCTGAACACGTGTTAATTTGCTTCTGTTAAAGCCTTGACACTATTCAAGTAATTTTTGCTTCTTAAATAAGGAGAAAAACTAGAGCTTTAATCAGTCTACCCCATCAGTATGCCAAAGTTTAGGTGGAGCTTACTATTTATCTTGATTAGTAGATGGTGTTCCGTTATCAAATTGCCAACTGATCGAACAGCAAATATTCTTTTCTTTTCTTCTTTTATTCTTTTATTCTTTTAAGCGATTGTTAGATTTTCTTAATAAAGACATGTCATCTCGGAGGGCCTATATAATCAAAATTCATTTCTTTTCGAGCTTTGAAATTCAACCCCAAGATAAGACATTTGTGATATAAACGAATTTCTGTTAATTCAAAGAATCTGAGATAAATAAAGAGAACAACCAAAGTGTCAAACGCTGTGGGGCAAATGTCAAATGGCATCACCTATCTATGCCATGCTACTACATCTTAGTATGTAGCTTGTAGTTGAAGGATTGAAGCAAACATAAGGATATTGATCTCTTGTGCGATGATTCAATTTTTTATTAAATTATTTAATATTTCCAAGAGAAATAAATGAAATCTTTATTAAATTTTCGAGGCAACTTTATATTCGAAAAGCAAACACCATTGATTACACTAATGACAACACTTTATCGAAGAAAATTCATTAAATTTGCAGATGAGAATTCACTATAAAAAGGGCCAGGAATTATAGTTAGAATAACTTTTAATGCTCTTTACTTTTTATTGTCCACTGCCCCCATTGAATGTTGCTGAATCGTTACGAAATTCCCAGAATCTATTCAATATTCTTTCATTTATAAATTAAATCATGTATCATGAAATTAATGATATTATATGTGTGTGATCTTGATGTTGAATTCTCTTAAAGAATTTTTTAAATGTTTCGCTCTATTCAGGCTAATTTGACTTAACCTAATTTCGTTGGTTATATAACCGTGTAATCGAATGGCATCTATTTGGCAACTATTTTGCATTTGTCTAATACAAGCAGAATAATGAATGAATGAATGAATGAATGGAAGAGTAGCTTACCATAAAGTTGAGCTTTCGGCACATTAATGCTGTTATCATCATCATCATCATCATCATTATTGCTGATGCTATCACCAGTTACATTATCAGTGTGGGTCATTTCATCTTTACCGGTTGTATTTGCAATTTTTGAACTGTTAGTGTTAGTGACAGAGTTATCAACAAGACCGTCGTCATAATGATCATCATAAACATCATCAGCGTCATTCATATCAAACTTTCGTTTATTATTATCATTTCCATCACCGTTACTATCACGATTGCCATCATCATCATCATCATTATTATTATTAGTATCAGCAACCCAGCCATCATCGTTTCTGCCTTTAGATGGCATATAGACCTCATGGTTCTTGTCGTCAACTTTACTATCTATGACATGCAGTGGTAACGGTGACGTTGATTCACTTGCTGTAAATGATGTTTTATCAACGTTATAGTGTTTTTCATATATAATTTGTTGTTGTTGTTGTTGTTGTTGTTGCTGTTGCTGCTGTTGTCGTTGGTGTTGTTCTTGCTGATGTTGTAATTCGGATTTGTTATCGGTGTGTTTGTTGTTTGCATTTTCTGTTACAGTTTCAGTTTTGTGTAGAATTTTTGTTGATATTCCATTAGGAAATACATCTTCGTAATCTGTTTTATTGTTGCCTACAGTTATAGTAACGTGTTCAGCATCTTCTACTTTGTTAGTTCCGTTGTTGTCTGGTGAGGTTATTGTCGTTATCATTTCTGTCATTGTTGTTGCTGTTGCTGTTGCTGTTCCTGTTGTTGTTATTGTTGGTGTTGACGTTGATGTTAAAGTTGAAGTTACCACGATTGCTGCTTCTGCTGCAGCCTTTTGGGTCACTAGCTTGGAGTCAAGTTGTAATTTTTCGAGCAGCATGGCTTGTATGAATTGTTCATCATAGGTTATGCACTCAGTCTCTGAGCCTCTCGAGAGTTGAGGAGAAGAAGTTTCTTGTGCATCGTAATGTAAAAGTTTATTTTGTTCTCGCTTTTTACTGTAGTACTCATAATTGGCAGTTGTATTAACGGAAGTGGGAGAAAATGATTTTTCTTGCATTTGATTATCATCTTCATTTTCAGTAGAACTTGAATCTTCATTAATATCTTGGTGTTGCTTAACTATAGCGATTTTATCCTCAACCATGAACTGAACTTTTTTCCGAGCTTGCGGTAATGGAATATAAAATTGTGAATTAGCAATAGGCATTGAAGCGGAGGATGAAGCAGAGTTAGAAGAAGTTCGGTTTAGTTTCGAGTTACTGGATGTTGGTGCTTTCGAAATGTCTTTATACTGATGGCTAATAGACGGTGAACGCTGTTCCAGCTTCGGTGTTGTTACTTCTGTGTTATCATTTACTTTCGATGATGGTCGTTTCAAAATCGATTTTATATTATGCGTAGGTGTTACAGTAACTGTAACAGTAAGTTCTTTTTCAGTTAAGTCCGATGTTGTGGCTGGCGAAATTTCTTTATTATTATTATTGGAGATTTCTTCCTCTACTTTGTTGGTACGTGGTAATCTTTTAGATTCTGGACTTGATGTATTCACTTTTAAAGTGTCAGGTCTGGGCTTGGCCGGTATTTTCTCGACCTCATTTCCTTTTTTAATTTCATTCTCTATCACAAAACTCTCATAAGAACTGTTGCCATCGGCCGTTTGCTGCAGTAAAGATTTACGAGCTGATTTCTGTTCACCCAAACTAATACGTTGACCAGCAATAGCCTGAATATTTGAATAGTTAGGTTTATTTGTTTTTTTATTATTAGTTTTGGATTTCACGGCGACACCAACTTGGGATTTAGATTTCGGTTCGACTTTTGTTTGAACACGGAAAGGCGGTGGCTCTTCGCTTAAGGCAGCATCATTGACATTAAATTGATCATTTTGAATTTCCCGAGGGTTCACTGGAGTGTTGCTTATCTTTTGATTTCTTCCTGAACTTGGCTTAGAAGAGTCACTACCACTGGCGGCAGCAGTAACACTTGAATTTTGTAAGGAATCAGAAGTCGCTGGGAGTTGGTTATCAATTGAGATCAAATCATAAGGATTAACATTGCATCGTAGTATAGAACGTCTTGTACTGCTGCTGGTGGAGATTGTTGACATTGTATCTTCGGATTCGGTGAGCCAGCTTTCATCGAGTTTAACTACGGTTTTGTTCGTGTCATCAACTGAAAGGGACTTCTGTGCACGTATTCTTGTTCGCCCTCTGAGGGGACTTGTACTTCGTAATCGATTGCGAGATTTATCTTTGCCGCTGGAATGATTAGCAAGAGGTGACTTGGAACTTCCTGGTTCGGGTGACAATAAACGGGTACGACGCATCAAATCATATGGGTCCCTTTGAGGATCTAAAATCGATGGCCGCGTTTTCTTCGTTGTACTCACCACACGTACAGTAGCTGCCGATCCAGCTGGTCTTAATTTAGCAGCATTTAATAAGATATTGCCTCCAGGAGGTGTCCCATGGATACGAACGGTGCCTCCTATATTCGCTAATGGTAAACGTGTACCTTTGCATTTCTTACAAACGGTTGCCTTCTTAATATCACGGCGTTTAGTGCCGTTCAGGTACTCGGGACACGAACATATTACGACAGCTACTGCAGTTGCCTCAGCAGTGGCCGCCATTGGTGGCGTTGCAAATATGGCCGCTGCATGAGGATGATTTGTGGCATATCCAGAAGTCGCAATGTGCTGGTGATAGTTATGATATAGACCAGAAGGGCGGGCTGGTATGCCCCGCACCGTGCTATATATCCAAGGCTCGGCATATTTTGCCGAACGACTCAGAGCATTAGGCAGATATTCGTATGCCAGAGTGCTGCCTCCTGGGCTATTGTGATTATAGCCCAATTGTAAAGTTGTCGGCAAATGCATTACGCTTACTGATGGCGTTGCTGATGATGGTGGCGTAGTGGTTGATCGCTGTGTAGTTGGGAGTCGTGATTGAAGTGTCGGTCCATTCCGGACATTATGAGCAATATGTGCTGTTGATTTCGCTGATGACGCAGAGAAACTATTCGTATTCGTTACCGATGAGGTTGTCGATGTTTGAGATTTTTCGTTTTTTTGGATTTTGAGCCGTTGACTCCACGTTTTCTTTGATTTGTCGTACATGAGAATGTCCTAAAAAATAAGCAAATATATGTAAATCTCAATTAAGAAGCATTTGAGAAAAGCAAACAAAACTCCTTTACCTTATGTTGATTATTGCACACATAATCCCTTTTTAGGTTTGTATGAGAGTAATGAGATAGCGTTAAGCATTGAGGAAACGTTAGAACTGAAAAACAAAACATAACATTACTAAACGATATGAATATCAAGTACTTTCTTGAAATATTTTATTTGGAAATCATAAAATTTCTTTTATCTCAAATTTACATAAAACTCCTCCACAAAAAAAAACATCTTCTATTAGAATACATTATGTGGTATCAGATGACCTTTTACTTGAAAGCATTTGAAAAACCAAATTTACCAAAACACATTTCAAATATTTTCTTTCTTATCAAGAAGTAAATTCTATGGAAGATAAAATGAAGGAAAGCAAAAAAAAAAAAAAGAAAAAAAATGTTAAATAAACTTTCTCAAGAAAACATACACAATGTAAGCAAAAACTCGAAACAAAACTGAAATTGTTGTTTTCGTTATATTTTCTATGCATTTGGTCAGTTTGCAAACAAAAAACGAAAAACAAAAACGAGAATTAAAACAGAATTTATGTATGTTTGGTATGGGTCGATATGATTTTGACCTACGCGAATGCAAAAGACAAACGAATGAGTTCAAGACTGGAGAATTGGGCGAACACATGCAGTTCGATAGACCGGTTCACGACTTGATTCTCTGATATCTAAGGATTTTAAAAAGAAACTTGGAAAGCATACAAGAAACTCCATTACTAAAAAGTAAAACAAAGTAAATATCATTTTAATTTCTAGAGATGAAAACATAATTAAGAAATTATATCCGAGATCTATAGGTAAAGTTTGATATTTTTATTTTGAACGGTATTCGTTAAGGAGTTTTAAGTGATTAATAAAAGAAAATGTTTTAAATGATTTCGTTTACTCTATTAGCAATGGTTTTTATGGAGGATGGACGGACGGACAGACGGACGTTCAAAGTCTCCATGATGATTTAGAAATAGTCGTAGTTGCAAATGCAATGACAAAGCTTTTATATCATCATCGTTCAATGATATCTATAACAAGAAAAAGAAGAAGAAGACGAAGCATTTGTGATGGTAGTAGCGGGAGCATCATAATAGCCACAAAATACCACAAAAACATATACTTTAAGTGTTCCCTTAGCATAAGAAGACGTGTGTGTTAGATGTGTATGAGTTTGGTTTGGTTTGTTCTTGTTACTGTTGTGTTAGGCTACTACTTGGTTTGGGTGTAAATTGTCGGCTACCAGTTGTTGGGTTATTAATCATGAATAACGTGAAAGAAGAAGAAGAACAAAAAAAGAAAAGAAAAAAGCTATTTTGCAGCATACGCAACATCAACTCTATTCAGTGCCGAGTTGAGTGTTGTGTGGTAGTTGTCTTTTATTTTTTATTTTTTTTTTTTTTTTTGCTATCCGTACCCTGTCTATTGGTTGTCCTGTGTCCGTTCTATATTCTTGCACAACAATACAGTTATTTGCGGCTGCTTCTCTATATACGTATCTGTTGTGTAGAAGTTGTTGTGGTTCTGCTGTAATTTCCTATTTACTCTATACACAGATTTCTTTTCCCCTTCTTTCAGTCTCCCTTCTCCCTTGTCCTGTATATCTAACTTAGTGTGCTTATGCTTCTTCACACAGAATTTCTTTGTAAATTGTTTATTTTTAAGTTGTTTGCTTTTTTCTTTTTTTTTTCTCTCTTTTTATTTGTGTGGTCCACTTTTTTTCTTTCAAAGTTTTCTATTGAGTTTTTCGTATTGTACTTATATTTATATTGTATGAACTTCGTTGCTTCTTCTTCTTCTTATTATTATTATTTTTCTTTTTCAAAGGTGTTAGTGAACGGTTCCTGTGTTTTCTTATTTGGAAAGTTTTAAACTATTTTTGATAAATGTTGACATTTTGTTACCGCCAACCACGCCTGATAAATAATAATTATGTGACCTGGAAGGAGAAGCACAAGAACGTAATGAATGCCTAAACTGTTACAATGCCTTTTTTTTTTTTTTTTTCGTTATAATTCGGTCGGTTTGTTTTTCGTGGCTCGAATATCTATTAGACAACATTAGATAGAACGATAGAGTAAAGTGTGCGAACTGTTTATTTGTATTGTTAATTAGAGTGTAAATTATTTGGGAAATTATGTTTTATGCAAGTTATTTACAATATCTGTCTGTCCGACGAAATGTGGTAAACACTTGTCACTTAAAAAAAAGTTTGCACAATCAGTTAAAAATGCATTTTGGCATTTCGCTCGCATTGCTCTACATGGTAACAAAGGTGATATTATAAATAAGTATTAAATAGAAATTTCGATATTTAGTATATTAGCTCAAAATAATCATTATCGAGTATCTTGATTATTTGAGGTTATAAATATCTGTATAGCATATAAAATAGATGTGACTTCCCTTCTAGAAATTACCATTGAAAACCTTAACTGTATTAATATTTTATTCATTCTGTTTTTAATGCTTGAAAGTATTTATTTTAGACTCTATAATTATTTACAGTAATGATTAGCGTAATATTTCCTATATCGGACCATTTTGGCCATGCCTTTGATAGAAGTATTACAGTCTAGGTTTCAAAATCCATGAGATATGCTTACAAACATACTTATGGTAACGAAAGCTATGATATTTTCAAAATGTTTCCTTCAATCATTTAACTTTTCTCTATCAGACATAAATTTGAAAAATAAGGCTGGAAAGGTCATGTCTGACGATCAGATATCAATCTATTAAGTGCTTACGAATTAAGCAAGTTGTACGCGCGGTTTATTTAAAATCGTTTCGACCTTAAGTTAATTTTTTTACTATTTTGCAACCCTCCACTCTCTAAAGATTGGAAGTATGCTAGATTCGTGGCTCCGTTTGCAAAGCCAAAAATAAGTTTAAAAACTCTCAAAATTCTTAATCAATCGATTCTAAGTCGATTTATTAAAGCTTTTTGTATATTTGCGGTTTGCTTTTAGAACGTTAAACCTGTTAGCGGCGCTCTTGTCAGGTGATGGTCACACATTAAGTTTGAAAATAGTTATAAGCTGCTTATAATGGGACGTTTTACACTTAGTACACAAGTATCTATAGAATCTATACAAAACTTCGACCAAATATTGTTGTAAACCTCCTATAAAAATAACACAAAACGAGCACAAGACTGTTATTGAATACTCATATAAAAAAAAGTCTCTCAAAACCTGATGCAAATAATTATTAAATCGTTAAAGAAATAATTTTGATCGTTCAACTGACTGACTCGTCTACATTTAGCCAAAGATCTTTCAGTTTTCGGTTTTCAAAATTTAGATTTTAATATCATTTTTTTCTTTCGAAATGAATTAAAAAAGAATTTTTCTTTAATAAAATCAAATTATATTTTGTTTTCGAAATTTACTTAACTTGCTAATATAGGCTCTACTTTGTTAGAAAGAAATCGTGAAAATCCATAAATGTGTATATAAGATTTAAACATTATATTTGCATATGTATATAAATTAAAATATTTTATTTGATTATTTCATCTTCAATAAGCTAGAATTTTAGAATACAACTCATTTATGATAATTATCTGTTGAATATAAAACGCAATAGAGAGGTTAACTGGTATATACGATGATTATATCATTTTACTTAAATCATTTAAATTATTAATAAAAGCTGCTTCTTAACAGAGTAATTTATGTTTCTGTGCAGGTCATAACTTTACTGGTTAAAATTTCGTTGAAGAAGAACGACCGCATTAAAATTTGTTAACGTGTACCTGAAGGCTCATGAGCTCATGAACAGAACACATTATGTTGATATGTTTTTTTGATAAAATAAAAATTTAATATCTGTTCATTGCATTTTGCGTTATCGATGTCGGTATAACAATTAATCGCAATTAAACGTTCACCCTAGATACGCTTTCATATTCATTCATAAATAAAAGCGTTTGATAATCTTTCATCTTAATCTTACGGATAATTGGCTTTAATGAACATAATGGATACGTACGTTTATTGTATCTAAGAAATGCAAAATATGTATTTATGCGAATTTTCACACTTCAGCATTAAATTTATGTACAAAAATATATAAATTATAAGTACAAATATGTGTATATATATATACATAAATATATATATATACCTATATATGCATATATATATATATATAGGATATATAGATAGGATCCTTAAAAGCAATTATATGAAACATATTCTCAGTCCTTTGCTTTGCTTTCTTTACCATTATCTTCTCTATGCTCTCAAGCTTACATGATTTCTCGAAGCAGAAGCTATTGTTGTTATTGTATTGCAAGAGAACAATTGCTTTGCAATTTTGGTTCACAGGAACAAAATAAATGGATTTTATGACTTTGTGGTCGACCATTGTGGTCTTTAATAAATTTTAAACCTGTCCTTGTACTCTGTGTGTGTGCGTGTGTGTATGCGTGTTGTGTGTGTGTCTGTGTGTGTGTGCGCGAATGCTTTAAGGACTCTCTAACTATGAATTATTTAAATTTATAACCTGATCGTATATAGAGTAAATTGAATTTTATTGCATTAAGGTAAACATATTTATTTATGATAACTACAGAGAAATCAAATGAATTTTTTTTTTTCAAATGAATTCCAAAATAAATGATGTTTTACATTCATGTAATTTAAAGTTTAAATTTATCGATTGCTTTCAAAAAGGTTTATCAAAAAATTATTTGTAAAACATTTCTAACAACTACAAAATGAAACCTCTTTACAACCTCTTTGTGACACTATAGATTTGCTTATCTAAAATTACGACAGTGAGTTTAAATTTTGGCAAAAATATTTTGAAACGGTGTCAAAGGATACACCTACATTTCCGAATTTTTTGCTTAATACTCATAAATTACAGTAAACGCACAGACAATTTTCTACGTATATTCGACAAAAACAGAAAAGTTCCGTCACGCCAAATCTTCATTGTAGTGTATCGAGATTTTTTTTTTTGTTATAAAGATGATGGATATAAAAAGCTCTTATCACAGTCAAACATAACTTTCTCGGTTTTTAGAGTAAGCGTATTTCTACATATTTTCTACGTATATTCTACAAAAACAGAAAAATTCTGTCACGCCAAATCTTTATTGTAGTGTATCGAAATTTTTTCAAATTCTTTTTTTTTTTTGTGATGAACATAATGGGTATAAAAAATTCGATTACAGCCGAATACGATTTTCTTGCTTTTTACAATACGCGTATGTAGCTTCACCACTAGCGCAAGCATATCCACTGTTTCGCTCATTTGTGTGGGCATCTCTACTAATGCAACATTGACATGATTTATTTTTGACATGATCTTACAGATTAAGGTTGAAAAAATATATGTGAAACACCTATGAAATCTAGTCATAGCAAAAGTTGGGACTAATAGCAAATTGAATTGAGAACAATACGTCTACACAAGTTTAGAGCAGAAAGACGTTCGGCTTCAAAACGAACATTGTTTCCACAGCTCTTATTCCTTGAAGGATTGATATGAATACTAAAGCAATTTCTTTAATATTCTAAAGAAAAAGAAAAAGTTTTCTAAACATTTGTCCATCAATTTCGCTCCTCCTGGCATATGGACACTGACTGCATAACATAACAATATTAATAAATACCCTGAATGCATATGTCTTCTGTTTTTGTTTTTCAAATGTAAGAAATTTGAATCTTTTAACGGTCAGTACATATACATACATATATATGTAAAAATGTACTCCTTCACACTACAACTCTCTAACGCTTTTCCTTAAAAAACGAAATCAAACTGAATTGAAAAATGAATTGAATAAAGTTTCAAAATTTACATGGCACAGGCTTTACTGCTGAAATGTCGAAGTAGATGAATGCATAAACTGCTTAACCAACGAGAGCCTAGAGCTTCTTCATACAGGCTGATTATTGTACAACTTAAAAATTTGCAACCAAAATGATGAATTTTTTTTTTTTTTTTTTTGAAACTAATTAAAATACATATTTTGCTTGTTTATCAAAAAACAGATAAAAACACACCCAGCTGCGGTAGACGAATGGTTAGTTGCTTGTATGGATGTGTGTAGAATTAAATATGTAGAAAAGTTTTACCAAACAATAATAACTAAAAGAACAGCAATAAAGTGGAGCAAGGAGTAAATGGAATTTCTGTTCTTATTTAATTTTTCTATTTTAGTTTCTTTTCTCTGCTACCAGAGATATATGTTCGTTAAATAGCGTTTGTCTGTGGAGGAGGAAGTAAACGTTTATAAAATTCTAACAAGCTATAAACTGCCTGGCATCGTAAGAAAGCGAACAAAATAACAAAAAAAAAAAAAAAAAAGAAAAAAACGCACCAGAAAGTTTTTCTTTACTATACTTTTGCTTTCAAACAAACTAAATTGAGTCAAAGGAGTAAAAAGAAGAGCGAAATATCGTCGATTGAGACGAGAGAGACGTCGGAGGGTATTTTCTTTAAACTTTCGTAACATGCAAAGATAATGTTCTTGGCGACATTATTTGTTTGCCTTCGGTTGTTTTAACCGTATACTTGTACTGTTGAAGTTACTAATGTTGTTGTTGCATTTGAAAACATGTTGCATGCAAATTTTTCATAGCACAACACACACACACATGCCATCTAAACTCGATTTCTTTCGTTTTATTATTTACATTTTTAAGTTGTTGTTAGTTAGTCCTCATTGTTAGGATAACGAGTTTTTGGTTGAAGATCTTTTAAATAAAATCTTAAAAACTCATTAGACTCTTTGCAACTAAATACGTACTATGTTTGTGTTTGTGTGTGTGTGTATGTGCATAAACTTTTTAAAAATCCCAACTTTATCTTTAGTTTTTCTTATACGTGTGATGAAGTTTATGTTTATAGACATAAATCCATATAGAACTATATGCTGTCACAAAAACAAACCCCAAAAACAACAGATGGTTGCTTATGTACGTCTCGTACGTATGTATACCTATTAAAGTCCAATGTGTTAAATTAGTTTAGACAGACTTAAAGATCTGGTTCACTTTCACTGATTTTATATCTAAATTTTTGAATAGATTTTTTTTCGAAAAATAATTGTTTTTTTTTTACTGAAATCGCTGAAAAAATTCATTATAGAATGAATGCTATTATGAAGTGAGAGCTGGAATTTGAAGTTAATTGATGGAGAAATAAATTATTTTGTTGTTGTGTTTATAGAGGTGCGATAAAGAATGGTTTTTCTCCGAGAGCCATTGTGTCATCATTTACTTCTTCTTTTTAAGTAATCACATATAGCGCGTTGGTTACCCCTTCGTTATTGAATTCGCGCGAGAAAATGTCTCATAATTATACTCTCACAGATCACACTCAAGGGGTACAGCAAGTATTTCTAGACCGTTAGATTTTTGTAAAGAAAAGGAATAAGCGAAGGCTACTATAAAAGGATCCCATAATGCGATTTCTATAATTTCCTATGGCAGCTGGTCTCTGAATCTTATATCTACTTAGCGGTCTTTCAGTTGAAGCTACATTAGCATATTTTTGTTGGGAAATACTTTGAAATCATCGTGAACACTCTCTAAAGATAAGCAAGAGATTAGACTATAAAGTCCGAGCAGGGGTTCATTTAATACACACAGTCTTTGTTTGCGGGTAGTGAATTTTTTCCCGCACGTTCTAAAGGGTTCGGATTAACTTTAAAATCAAAAAAATTTTCGAAATATAATAATAATATAATAAATAATTTTCTAAAAATTTTGCAGTATTTTTCCCGCTTTAGCTCTTTGGTTAATATTGATAAATGTTACAGGGTCTTAAACGAAAATGACGAGTTGGACAAACTCTTGACTTTGCATACGACTGACCTGGTTGAACAAGCAGACGAGTCTTAGAGATTTTGAAATTCAATTCACATGACAATATTTTATTTTTATTTATTTTTATTTTTTTTTAACACTTATAGTTTTATATTTTTATTTATATTTATTATTATGTCGATTATTATGTCGATTTCGATTTTTTTTTTATCTACGATATTTAGAGTTGCATCTGGCGATAGTAGATTTATAACTCTATTGCGATCAAGTGGCCTGCTTAATGTAGAGAATTTTAAAATTTTTATGGAAATGGGATATATATTTGCAGTAATTCGAATTCGAATTCTAATTACTTTTACCTAAATGTTTTTGTCTTTTAATTTCTAAAAATATTATTTAAGAATAAACAATAAAACGTTCATGATGTTGTTTTCAAGGAAACTTTCGTAGTAAACAGCTGTTTGCTGCGGCAAATTGGGCGACTAACTTAGTATATCTGTTAATGTTTACGGTAAGCTTAAAAAGACAAAACTTTCTACTTTTGAAACAGACAATCAGTATGCAGTTGTTGTCAGTAGTTTATTTCGTTTTATTTTGTTTCTATAAAATTCCTTTTTTTAAGGGAAAAATTCCTTTGTTCTTTAATTAATCAAAATTAGTTTTTGTTCCGTTATCACATTTCAATCTTTAAGCAGTTAATTTAACTTTAATGATTCCAAAATCCTAGTAAAGGCTTTTTTAACTTAACTATCCTGAATCTTGTTAATTATATATTATTATATATCCGTATATATTTGAAAAAATATCGTAATTATATCATAAAAGTTGAATTTATGTTTGCAGCAAATCCGCGCAATTTGAAATACAGTAAAGAACACATCCGTTTCACAGGAAATATAGAACATTCCTCTCTTTTAGCCGCGCGCGCCAAATTCGGAAAAAATTTTTTTTCCGAATTTATAAATCGAGCATATACTCACTCTGTGGATTAATTTTCTTTTTCAAACTTGGTGAAGGGATTCTAAAGAAAAATACGTATACCTTGCTTCAGTCTTGCTTTTAAGTTTTGGCAAACTCGTTAAAAGTAGATAAACAGATAGACGATCGTTATATATATATATATGAATATACCGTTATATGTATAAATATGTACCTATATATAAACATATATGTATTTCGCCACTTTCAATACTTAATAGATAAATAAATAAATATTGAGCTAATAGGACTTTTCATTAAGGTAGTAATTCGCAATCGGTCGTGTTGAATTTTGCGATGTCTTCTTAATCTACATCTCGTAGACTTTTAATTCCTTCAATTTGTTCTAAAAATATTCGGTTATCATAATACTGTATCGGTAGACAATGCTATAGTGTAGATAAACGAAAATCTCTTCGGTGTAGAGAAATTGTTCACATGATTTATGCATCGTACAGTCTATTTTTTTTTTTTTTTTTTGCATACCTGATCGAATACTACGCAGCTTGTTTTTATATCCATTAAGAGCAAAATGTGCTTGTCATTATCCCAAAAAAAAAAAAAAATACAAATTTGAAATTTTTCTAATCCCAAAGCACTGTTTTTGAATTAAACACACAAGTAATAATCCTGTGCTTTCAATGTGATAATAATTGTTTATAACTTCTTTCTGTATTACTTAAGACACTTTCATTAATGTGTTTGGAGTGAAGAAATTTACGAAAGTTAAAACAAAAAAAAAAAGGAAAAAAGTTATATTCGGCTACTGTGTAGAAAAATTAAATTTTAAGTAAAGTAAAACATTGGGTGGGTGTGGCTGATTTTAGCCATTTCTATAGAATACACGTGAAAATTTTTACTTTGTAATAAGCAAAAAAAAAAAAAAAACGCGGTAAGAAAATATATTATTTTTGATGCAGTGAAAGGTTTCCACAATAAGTTCATAAATGTAGAAAACTTTTTATTGAAAAGTCTAAAAGTCTTTATTTTGTTCTTCGCCCTTACGGAAAATAATTAAATAAGCTGCTTAAATAAAATGGAAAAAAACAAAAAGTGTTTTCTTTCAAATATTTCAAACAACCTAAGAGAACATAAAGATAAAAAAACGTTTACAAAGTTTGCGATATAAAAATTCAAGTATTTAAAAATTGTTATGTTGCGCGACTGGGAAAATGATTTTTCATTTCATCGAAAAAACAAAAAAAAAAAAAACTTCTAATAAAGAAGATCTCAACAAAAAAGGAAAGTATTCAATCTGCCAAATAATAACGGAAGCGGACTTGGAAAAAGTTCGATAAAATGCAACACTTAGTTCCTGGAATAGTCAAGTTTAATAAAGCGTATTGCATAGCTCGGTGACAGCAATACCAACAAATGTGCTACATACATATATACACATACATATATATATATATATATATACATATACACACATACCTGACCAAGACTCCATTGTTTTTTCTAGCTTAAGCTGAACACAAAATACCTGCTGCTGTTGGTGTCTATGCGCTGCTAATACTGCTTGGGTCTAAATGATAAAGGCATAGGTTTAGGAATCAGTTCAAAAATTGAAATTTTCAACAAAAAAAAAAAAAAAAAAAAATACAAAATAGAAATAAGTGCAAGCTTAATAAGCGTCGCTGTGATAAACTTCTAGATCCGATTGCGAAATTGTCGTTTAATACAAAAATATATTACGAATTTTTATTGGGATTTTTAAACATCTTTTAAGATTTAACATTTTATTATTATTATTATTATTATTATATATATATATATATGTATTATGTATATGTATATGTATTATTTATATATATTATATATTATTTTACTTTATTGGATTCATCCACGAATTCGAACTTTTCTGGACAGACGATAATGATACTCAAATATCATTAAAATTTAGCTTCAGAAATTTTTGTATATTTTTTGTCCATCACAAACAGAACAAAGAAGTAATTGTGCTACAATTTCTGATAGTGAGTAAAAGAAAAAAAAAAGTGAATTTCAACTTGCAATGAAATGACAACAACTACTGAACGGAAATAAGAGGAAAAGTTTAGATCGTTTTTCTCTCTCTCTTTCAAAAACAAAAAAAAAGAAACAAAAAAAAAAAGGAAGAAAACATATTGATAAAAGGCTGTGAAGCCGTAAGGCTTCGTTATGTTACCGTAACTTTTAACCTCAACTGTCAAACCACACGATATTAAAGATTTACAAACTTTCTAAACTAATTTCTTATAAAAATGTCATCATTCAATTGTTGCAGAACGTTCGTTCGTTCGTTCGTTGCAAGTTGCAAACAGAGCTCTCGACGTTAAGTGAACCAACACACAATAAAAGTTTGAAATGTTAATTAGAAGCCACTTGTCGTACATTGTAGAGAATGACAATGGACAGCAATAAGTGAACACTAACGGAGTACAGGCATACAACAGATAAATTTATTACAAAATTCTTCTTTTTTTTGCCCTTCTTATTACGGTTTGCTTTCGCTTACTAATTTGCCGACAATTGTTACAATTCTTATGGTTTCTGATGGCTATGGTTTGGTAATATTTGCGTTAAGAATTTTAAATCTATGCAAGAGTTAGTTTGATTTTTCTTTGCACCTTCTTTTTTTTTCTTTTCAATGAATTTTTGCAACAGCAGAAAAATTTAAGTGACATTTGTTAGTAACAGCTTAAAAAGTTTGTCCTGGTTTCTACTGTTTAAGGCCAGTTATTTGTCTTTTGTATACGTAAGCCAGGCGCTTGATTCTCTTGCATGGCCATTGAAATTTTCATGCTCCACCAATGCGCACCCATTACAGTTTTATTGAGTGAATGGAACGGGTGGAGGGATTTGCCAGTCGTTGCGCTTGTATATAACTTTACTGTTTAGATCTTACTTTTAAAAATTCAAAAAAAAAAAAATTGTCTTTTTTTTTAATAGTGTTCGTGTGCTTGTACGTGTGCGTGAATGTATGGGAAGCGAAAGGACGAATTGTAATTTTTCTGTTGATTGTCTGTGTGTGTGTGTGTGTGTGTGCGATATTTCAACTAGAACGTATACTATGGTTAGCTGTGGTCACACATTCATGCTTTGATTCATTCATTCATTCATTCAGTCATTCATACACATGCAGCTCTATTCATATCAAACAATTCCTGTGGTGTTCAGAGTAGAATTTTAATTAATTGTCATCACCATCGTCATTATTTCTAACATCATCATTAAGATCGTCATCATCGTTGTCATTATTTATGCTCCCAAGTGTGTCAGTAATTCTAAGTAAAAGGGAGAAACGTACAGTTTCAGAGCGTTTGTGTGCTGGATATAGTTATAGTGATTTAGCACAAATTTTTAGTTATTATTTTTGGGGCTTTTCCCCCAAATCATAAGAATCAATAACTTTTTATAGGCGTTTTAAATTAAAAAAAACAAAAAAATTCAGTTTATTTATTTGTTTTTTTATTCTTTATTTTGTCTAAATCTTACAATAAGAGCAAACTTAATTTTCCTCACAATTTTGACATTTTGATTTGAATCTCTTGATTTTATCTTTATATTTTTTAGTATAAAACAATTCTAAAATTGACTGATTTCCTCACAAGAATAATAATTTCTTTACATTTTGTTTATATATTTATTATTCAGAATAATTTTTTCTCTATTATTCTTCCCATCAAATTCATTAGAATCCACTGATATGGTAGCATATGAATCTATATTTTAAACCTTTCACGAGCATATAGTATCTGAAATATCTGCTGCCTTGTGGTATTTATAACTGAGAGATATCGGCATCAGATGCAGGCATATGATTATTATAAATTCGTTTTTGACACATTTATTTATAATACATATAAAGCATTTGAAATTTATATTTTCATTCTGTAATTGGAATTTATAGTCATTATGTGCTCATATTATGCATTTTTAACGAAAAAGCTACTTATTCACACAACTGTTTCGGTGTATTTAATTTACTTTATACATCTATGCTGTTATTTGCAAAAATGATGTTGAATTCATTTAAAAGTTATATAGGATGTAGTGAGTTCATAATTCAACACAAACCCCAACCCCACCCCCACCCCCAACCATCCTTTACAAACATGTGTGTTTTAGTTCATTTTTACGTAATTCGAAATTCGTAATTAATGAGACGCAATTTGATTGTCTCAACTGATATGTTTCAATCATTTATTGACACTTTTGGAGTGTTTTCACATTTTATCTGACTGACACTTTATTCATTCATTTGTTCTCAATTTCATTTTCTGCACTTCATTAGTGCTCTTGAGAGTTAATGCCAGAGACTTTTTTTCTCATTTCTCGATTATTTCTTTGTTTTTCTTATGCAACTCTCTCTCTCCCCTTTGTGTTCTTTTCTTCTTCTTCTTATCTTTTTTGTATACAAACATACTATAGGAGGCGAAGAGTCATCGTCGTTGTCGTTGCCGTCGTCGTCGTCGTGTAGTAGTAGTTAGTGCTTCAATATTGACTTTAATGATTTCCTAAGGTGACTAAAAGTTGCATCTGTATTTGTGGCTTCCAGCCATCATCAAACTGTCAAGTTTTTTCCACTTTTTGTTTTCGTTTGCACCAAACTTTTTTTTGTTTTTTGTGTTTTTTTTTTTTGCTCAAACGATGTAAAACTTTTGTTTGCTTGTGTAAATGCAGTAAGCAGCATATTACATGACATGTCGAATTGTTGGCTCTTTAGTTGAGTTTCTCTTAAAGTAGCGTTTGGCAATTTGAATGATTTATTGGTTAAATGCCTGCAATGCAAAGGTAGTGGTTTAGCTTGTCTGAAGCATTATTCATTATTTGTCACAATTTACGATAAGACAAGAGTGGCATCACATCACACAGTCTCTCTCTTTTATTCTTTTCCTTTGTTTCTATGTCTCAGCATTTGCTTTTCTTTTTCTTTTAATTTAATGGAAATTATAAGAGCTTGATATGTTTTTTTTTTGTTTTTTTCTTTACATGCTTTTGTTATCATATTAAATAAAAAAAAATAATAAATATTTTTTTTTTGTTTCGTTTAGTTAGCTCTTGCTTTTGATCTCAACGTATATTACCATTAACTGACGTTCACATGCTAAATCCTTTTAAACAGATTACCATTGAAATTACATGAAGACGTTCAACATGAATTATATGGATAAGCATAAAAAAGAAAGAATGCGATATAACAATAACAATTGCTACAGCTTGTACCAGCCAACAACATCCGCCATTAACTTTTAACATGATTAAAAAGCCACAATTTCAAGGATTTTTCTTTTTTTTTTTTTTGTAAAAAAGAATAAAAAAAAAAGACTACTACGGAGAAATAAAGTTCTTACGTTAATTTCTGGTTTACCGCAACTAATTGCATTTTAAATGTAATCACATGGCAATTGTTGCAGAATTGTTTAGTTTAGTTCTTCCTTTTTCTTGGTATGTTTTTTTATGAAATAAGCGGCAAGAAGAAATGCAACTAAAAGAAATATAAAAAAATAAAAAATAAAAAATAAAAAATAAAAGAACAATTAAGAAATTTGCACTCGTCTAGAGGCGATTTTTGATTACTCACCATCCAGAATAAATGTATAAAAATCGTTTCTTTTTAATTATAAAGATATTAGATAACAATCGGAATATTTTTTTTTCTTTTTTAGATTTGTATTATGTAGTTCTTCGTAATATTCTCGCTAAAGTTCGGACGCATTTAAGCTATAATTGGCGAAACGTTAACAAAATTATTTTTTATGTCTCTATTATTTCTCACATTTATAGGTATATAAATAGTCAGACTTGATATTTTGGCGACTAATTCATTGCCTATTAAAATTTCGCGTCTTTGAGAGATGCGTTAACAAATGTATCAGCATAAGAACAGATATCGCTAAGTTATCGTAGCTTTCAAGATTAACTATATTCTGGAACGGAATGACAATGTATATATATAATTACATCTTAAAGTATTAAATATAAAAACAAAATATATTTGTTAAATAATATATATCTAGTCGTGTCATTTCTTCAACGATATACCGCTTACAAGTTAAAAATTTTCTAATAAGCGCGTGAATAGATTTTTCAAATCATCAAATCTTAATAAGAAAGCTTTTATTTCTTTATTTACGGTCGGCGCGTATACGTAAATCCGTATATCTGTTTTCGATCAGTTGCCTGTGTCGCATCGAAATTTTGCATGTATATAAGATTATATAAACACTTGATTGAAACTTCTCAAATAAGTTCACTTCCCTTCACATGAGCGGATAAACAAATAGAAAGTAACAAGAAAGAGAAAAATAAAGAAAGAGAAGAACGACAGTAAAAAAAAACAAAAAAGAAGGGAAGGGAAGAAACAAGACGAGCAGAAAACAATGGAGAAAAGAAGCCAGGAAAATTTGAAGAGAAGAGAAAGGGTGGAAAAGAGAAGAAAGGACAGGGCAAGAGGGAAGGCAGAAAAGAGAAGAAGGCACAAGAAAAGAGAAAAGGCGAAGAAGAGAAGACTGTACGGGGAAAGAGAAAAAGTGGAGAAGAGAAGTAAGGACAGGGCAAGACAAAAAGCGGAGAAGAGAAGTAAGGACAGGGCAAGAAGAAGTAAACGAAATAGAACGGCAAATAAGATGAGTCAAAAGAAGGGAACGTGGGTTTTCTCAATGATCTCATCATTTAACTAGCAATCATGTAATAGAAAGACTCTGTTAAATTTGCAAAAAAAAAACTCTTTTTCGAGCTTTCATTTCGCGGACGCATATATATCTCTATATTCTCTCCGATGTAAACATTAGCTCGTATACGAAATTATTTAAAATAAATTAACAGATTTTTGATAATCAAATACATCCGTTGATCGGCTGTTAGAAACCAGTGAAGTGTGCTGTTTACAACATCACAAGCACATACGAAACGTACATACATTACTTATAGTGCTACATACAAACAAAATTCGAAATATGAACTTCATGTATACGTAACTGTAGAAAGGCAAAAAAGAGCAACAAATTATATGTACGTCTCCAATACTGTGAACTGTTTCACTTAACTTCCATCGCAACGGAAATGTATGCTGAAATTTCCTTTTTTCAAATGCGCCAATTCGGGTATTTTCTGTACAGCATTTTAATGTATGTCTGTGTATAAATTTCGAAATATATAACAGAAAAACAATTAAAATGATATGCAACGGAATCAAGCTGTACAAAATGAAAAAAAAAATAAACTGAAAATTTGTAAACATAATGAAACAAATTTCCACACGACTAAGTATAGCGGTGAATAAAAATTAAAAAAATTCAAAGCAAATTTATCTCTCCTTTACGTCTTCAATGTCTTAATTACATAAGAAAACTTTACCGTAATTATTATTAGAAAAAAAAAAAAAAAAACTATTTCAGATAGCGTCCTTCTTCTTTGATCTCAAAATATCACATTATTATATTTGCTATTGCAATTTAACCACAAGGACACAAAATCACACTACGGTGGGCTGAATTCTTATGTATGTATCACAGCGCTATTCAAGCGTATATCGTCAAAATGAGTTTTTTCTGCCTTATCGTAGAATATGGAGACAGGAAATAGTTAAAAAAGTAATCATTGGAATATTTAGCAAATTAAAGGCATTCACTGGAATGCACGAACTCCTTGCAAATCTTATAAATGTGCTTTGATTAAATGCGAGATAGTTGATCTTGATATTAAAAATGTTATATGTAAAATCACTATATTTCGATAATATCTGGGTATTACCAACATTAAGAACTAAATGCATCGATAGTCGAAAACACCGGAGTTGTGAGTACGCGTATGCTTTTACACTCGAATATTTCAACGTCTAATACTAAATTAATTTGATCTATTAGCCTGAAATTATCGAAATTAATATGTGTGAGGAGGGATAAGTTTCTTATATAAAGAAAAGTCCGTAGTTAACAAATCATTTAAAGCTAATCATCTTAAGAAACAAGAGAAAAGTCTGATTACATATAGTAAACGCACAACTTTGCTTCCGCTATTTGCCAATAAATGGTTTGTTAGGTATTTGCCAATATAACTCGATAGAAACATTATTCGATTTCTGTTCCGATCATAGGGTTATTCTCGATTTACTTTACGTCTTCTCAGGCATAAGCCCTATAGCGTCAGTTATCACACATACACATACACACACAGTGGAAGAACGTATTGGCCAGCGATGAAGAATATTTTGAATAGTAAATGTAGAACCAGTTTTTTTATAATAAAACCTCGAATGTTGGGGAAAAAAACACGGCGGAAGCAAAGTTCGCACTTAATAAAATTCAGCATTACATAAAAAAGGTTTGTTTTTGTAGCCGCTACTGAATATGATTTTCGCTGGCTTTGTAATTTTCAAAATTTCCCATCAAAGTCCCAGTGTACATACATATATAGATGAATATAATTTTCTTACTTATTTTAATTATGTTTTCCACGGCTTTCCACTTGTAACTGTAATCTCTATTTTTCACAATTTTGTAATAAAATCGCACTTTACTTTGATCATTGAACAGCTCGATTCAATTTGCCAAAAATCCAAAGTATATAAGAATGAAAGCTTTATAAAAAAAAAATTTAATTTTTGTTACTTTAAAAGAACATCATCTCGACTAGATTATATTCGAAGGGCATGAAGACATGTTTTCGGGGATAAATAAATAAAATGAATTAATAAAGTGCTGCTTATGTTGCCTTTTCAGAATTTTATTAAATTACTTTTACAGCCCCAACCGGGTTAAATTTTACAAACCATTTCGTAAGATATTTGTTGTTATAAAAAATTTTGATTCGAACTATTATTATTCGTTTAAAAACCGATCAGAAAGTGATGGGATTTTATGGGATACATTTATTTAAATTGTTGATTATGCAGGTGAATATAGTTTTTCATTATATATTTATATTTAAACCGGAGCTTTTTTTAAAAAAAAAGAAAAATATTCAAGTGCAATAATAAACTTTTTTTTTCTTTCTTTACATTTGTTGTTATTTGATTTTGTTTGTTTGAAAACATGAAAAATTTAATGCCCACAGATTTTATACCATAAGATCCTTATTATTAAAATTATTTCAAGCTCTTTTAATGCAAATTGGATTCTTGTGATTTTAGTAGATACGGTTTAATTTGATAATAAATAACTTAACTTATTTTTTAAACTAAACTATATAACGGTCTGTGTGTACAGCAGGTCTGTTGGAAATAGTCATTCAAAGAAAAAAGTTTTATTTTGTTCGCAATTATCAGACACGCGTCGGATTGTTAATGTACTAATGCATTAAAGCCAGTGCAGGTGTAAATAATTGAATAAAAACATAAAAGGGAAACCAGAAATACTCGCAAATAAAATTGAAGATGCAGTTAAAAAAACTTGAAGGTCACACACGCCAGATAAAGTCACGTTAATGAATCATTAAAAAAAAAAAAAAAAATGAATAAAAATTAAATAGTAAAAGTGCATTCAACCGTTGTTACGAAGGGAAAAAAATAAAAACAGGAAAAGAAGTTATATTCGCTTGGGGCCGAATCTTGTTTACCCACCACCACCACCATTTATTTAACCATACGAATGCTTCATTTATAAAATGTATAGAATAATTTTCACCAGTCCGTCTTATCTACCTTATGAGTCTTAGGTAGAAAACGATGAAAAAGTAAAAAAGAAATGAAAATATGCTCACTTTTAATCTTGTCGGAGTGTGGCTAATTTTTTTCCCTTTTCGAACACGTCCTCCATAGAATAAACTTAGAAGATTTGTCCTTTGAAGAATCAAATTGGACATACCGTTATTCATATAATAAAATCAATGAAAGTTTAAATTTCGGAGTCTTCCAAGGGATATGGTATAAATTTGAACATTTTTTTGTGAATTAATCTTGGATCCATCATATATGTATCGTCTGTGTGTTACAAGGCACCGTTTGATTATCAACATATTTCATATTCGTATCTGAAGCCCATTAGCAAGGTCAACCAATGCATAGTGAAATCTCATCAAACTTATACATCACTCAACAAATAAAACAAGAGATATACGAAATCCGATAATTAATACGAAATACGAAATATGTTACCGAAAAACGCATTTTAAAGTTTTTTTGTCTTTGCATATTTGATGTTTTTTAAAAAAACAAAAGAAACTTAACATACTGACATCATTATTTAGAGTCGCACAAAAGGAAAATTGAAAGAAAGAAAAGAAGAAGTCGATATAACTTTTATAAAGTACCGGGAATGTTTGCCGCGGGCATTACACAAATTAGTGGACAGATAGATGGGCAAACGAACATACGGGCAGACGGACAGACGCACAGACGAACAGACGAACAGACGGATACATCTAGGTGGATTTCGAATTTCATACCGATCAAGAATATATACATTTTATGTGGTTCCAGGAACATCTTTCTTAATATTACAAATGGACAGAGAGACACCGGACGGATGGACCTGCTTAAATTGATTTTAAATTTAATGCCGATCCAGAATTTATACATTTCGTGAGGTTTCCTTCTGTGAGTTACAAACCAATTGACAAAAAGAAGTATAACTCTCATCTTCGGGGGTGGATATAAAAAGTTACAATAATATATAGGACTTAGGTCGAGTTGCGTGATATATATATATCAATACTGATTAAATCTTGATTTTTTAATGGCGCTTCAAGCGATGTTACTGCTCGAACGATGAAACAAGTTTGGCAAGCGATAGATTCGTTGATGGCGATAACAGGATATCTTGTGTATTCAGAATATCAGATTCCCAGTTGACTCGAATCGACATTGAAAGCCAAAATTTCGAATTAAGATTAAGTCTATAGATCAGCAAGATGAGGTAATCTCTGTAAGAATGCCTCAAATTACTAAAACATTGAAATATTTTTCAAAACTATCAACTTGCACCTCAGTAAGTAACAAACATCTTTACAATTTTTATATATCGAGAGCGTGACTTAAATGTAATCTTTGTCGTCCATTTTTATCGACATAAGAAATTTGACATTTTTATCTTTTGTTAAGAGATTTTGGTGGTCTTGTTTAGCAGACACCACAAGAGGAGGACACAATCAAAAAAAAAAAGTCTAGAAGGCTTTAAAGGCTTGCTAAAAATGATTTTAGAAATAATCAAAGATTTATGAAAGAAAGTAAAAGCAATTTAAAAAAAAACCCTTTTCAATTCAATTTCAAGAAATTAAATCAATTTTTCGTAAGCACTCATTCGAAAAGCTTTGCATTTCAAGGTCTGCTTATTTAAAAAAACTACATCAGCATCAGCATCAGCATCATCGTGACACAAGCAAATAAACAAATAAATATTAAAATGAAACCAGTTGTTTAGGTGATTAAGTCAGTAAGATGATTAAAGTTAAAAAGAAAAAATTACTTGTTTTTAAAATTTTTTATTAAATTTCTCAGTTTTTTCGTTTTTTTGTTCACAAATTTTGTTTTTTTTATTTATTTGTTTTGTTTCTTATTTTAATTTTGTAAAAACCAGAACTAGTTGTTCAAGCTGTTGCGGTAAATTAAAAATTATATATAATTTGAAAGTTAACCAATACAAAAATCATATATATAACATATTACACTTGCATATGTCATTATATTATTGCCATAATTGTTATTACATTCATACAGTTTTAACCGGCTATAAGTCTCGGTCAGTAGCACTATAACGACTATTAAACGCAAAA
Source organism: Glossina brevipalpis (assembly GCA_000671755.1). Taxonomy (NCBI): domain Eukaryota; kingdom Metazoa; phylum Arthropoda; class Insecta; order Diptera; family Glossinidae; genus Glossina; species Glossina brevipalpis. Next base: position 1,200,545 of record KK351023.1, read on the forward strand.
CTTGTCAAACAGTTTACTGACAGTTAACCGGCCGGTTGTTCAATCATTAAATGGCTGGCGATCCGCGACCAGCGTTTACTTTATTATAGAAAACTTTGCGTCGTATAAAAATTTCATCAATAAGTTTTCATCCTCCGCCTAATTGGGCAATACGTTAACGAATAAAATATAAACAACTCATCGAATATAATTTTTCTTTTTTTTTTTCTTTTTTTCCTTGCTTTTTATACCCAACACCGAGGGTGAGGGATATATTTCATTTTATCATTTTGTTTGTAACTCACAGAAGGAAATTTTCGTAACCTCAAAGGGTGCATATATTCTTGATCAGTAGATCAAATTTAGAATCGATTTAAGCATGTCTATCCGTCCGCTGTCTGTCTGTCCGTCAGTGGTAAACATTCTACTGGCCGCAAAACTGAAGATATCGGCATAAAATTTGACAGAAATATTGGAAGTTGTTTTATGTACGTGGCTATGAAAAATAGACCAAATCGATCACAGTTTAGGCCTACGCTATAAAATAAGCTAAGAATACATTGTTTACTGGCTGTTTTGCTCAGTGCTCCTACTTTGCAAAATAAAATTTTTTTTACGGTATTACACAAAAATAGAAAAAATCTGCCGCGTCCATCTATTAAAGTTTAGGTTTTTTTTTTTTTTAAATAAAGGTGGTGGGTATAAAAGATTCGTCACAGTCGGGTACAATTTGTTTAGTTGTTTTTACTTCGTTTGGTGTAATGATTTACCAGTATTTTCGTGTCTAATTTCATTTGGTCGCATAATTGCATTGTATCGCAGTTTACAGTTACACGTGTTTTCATACTTAATACAGTACGTCGATCGTATTTTAGATTTGCTATTTTGCTTGTAACAGTTAGTTAAAAAGAAGCACAAAGTGTTTAGATACATTCTATGTCACATATGAGCTGATCAATACATACTTGTCAACTCTAACAAAAAAATCTCTATTTTTTTTTTCGAAAGTGCTACACATCGTATTATTCTTAGTTTATAAATCTCCAAATGAGGCTCTAGGGAAAAAGATTTAAAGCAAATCAAAGATCAATGCGGAAACTATAGCGTTTCTTGAGAGTTTTGACAACTCGGCATCGACTTAAAATGTTAGGCAAACATTAAGCTACTTCTGTCACCTGTGAGGGAGACCGATATTGATAAATAAATTCGAATTCTTCTCGCCAAAGTACAAAATTGTCTCACTGATGTATTAGCAATAGTCCTTGAATTTACAAAATTTATTTTGCAAGTAGTCTCACTTGTTACGCAAAGATTAGCCTTGCAAGAGAGTTCAAAGTTTCTGGAGCTGTATGCCAGAAGAAACGGCAGTTCGAAGAGTACCTTTGAAAGTAAGTAAGACTCTATGATCTTCTATCTGCATTTTCAATCTAAATGAAACTGGGTTTACTTAGACAAGTGGTGTGGATGATTAATATTGGAAAGATTCTGTAAAACAACATCTTTCTATTTAGCTTTTGATAAGTCCAAAGTTATATCAATGTAACTACTTATTGATACTTTGTCAATCGATTATCAGGCACACGCGATGAGTGTGGGAAATTCGTTTAAAACTTAATATAATTTACTTAGTTCAGCGCAGCTTATTACTTTGTAGATGTCTCTCGAGTCAATCGTCTAATCATTCATTGATTAGTACTAAATCTCTATTTAGTTGATTATTGTAAAATAGTTATTTTATCATCAATTTTATAATTAAATGTAAACCTCCTTCTTCTGCAGGTATTTTGCCATACATTTTAATCATGTACAATTGTCCATAACGTTATTAACAAAAAAGAAAAAAAAATTATTTCAATTTCTGTTTAGGTGATAATATGCAGACAAATAAGAGCTGAGGCAGTCTGTCCAGATATGTAAAAGTATGGTTTTTTTTTTAATTAAATGAAATATACTGGAAAAGAAAAGTTTCTCTTTTTTTTTTAACTTCTGCTTTATTTTCATGTGCTTATTTAATAATATAAAGCAATTAAAAAAAAAAAAAAAAATTAAATGATGTACGTATTTAGTTGTGAACAAAACTTGACTGTTTTCCTTACTCGCGCTGTCATTTTTCCCTCGCTTTGCCTTTATGATACGATGATATAACTTTATTTCATGTGCATTAGAGAGCGTACAGTTTTCTTTTTTTTAAAGAAAAACCTAAGGGGACTGGATTTATCTTAGACCGATCACATTTCGAATAATTTTATGGAAAGATTTTCTCAAGAATTTATTATTTTATATCTTCTTAATACAGTTACTTAAGTATCTCGATCAGATTTTTATGGATCAATATACCTCAAAGGATAACACAATAAGTTTAAGAGCTTTGTATATCTAAAAAGAGGATCTTGGATAATTCCCAGTTAAGGTAGATACGTTAAGAGTCGTAGGTACTTGTTGAATTCTAGATATGTGACAGAGAGGCTGCTGGTGATTATTGTTATTTTGTTCAGGATATTTTTTAAGAATTCTTTCTCTGCTTTGTTTTGTATACGTAAGCACATAATGTGGAAATATATTTTAATCTTCTCTCTTTATATGCACCAATAAAAATTGTTTAAATCTCATATATTCTCTGACCATTGTAAGATGGGTATTAATAGAATCGACTTAATGATGCGTCTGTTGATGAAGAATTACTGACTTTTTCAAGAAGAGCAAAGTGCATTCAATTTTTTTTTTTTTTTGCTTTTTGTCCTCTTCTTACTAAATCTGATTAGTTATCAATCAAGTTAATATTTTTCCCTCCTTTTTAAAGAGTTAAGGCCATAATTGTAAAGATGACAGTTTTACATTTTTCCTTAAAAAAAAAAAAAAAAAAAAAAATCAATTTTCAATATCTAAAATCACTTTTCATTCTTTACAGTTTATTTAAGAGGTATTGCCGAATTCAGTAACCTTTAAAGTGAACTGAGTACAATATACGATATACGCAAGCACGATATCATTGTATATCGAATAAATGAATATCTCCTCTTCATTTTATAAACGCATATCGCACGCAAATGTTAGTTAATGTTGGTTTAACATAAGATGCTGTTGAGTACAATTGTATGCTTAAATATAAAAGTGTAGATTATGTCCCCATCTTTAAATTTATCATGTATCATTAGCTAAGGAATGTGAAATAACCCTAAACATATTCAAATCTATATCTATATTGGCGGCGATGGCTGTAAACACAAATAAAAAGTGATCGCTCTATGGGACCTAGATGCTAAAATAGTATTTATTTGTATTAATTTGAAAAGAAATTTTTCTTTGTTTATCGCATTTTATGTAAATATTTTAAAACTAATATTTATTTACGTTACTATGGATATGATTACGATTTCTCAAAATATATAATAAAATACATTAATAAGAGGATTTATTTCATAATGTTTTTGTTGCTATTGACAATAACTTAATTCTCATACAAGTATTTTATTATTATCGATTTGTTAAATTTTTATTAAATAATTTAAAAGGCAAACGTCAATGAATGATTTTGCGATTTAAATATTTTGCTTTTCACTTTGTTTTTTGTTTTTTTTTTTGTTTTTTAATCTCTTTTTAAATTCTCTTTAAAATCAAAAATGATTTTAAACTTCTTATTTAAATAAAGCTAAATATTTTTCAATGGTTATAAGAAAAACTGAGAGAGATGAGCTTATATTCCTTCTTTCAAATCTATAATAATTCCTTACGTCTAATATATTACATTGAAGATTTAAATTCTTTATTCTTCAAGTAATACAACACTTACTCGCGAGGAAAATCAAACTTAAAGCGACTGTCATCATAGATAGTTTGTCAGTCATAAAAGCTGGCACTTAAATTCAAGCTATGGAACTACATTAATATAATATAAGGAACACCTTTCTTAGTCACGAAGTCAAAACTAAAATTCTTTGGCTAGTGAGTCAGTCATATTGGGTATTTTGAAAAATGAGCGAGCGATCTAATAGGCAAAGCCGCAGCTTTGTTATCATTAATTATACATATTTAAAAAAAAAATAAAAAAAAATTAAAGAAAAAATTTACGAAAGAAATCCACTCTACTTTTAGGTTAATTCTAATCTCATTTCATTGTTAAATCCATTCAATATCGAGAAAATCAAGGTCAAAATATTTGCTGGAATTAGTTTCGATCAAACTATCGCAACACGCTAATCGAGATCATTCTGCAATTAAACATACATATATACTTTGTGAAGGCGAAAATTTTCCCACAGTTTGAAGTTTCATATTTGAGAACATCTACATCTAAGAACATTATGAAAATACCTGCAGAATTTAATATATTAGTTTGGCGAAAAAAAAATCCATTATTT
>KK351023.1:1205875-1229517 GCA_000671755.1 Glossina brevipalpis
CATTGCAAAATTTCTTTAATGATAAAAAATTGGAATCTAGGGAGGATTGAGAAAATCGACTACTAGAGTTAATATAGACCAGGACTTCTATGAGAGAGGCATTTTGAAGTTACCTTTAAAATGGCAACAAATCATACAACAAAACGGAGCATATTTGACCCAAATCGGACAATCCGAAGCATGTTAAATAAAGTCCTGAAGTTCATATAAAAATAATGGATTTTTTTTTTCGCCAACCTAATATGTATCAATAAAATATTTAATTTTATGAAAACGAGATTAGATTAACGATCTAGTCTATCTTTAGCGAAAAAAACTAGAGCCGATAATCTTAGCTGTTAGTGCTCATCCCAATCTATTAGTCCATGAATTTATTTCTTAGGTCTAAATATATTATATTAATAATACATCTTAGATATCTTTTCCACGACCATACACTGTAGTCATACAAAATGGTTAAAAACATAAAACAATGGCCCGACTAGTCGGTTCCGATTGTGGTCTATTCTGTAACGAAATGTCCACACATTTTTGGGTATTTTAGAAGAAACAATTTATGAAAAGATTAAATTTCCATTTATTCGGTACAATTGTAATCCCCAATTACCAATTGATGGCTAATTCCCTTTAAGGCTTTTTTGGAGCTAACTCCTAGTTAGTAGTGTACTTAAAAATCAAATTTTAATAACCTTTTGGTGCGTGTTTCTATTAATAAAAAAAAAAAAAATTGCCTGAAACCAATTTTAAACTTATATACTTCAATTTATTTTTTACTTTTTATTTTATTTTTTATTTTTTTTATTTAATGCTCCTTTCATATACACTCCACTTCAAACGTGGCGTATCCATAACTAAACTATATCCATCATGCATTCAAACTTTAGACAACTACTTATGATTATTTTTCGCTATCATTCTGATCAAATTTATGCTTCGTTAAATTTTTGCATTTTTTTTTTCTTTCACTTTTATAGCGATAGATTTGCAATTCCGTGAACTATGTGGAGCGAAATAAAAAAAAAAATTGGAAAAAAATTGGAAAAACAAAAAAAAAATAATATATATACACAGAGATATTTTTGTTGCACTTGTTACCAAACGAACGAAGCTTAAAGTTTATTTTTGCAGAGCCAAACAGAACTGATAGCAGGGTCTAACGGCATCACCGTGGCAATGGTAGCAGATGTTGATGGTGAACGGTTGGCTAGATATTATTAAACTGTGGCAACAACAGAAACACTTGCCGTTGTAGATAACAAATGATAGTAGGATAATAATACGGTAAGCCAGGGCAAAGCCGGCTGGGCAGGACTGGGCAACGCAGAATGAATTTATGTGCACATAAAGGGGGACGAAGTTGAAGTTGTCATGGCATGATAGGGTGGCAATCGATATCGTTTGATTTGTGAATTGCTTTACCAATTTGCATGCGAAGAAAATTCACAGAGTAAAACAAAAGCAAAAAAAGAAAAAAAAAACCAAAAAAGAAGGGGAGGAAAGGGAGAGGAAGCAACTGCAACAAAGTCAGAGATTATTTGAAAACTAATATTATAAAGTAAACTAAACTCATCAAGCGCTTGTAGAGTAGAAATATATATATATATATATATATATATATTTTTTTTTCAATTTTTGTTCGCAAATTACTTGAAACAGAAAGAAAATTTAAATAAAATTTTGCATTTTTTCTATTATAGCTTTTATATTATAGTTTATTTTTTTTTTATTTTTTTCGATTTAATATAACGAGTATTTAGCACCCGTCTTTGCTTTCTATCGTAGATCGTATACACACACAAACACACATACACACAGTATAACAAAAAGGGGGAAATGTGAAAGTATTTTTGGTATTTTAATTTTTAGTTTTTTTTTGTTTTTTGCTTTTTAATAGATGAACATGTGATAAACTCTAAACAAAACATTTTTACTATATGTCTGTAATAGAGACTTAGAGTTAAAACTTTTAACTAAATTTCTATTTTATAAGCAAAAGAGTGCCGCCTAGTGAAAGGAAGTAAGCGATAGATAAAGAGAGAAAGGGTTTTAAAAATCGTGGGGGAATTATAGTGATTGCATGCCCTTTTTTAAGTTAAATTTTTTTTTCTATCTGTCCGTCTGTCTGTTTGTCTGTTTGTCTTTCTTTCACAAGTGCTACGTTTTCACTTTGCTTTGTTAAACTGTTTATGGCAAATTCGTAGTTTGAAAGTTTTGTCTTATTTTTCTTTCTATTTGACTCTTTTCACCCAATCATGTTACTATTAGCCACTACGCCATTTAACCGTATAAGGTCTTTAATGGCTTCATATGCACAGACACATTTCCATTGCAGTTTATTAAAAAGTCATTTGAAAAGCAAGGAAAATAGAAAAATACTCAGCTTAATTCATTAAAGTCTACCACCATTTCTTTTCATTTACGCTGAAAATTATTATTAAATGTAATGAAATGTGCGCTTTAATAGAATGGCCATGAGAGATAGAGAGAGAAAGACAGAGAGAGAGAGAGAGAGAGAGAGAGAGAGAGAAAGATAGATAAAAAGATGGAGAGGATAGAGAGGAGGTACAAGAGGTAGAGGAGGTAGAGGAGGTAGAGGCAAATCTCCACTGGCTTTGTAATGTGCTCTAGCGAATGTATATACATAAGCACGAAGTGTGCTGTTTTCGGCCAAACCAATGTGCATTTAATTTCCAAAACAAATACTTTAGATAGATAAGAGTTAGTCCGAATATGAACGCGTTTGTATGTTTACGAAAAACAAAAACAAAAATAAAATTTTATTAAGTTTGAGACGAACTTTTTAATACCGATCACAACATATGTGTTTATGTTTTAAAGACCGAGTAAAAGCTCTTCTTTTTTTTTTGAATTCAGCTGCTTACATATACATGTAAAGAATCATCAAAATTTTGGCTAATTTTTCAAACATAAGAAAAGTGATAAGAAAATAATTTGAAATCGAACTTGTTCTGTTCAACAAAATTCTGATGTCCTAAAATCGCGGACAGACAGACATACTGAATGGCTTTACAAATATATAGAAATTATAAAATATACTTCATATGCCGTATATATTAAAATAAAAATCCATTAAAAATAATTTTATTAAAACATCCTTTGTGCCTTAGTGCATAAAAATATGCAGAGTTTTTACTATCGATTGCCGTTGTGCGGTTCGATTTTCGTTGACCCAACAGTTCAACTATTATATAATTTTTAAATTATAAATTAACGTTCGACCTGTGAGTTTTATTTGTAAAATTGTCGTAGTCCTTCCGTCTAGTTTCGTTTAGTTTTAATAGAATATTATGCGGGAAAAATTGTTTTATTTCATTATTTTTATTTTTTATTTTAATCATTAACCAGACAGGTGGTCACGTGTGCATTTAAAATATGGGAACACCTCTATATATATGTGTATAAAATGTAAGCTACAAACAGCCTAGCAATCTTGGTATACCCTCATATACCGGTGTGGCTATACAACAACACAAACAAAAACATTTCTTGTTAAGGTTGTTGTTGTTGTTGTTAGCAGCTCTTTTGCGTTATTATATAAATAAATTAAATTAATTGTATTTCTACATTTGTTTTCTGCTTTTGTTTACAATCGAAATTAAAGCAAACATTTTCTATTTCTTCGTTTACGCTTACAATGTTTTTTTTTCTTTTTTTTTTTATAATTAAATGAAAGCCAAGGAAAAACTTGAATTTTACAGTAGGTTAAGAGTTTTCTTGAATAACAGCAAACTCACTTAAATGAACTTTTAATTGATTACACCGTGTAATTTAAAGGGTTTCGTTATTTCGTGTTTTGTGTTATTTAGTTTATATAAAATAGTTTTTTTTTTTTTCGTTTTTGATTTTGTTCTCTCCTTTCGTTGAAAATGAGTGCCTTTTGATTAGTTTACGTTTTCATTAGCGGCTTAAGTAATTATGATAGCGGAACATTACAGTGAATTTTATAAAAAAAAAAAAAAAAAAAAGCTGACTATAAAGAAAATGGATAAGTGGATACGTACGTACAGTGATAGTTTAAATCAACCCGTGTTAGCACTATTCTTTTCAAAGGCCATTTACTAGTTCGTAGTTTATGTATAACTAACGCGAAGTGCGTTTTACATTCATAAACGAAGAGTTAATGTACAAAAATGTTCTTCTTCTTCTTTTTCTTCCTTCATAGGTATGAGATGAGATGAGATAAGATGTTAAGGCTATTCAGACATTTTGTTCATTTATCTAATCAGTTTGTTGTGAGCGGATTCTCAAAACCGAAAAATAAATTCTTTATTTTTATAGCACACACCAGCAGAATTCTAGAATTCTAGGAATGCGGATAATTTGTCTGAGAGGCATACATTTCATGAAATCCCTTGTATAGGGGAACTGTGGGCCAATTCAAAGTTCACAAAAGTAACTTTCATGTTGAAGATCTCATCGTTCTTCACCTATTGATTTTTCTCATAAAATGTTCAAAATTATACACTTTGTTGTCAATATAAAGATTTACTTTTTTTTTTTTATAAGAACACTTTTCAGGAGAGAGATTTTCAAAATATACTTCCATCTCATCGAAATTAGGAGAAATATATATATATATATTTTCGACTAAAGAAGAAGAGAAAAATGGATATATTTTTGTGTACGGCGACTTCTTTAAAGTAGGTCTATATATGTAACTCTATACATCCACATCCAATATCTATAATCTACTTTTAATAATGTTCGCACGCGTACTGAAACATGTCGTTTTGTGAAATTTCATCGAAATTTGTAAAAACTTACGACTTGTAGTATATATAGAATATCGCTTTGATTACTTCCTGCTCGTCCGTATATCTTTGTAATGTTTCCTTAATCGCATCTTCATTAACTTAAAAGTCTTTATCAGATTTTTAAAAAAATTTCAACAAAATTTGCGATCAAAAGTACTCCGACACCAAGCGATAGGCTGGCAATTAAATCAATAATTAAGCCTGAATTAAGCCTGTCATAATCACGAATAAGCGTGTACTATATGAAGTATCAAAAGAGTGCCCCAGCCATGGCCATAGCGTGTCTTCTTTCTCGTAAAACGGTAGCATCACTTATTATAAAGTTGCTCGAAATGAGATTTATTGTAAATTATTATATTTGGGTCTTTGGATGCTCGTTATGAGGTCTGTTATGAGGTAGAAAGTTCGTATATCCTGCAAATTACAATTCGTATAAGGAATGATAATATTTTTCAAAAGTGAAGCATTTCATTTTATATTGACTAATAATAATGCAAAATATAAAAAACAACAACAACAACAATATTGCAAAATACTAAAGCATTTTGAACTCAACGGCATTCAATGTCCAAGAAATGTTTTTGATCAAATGAAAGTAAATTTATGGTTAATTTATTTATAAATACATGTGTACGCGTAAAGACAGTACATGTGTACACACACGAGCACTTAAACTATGATTTATGATTATAGTTTATAAATTTGCAATGCTCGAATATAGCAAAGAAATCTATATTTATATATATACATATATATATATATATTTATTTATATTATATATTTATTTATTTACATACATACATATATATATACATATATATACATGTATGTATAAGCTTTATACATTATAGGATATATACATAAATAATACTACACGAATACGAACTCGAACACACAATGTTATGCTTAAATGTCGTTAACCCATATTTGTTTAGATGCAAAATCTATTAACCGAACAAATATTGGGCAATATTGTGTTTAAGTGGTTGTGTTATTGTTTTCTCGTTACTGTGTGCCGCAATAGTAGTAGTTATAACATATTTGTCAATAAGTACCGGGAATGAGCCATCGATATTGTGTCTGCAGCAAAAAATCCATACAATTCTTATAAGGTGTTGTGACAATTTAATGTCATATCAATCTTGCTTACACAGTTGTTTTGCTTATACAGTTGTTTTAGTGACTCTGCTTTCCGAAAAATCGGAATTTCTTATGTTTATTAAACATTATTTTCAATAGGAAAAAGTACCGTTCAAAATCAGTTTTGGACTGAAAACTCATTCTAATAACAACAATAACAATAACAGTTAGTCAATGATTTGCTGATTCTTGAATAAATCATAAGGATAATTAACGCGTAAAAGAGGTTAGAAGAGATATTAATAAATAATGAAAATTATTCCCGATAATCGAAAAGTGAAATGCAAACGATGACTGATGTTTTAAAGGTAATAAAAGGTAGAAAATGTCATGAATTGAAATTCGAATTATTGACGTTATCTGTGACCGTCTGTGACTATTATCTGTGTTTGCAGATTTAAAAAAAAAAAGATACTCTAGGAACAAATATTTGTATCAAATTATGATGAGGTCATTGAGGATTCCTTGGCTTATTTTGAATAACTTAACAAATTGTTCTATGAAAGAGTGATCTGAATTTTAGATTATCATTAGGGTTGATTGTATCATACTTGAATAAATGTATGTTGATGAATAAAGTACGATTTTGCAAAAGAAAGTTTTTTTTTCGTATTTAATATCGGGAATTATTGATCGCTGCATTATATAAAAAAAAGTCCGACTATTAAGATAAATCCATATATTATTATATACATACACATAACTGTATGTAAGTTTTGGTTTTGCAAGAAAAATAATAACAACTTTTCCTTACGTTAAAGAGTTCGTTACTTTCTTGTGGACCTTTAGCTTTTGTTTTGACCGGTAGTCTCAACAGGCGTTTTATGGGAAACCGGAAACTGCTTGTATTCTTTGTTTTTTTCTTTAGTTTTTAATTACTACGTGCGCAACAATTATTGTTTATCAATTGGTCTTAGCAATCATTTAAATTGTAAGAAAACTCCTTATTAGGACAATTTGAGTTTTTATCGCTAATAATGCATCAACCTAACAGAAAAAGCTGTTATTAATTGAAAACATCTCTGAGAGAATCCGTCAATATAGCCTATATATGATATATGACACACCACACACACACACACACCTTGAAAGGCTTTTTCCCAAAACACATTACTTCCAGAGAAGCATAAAAGATTTCAAAGATCGAATTTTTTATACTATTTTCGCAGTCAGAAAAATTGAGATCTAACCCTAAATTGGACAAAAGTAAGTTCTTCCACGCAAGTTGACATTCAAAATAAGCCAAATCGGCTAAGAGCAACACTACAGTAGAATATAAAATGAAAACATCTCGGCTTTCCGGGTGTTTTGCTCATTTACTCATAAACTAGACAATCAAAATTTCTACGATTTAGCATAAAAACCGAAAAAATCTGCCAGGCTCAATCCATATTATCAAAGTATCGAAATGCAGTTGTTTTCGAGCTTTCCTCTAAGATGACGATGGTTTCATAGATAGATAAAAGATTCGGTGAAAGTTGAATATAATCTTCTCACTTACTGTAGAACACACTTGGCAAGCAGAGATGTTCTTAATTTATTGTTTTTGTTTAATTTCAACGCGATATCTTAATTTTTTCCACCGGGAGAATGTTAATCAGAGACATTGCACCATTAAGCAGACAGACAGATGGATACGCTCACGGGTGGACGTGCTTAGGTAGATGCTGAATTTTAGATTGATTACGAATGTAGCGAATATATACTCTGAAGCTTCCTTTTGAATGTTAAACGTGTTTTGACTACCAAAAAGGAGACAAAAAATGAAATTGCGATACTTTATAAAATTGGTTGTCTATGGCCGAATTTTTCATTTTTGTGCTAGTACGTGGATTTAAAAATTTTATCTACTGTAGTTTACGAGTAATATCAGCACAAAACCGGATCTTTTTTTTTTTTTTTGCTTTTGAAAGAAAAGTTGCTCTCAGTTTACATTGTACTGCGCAGACGTGTCTTTCGACGGATTAGGTCCGTTTCCAATACCAACTTGCATGCAACACCTTCTAATACTGTTGCCAGATTTGAAGGTGATTTATAAAAGTGAATCAACAAAATCAGCAAATAAAGTTACAGATTGCGATTATTTAACGAATAATTAGGTAGGTGTAGGCTCGAATACACAAATATATTTGGATATATCAAATTTGAAAAATTTGTTATAATCAGACATATATTTGTTTCTATAAAGTAAGAGAAAAATTGAGCAGTCACAGTCACGTAATATTACACATTTAATCGAGTTAACGGGCGACATACAAAAATCAAATAAGTAGTAATAATTATCGAACATTTTACATAATACTCGAAATGGACTGAAAAAAATCATAATTAATGCAGTGACGTGATAGCTTCCGAAATATAAAATGTTTTGAGACAAGTTGTAATAAAATAGTGGAACAAATGTCATCATTTATTAGCTTAAATATGAACGTTACTAACCAAGATTTCTTTTTTTTTTCAAGTATAGGTAAACCTATGAGATTCATTTTATTTTCATATGCTAGAACAGGTAAATCAGGATCCCACCTGAAATCAAGCAAAGTAAATAGTATAAAGTCATATTCAATAGGCTTTAAAAGATCAATATGGCCAGACAATAGTATACTCGCGTATTCTAGCATTGGTCTAACTAAAGATATAACTAAAGATATATATAAGGTCTTGTTAATATAGAAGAAATAAGAGAATTAATGTAACGAAATTTATTAAAATTTTTTTGATAACTTGAATTTTATATTTCTTGAATATTATTTAAGGGTTATCCATATTTTCATTTTTGAAAGAAATGCAAAATTGTCTTATAACTGATAATTGGGAAAGACTACAAATGATTTTTTTTTCTTTTAGTTAGCATTTATAAACTATTTGGTCGAATTGATTTTTGAATTAAATTGATTTTGTATAATGAATTAGTTTTTTTTTTCGGAGATGTAAATCCTCTCATTATTTAAGACTTTTAACCTTCAGTTAACTAAATTGTAAAAAAGTTTAACAATAAATAATAATAAAATAAAATAAAAATTAACATAACAATCATTTTAGTAGTGGAAGTGGTTACATACAATAGCTCTCCATTTGCACATTATACTCGTATGTATGGATTTATGTATGTACGTATGTGTGTGTGTTTATAAAAATATCTCTCTCGTACATTTCATTTAAACTTCCGCATAAAATATCATTATAAATTACAGTTAAAATGTGATGGAATAATTTTGTTTATATATATATATATATATATATATATGCTGACGGCGTTTGGTGGTCGTGCGGGCGTTTAAGTAACGCACAATAATAAAACAAATAAAATCATAGCCGTAAAAAACCAAACATTAAAATATTTGTATATAAGAATAAATGAATATAATGAATATACACATGCTCTTATATAAGTGAGCATACATGTGTATATTTAACACAAAAAAAAAAAACAGAAAGAAAAAAACATTGGCAAACTCATTAAAATGTAACATGTAACGGGCTGAACCAACATTTACCACTACACTTCACTCAATTGCCGGTATTTTTCTGTTATGTAAGTAGTCTGCCTACATACATATGCATATATATATGTGCACTCAAAGAGAGAGAGAGAGAGAGAGGATGAAGCTTGCAGTCTGCCATTGCAAGCGGTATTTACATATCCAAGCATAACAAAACATATATAAAATGCATAATGTTGATAATAAATCACATGAGTAAGAGTGCTCTCACATGCACTTCAATGTTTGTATGTATTTAAATGTATGTGTCTGTGCACACAAATCCATATGAATTCTATTTACGTGCGCATACCTGAAGAAATAAACGGAGGAGCAGCTATTTATTTATGTATGTTATCGATATACCTGAAATACTCTTCATTGAATCTCTACAGAGCTACAATATCGCTCATAATGTATTATTGCTTGGTCTTTAAAAACTAATATCCAATAGATGGATCAGTGTCCCTGATAAACGAAATCACAATTTACAGCAATGTTTAACTAAATGCTACAACTACAACAGATTATCATATGCATATCATATGCATAAGAAAGTTACAAATGAATACGATGAATGATACATATTCTAGAAGATGCTTCTCCAACTTTTTCCAGTCTCTATATCCTTTAAAGTAGTGCCGATTTTTAAATCAAAACTTTGAAGTCAGCAAATTATTTTTTATAAAGATCACATTTATCTTAAAAAAAGGGTAAAAAACCAAATTTAAATAGGTGGGCGTGTATTTTTATGCAATACGATACAACGCAGCCTATCATAAAATACTGTGCAAAACAGCTGCAGAAAAATAGCCAGAAAACAGATGTGCTTTCAATTTATACTGTCGCCGTTGCCAATTGGAAAAATTCCCATCTTGCCAGATTTCTAATTAGGAAAATTTTCAATATTGGGGGAAGTCCCAATCGGGGAAATTTCCGATCGGGAGAATGCACAAATGGAAAAATTTCCGTTTGCGAGTGTTGCCAATTAGAAAATTTTGCCACAGTCAACATTCCATATTTGGAACATTTCCAATTGGAACATTTTAAATTTTCCAGATGAATACATCTAGGTAAACTCCGAACTTCATACTGACTAAGAATATATGCATTTTATGTGGTTCCAGAAGCATCTTTCTTAATGTTACAAACATTTTCACAACAAAATTAAATTTTAATATTCTATTATATCGGCTGGGCGTGGTCGAGCTTTTCCTTTTTTTGCACAGAGACTACGCGATAACTAGCGCAATATTTGTGGGAATTTTTATGATTCTATCTGCTATATAGTTTATGAGTAATGAGTAAGAAATCTATTTTTTGTTACTTCCCAAGACAGAGGTGATCTCACTCTACGTTGTGCTGTGGCTGTGCTATTCGACCGTTTGTGTCCATTTTTAATACCAACCTGCGTTGAAGAACTTTCAATGGCTTTACCAAATGTGAAACCGATATCTTTATTTCTGCGGCTATGAGAACGTTTACAATGGCCACGGACAGATAGACGGACATACTTAAATCGATTATATGTTTGATGCTGATCAAGAATATTTATATTTTGTAGAGTCTCTGGAGTTTCCCTTTGAGCACTACGAAAGAAATGACAAAAACAATATAACCTTCGGGTTCGGTGGTGGGTATAAAAGCTAACTTAGTTGCGAGTATAAGAAAATATATAAAAGATTATTCAATTATTAATTATAAAAACATACTCATAAAATTGAACCTTATAAATTTTTGATTGAAAAATCTTTAAATAATATTTCAAAATATCTTAATATTTGTATTCAAATCAATCAAACATCAAAATGTGTGATGTCAAATCAATATGTGTTAACATCAATTGTTCTTTTGTATTGTTTCAGAATTGTGTGCCTTTGTTTCTTAATATCGATATTTTTTCCGTAACAACGAGGAATAGGAAAATTTACGAATTTTTAAGGCAAATTTTTAAAAGTTCATCGTAATTCGTTATATTATTTACGTGTTTATAGATATATATATATATAAATAAAATATATATATATAAATATATATATATATAGAAATATAGAAATCAGCATTGTTTGAGCAGTTGTTTGGATATATCGTCATGTTTCGAGAAAATCTTTGGCGAATGACAAGTGAATCACTTCGAGAAAGTGATAAAAGAAATTTATTTTTCTTGAAAACGGTTTTAAATCAAAACTCAAGCGTCAAAGCTATTCGTGATCATGAGATACTTTTGACAACTGAGAATGCTGACAGCGTACGCAGGCAGCATGACGTCGATATTTGCACCGAATTAAATGGCTTAGAACGCGAACGATTTTTACGAGAACGCGCTAGAATAAAACAGCAATGCAACGAAGTTGAGATACGTCAATTATTGGCCCAAATACAGCATGCCCATCTACAAAAAACGTCTAATGATCAGCGCATTGCAAACCAAAAGTTGCGTGAACAAGAAAATCAAGCATACCGTGAGGAAATTCTTCGTTGTCGGGAAGAGTTCAAAAAATATGAAGAGGTAGTAAAAGAGGCCGAATTACGGGAGAAATCTAAAAAATCAGCTTTGCGTCAAGAATTGTTGGAACAAATAAAAAAGAAGGAGATGGCAAGAAGATATGAAATAGAGGAAGTTATGAGAGAACGTGAGAAACGTTTAAAGGATATAGAAAAGTTTCAAAGAGATGACGCTGAAGCGAGACGTCAAAAAGATCAATACGCCAAAGAATGCGGTCAACATCTCAAAGAATTCCTGGAGCGTAGAGCTTTGCAGAAAATTCAAGCTAAACTTGAAGATGTTGAAAGTAATAGACGTTATTTAAAACTATTGCGCGATAAAGAAGAAGAGAAACAATTCATTAGAGATGAAAGAAAAAAAAAATTATTGGAACGATCTGCCATTAGTGAGCGACTGGGTCAACATGTATACAAATTGGAAATGGAGAAAATTCAGCGTAATGAGTTACTGTTCAATTTGCATATTGAAGAAAATAAGATTAAAGAAGACCGGCAATTGCAAACAGCGCGCGAGAAAGAAAAGCAACAAACAGTGGCTTTGCGTACGGAAATGAATCGTGTACATTTGGAACGAGCTGAGCAGCAAGAAGCGGAAAAAAAACGAGAACAAATAATGGCTTTAAGTCATCTAAAAAGGTTTGCCGAACTTGAACAACGCGATAAAGAACTGAGAGAAAATCAAGAACGCCGACGTAGAGAATTCGAACTTGATTTGTGCAACATAATTAAGATGAGGCGAGAGAAGCAAGCAGAAATCGCTGAGGAAAATAAGCAAGAATACGACCATCTTGTTGATATGGAACGCCAGCGTCTTGAAAATATTGCTAAAGAACGTATTGCCTTATTACGGGCCGAACCAAGGGAAATTTTACAATTTATACCGTCTGGTGTTTTGTATAAGGAAGAACGTAGAATTTTAAATATATAAAATAGACAAAAAAGACACAAAAAAAGAGTAAAAAATGATCAGGTAACATAAAATTTCAAAAAAAATTGCAAATATAATGAGAAATTGAAAATTTTAAGGAAATCTCATAAACGAATACCTTTTTTCTTTAGAAAAGAAAAAGAAAAGAAAAAAGGATTCGTATATGAGAACGGGGAAACAGAAACCAAAATTTCCTATTGGATACAATTCGAATAGGAGAATTTGGTGTCGAATTTTTAAAAATTATTAAGTGTTTATAAAGTATTATATATTCAATAAATATTGTCGACATTTTTATTAAACAAAAATTAAGGTAACGCAATGAGAGAACATTTTGAATATTGAATATTTTGAAGCTGCTGTCTTACTTTGAAGAAGTTAGATATTTCAAACTCGAAAATCATTGCTTATAAAAATCTTGCTTTCGCTAAGAGGCATAAATACGAACGTCTCCCATCTTCCTCTACTTGCAATGCTTCCCGATTTTCATCTTATGCGTATATGTACAAAGTATTTTCGGAGTAGTTTTTCAAATACTGAAAGAAAATAAATTGATTCTCTAACGTTCCATTCGAGAACTCTTCAGGTCGAGTGACGAGGTGATACTATCACAACTAAAATAATATTTTTTAAGAATAAATGAATACCATTCACTTTGTTTTTCTTTTTTTTTTTCTTGTCATCGAATGTATCCATCAATAGTACCTGGGACCGTCGCAATAAATGTCATCGTTAACAAAAAAAAAAGTCGTGTTATTGTCGATACATTAACATATCATGCAATTTCGATTATTTCTTTTCATGCGTTGCTTATGCATTGCTCTTTAATGAGGGAAACTCAGCTCAGTAACTTCGGTGGTTTGTCGATTTTAAACGGCCTCCTGGGAACGCTGATTATACTGAACGCTCGAAAGAGGTGTTTAACCCAGATAACATTTTGGAATCCTGCATTTTTCTCTATTAATGATCGAAGAATTGAGTTTCAAGCGACAGTTGACATCCTAGAGACATCAAAAACTAGTGTATTAAATATCTTCCATTGAATTTTGGATAAGAGAGCAAGTTCTTCTATAAATCGATATTGTCAAGTCAAGTCTATGGCTTCAATACCAAAATTCTATGAGATGAAGCTTGAAATGCTGCCCCCACAAACCATATGCTACGGATCCAATGCCGAGTGTCCATAATCCATTTGAAAATGTCAAAAGGATGCTCCATTGAAAAATATTTGGATCAAATAATGAATTCATCGCTGAAACTGAAGCATAGTTTGAGTGCCTTGACAAGTCGTGCTATAAAGAGGCATTGAAATTTTGGCAATGCTTTGGATTGATTATATTACTTCTTAAAGCAGCATATGTTGAATTTTCCAAAAAAGTATTTTTTCTTCTAGTCACAGAATTATTAACTGAGATATAAGTCAAAGATACCGTATGACGATGCCCTTGTTGATGTTGTTATTCATATATTTTCTATAGGTTTGTATAACATATCCATGTGGTAGATACCATGAGTTCTCCCTAAGGTTACCTTTTTTAGTTAGTGGGGTTGTGTCGGGTAAAAGGATTGGGCGATCAGAAAAAAAAAACGATTTGGAAAAATTCATAAGCATGACGTTAATGCTTTTAATTCATTGTCATCTAGATGATAGTTATTTTCGTATATATATATAGCAAAACAGGATAACTATCTGATAATAATTTCTTGCTCTCTTTATCGGAAACAAGGATTGACATAATAAAGATCTTTAGCTCTGGTTGAAAACAAATATGACATTACACTGCATTAAGAAACAATATAAGAATACTACATATATTTGAATGTGTTTGTTTTCAATATTTGCATTGTATACACGCACACACACGCACATAACACGCGAGCGAGAATGCATTAAAACAACAATACAAGTATGCACACATCGTACATGTTATGCTCTGTTTACTTGAATGCGTTATAACGTAGTTTTAAATTTCATAATCTTCGCACGAGATTAAATGTCAATAGACAGAAAATCGAAACCAAAAACGAAAAAACGAAAAAAAAAAAGAAAACAAAAATTAAACTTCTTTCATACACATAATCAACAATAAGTTATTTTGTAGCTATTTTTTTTTTATTTTATTTTTTTTTATATATAACTTTACTATTGTTGTTTTTGTTGCATTGGCTGTTGAAAAAAGTATTAAATAATCCAGTTACACCCAATTTAAATTCATATAAATGATAAAACTTTACTCTATACAACAGCCATAGTAATAGGCCCCTCCCAACCGGCTAGAGAATAAATGTGCTGTCATTCAAAATATTTTAATGATTATACACACAAACGCACTTACTTACGCACACAAACACACGCATATATATGTATATATACAATAAATAAAAAGGTAAAAAGAAAAGAGTTGTTGTCTGTGCAAACGCCTTCTTATTCTCCTTGAATGTACACCAAATTTATCTTACAGTTTAAAGTATACAAACATATTATGGTGTAGTACACAAACACACATACGTAACAACAACAAGCGCTACAATACATTACATACATATATGGATGTATGTATGTATTCTGGTAAATATGTCGTTAATTCCGCTGCAGTTAGGTGAAATGCAAGACTTCAAGAAAAAGCAACAAAAAAAAAAAACGATTGTCTTGATAGTTATAGACCTTCGGAAACTAGCTAGAGTTGAAACAAAGTCAGTTAGTCAGCAAGCCAACCACCCAGCCTTAACACCTTAATTTTAAAGTAATTTATTTAAATGTTGCTCTATAAAATAAATGTGACTCCTCGCAAGCACAAGCAATGCATCACATGTACAGTATACACACAAATGTATATAAATGCAAACATATATGAGGATGTACGTATACATATATATTTATATACATATATGCATATATATCTATATACACATGCAGTGAAACAAACACATCCATTGTCTACTGTTTTCAATGTTGTTTCCAGCAATTGCTGTTGCTTTTGCTGCTACTTTGGCATTTAATTTATGCTGCTTGTGCTGGATGACTGGCTTATACATTCATATATATATATATATATATATATAAATACACATATACAAACATACAACACATTTAAATGTCAAATGACCAATTTGTTATCATTGTCAGACATTATGCTCTTCTAACCTGGGCCTGGCCTATAGGCTTTACTGTTTAACTAACATCAGCAGATATTGTGGCAACCTACTCCTAAAAGTAGTTACTTCTACTGATGCTTTGTATTATTATACGCCTGGTAAATGCTTGGCATGCAATCATAAATAAGTAAATATGCATATCTTTATATAACAATCTCTCATAAGCATTCTGACAACTCGGCTAGTTCTCGACGCTGCTTACTAAGTTTGCATAAATATGTGTGCGTAGATTCTTATTCGTGTTAAACAAATTCTTATAATAAATTGCTTCCGTGAAAATGGTCTTTAAAAATTATATTCCATTTCAAAACACATAAACTTAGTACGTGCTCTCATGTGTATTATTAAATTTACAATATTCGAGTCGATAAATATAGACGAATATTTTCAAAAACTATTGCGAAAAAATCTACTGCGAAAAAATCTTTGCATTGAAAAACAAATTTTAAAATATTCGATTCAATCAATACAGATGAATATTTCAAAAACTATTTCGAAAAGATCTTCTATTTCTAAAATGTTGGTTTAAGTACCAGAGATCGATTGCCTCATTGTTAGAAAATTTCATATAAATAAGATGAAATTATTCAGAACAATAGCGAAATTTAAGATTTTAAAATTATCAACTTTTACACGGTATTTGTATTCAGAGTAATTTTAATGATTTTTTTTATATGATTTCACCAGAAAGCATAGACGTTTACATTGCATTCATAAGCGTTAAGTGATTAATTTTGCCATATAAACATGTGGTTTCTTTTTTATTTATGCATATAAGATGAATATCGAAAAATGGAGAAAAGTTAAAAAATGAAAAAAAAAAAAAATTTTTGCTAACCTTTTAAGGAACAAACAATTTACGGCTTAGCCGTCTCTGTAATTTCATTTAAACGATATATATTCCATGTGTAGAGTTTTTATAGGATCTTTTTCTTTTCTTTCCCTTTGTTTGCAATGCGAGCACTTTCATTATACTCCTTACCACATTTGTGGTATATTAAGTTTATCTGGTTGTCTGTAATATGCAGAAGGACTTAAGATAGATTCACCTTTTAGAATAACAACCACTCTCTATATAACTCCTTATCTTGAAAAGATTGTTATATTAAAATAAAAACTTTGCAGTGTTATAGTATCTCGTCATACTGCAATGGGAAAAAGTTTGCAATTTTTGGTATATTATCATATCAAAATGAATGAAGAACTGTACTAAGCAAAGTGGCGGTTCTTACTTGTTTTTTTTTTCTTTTTCTTGATGCTCAAATAAACAAACGAAACTGTGGCAGACGTGCTGAATCGACTATTAATGTTGCACTAGAACAGAGACATAAATCCATCGACTTCAAAGTAGTTTCACTAAAGTTGCGATTTTTTTATTGCTTAGCTTTGCGATTTTTTACGTGACGAAATGGTGATTTTTGCTTTTGCCTTAGCTGAGTGTAAACGTTGGAAGTTCCACATGAGAAAATACTTCAAATATTATTTAAATATGTCGGCATAAAAAAGTGTCAGTGTCGGCATTCTTAGTATCGAAATTGTTGTAATGTGTATTATGAAAATGACTAATCGATCCGTTACCATAATATCTTTTATTACTTCTTTTGTTCAATGTATGATATATAGATTATATTATTTATGAAATGCTATAATTTTCTGTTCATCGTAGTCCTAGGTCTTCTTTTCCTCAACTATCTTTTTTTTATCCCTTAGATTTCTTATAACATTTTATTATAGTTTTGTTCCTTTACGAGAGAGGAGGTTGAAAAAATTATATGCATCATGGTACAGTTACAATTATGTGGCTAAAGGTACATGAAATACATATAGATATGATAGAAGAATCTATAATTATTGGTGAATACAAATCAAGTTTTTCAAGTTCACCTGAGGGAAACGTAGTTCAAAGAAAGTGTTTTCAGTAATTCAGGCTCATAAACAAAATTTCGCTTTTCACATTTGAAGATAACGACGGCTCGAATTTGAAATTTTGTAGTACGTATCACAATAAATTATTACAAAAATCTTTAATAAGCTACGTTAGCTTTCAAAAGTCAATTCGAAGAAAAATATTTGCATATTTTTTAATTAAAGGAAGACTTTCAATCCCAAGCTGGGAGTTTTTCGGCTTGCCTTCGCCTTTACGCATTTATTGAAAAACGAATTTATGAATGTAACCTGAAAGACCCCCGAATAGTAAAATAAAAATTTCTTGATAGATAAAAAATATCTTCATAGATAAGCCCGGCAACGGGTATTGTTCGGATGAATGATTAGATGATTTCTCTTCTCGATAGTTGTCTGCTATTTAAGTCATAATAACACTGAGGTCTGCAGTAGTTATCTATGACTGATTGAGGTAGTAGTTGAACTGGGAGTACTGGAAACGTTAGCTGAATATGTCGATGTCTTTCCAAGTACATTATTATCCTTAAAATTAGGTGAGGGAAGTTCACTTCCGAGTAAGTACAGAAATACTAAAGTGAACAAGTAAATCCTCGGGGATTAGGTGCCTAAATGAGGGAGCTCTTTATACTATGTTGGTAACGTCAATAACCTTAGAGAATATCTTGTTGCCTCATCGTTAGAGCGGGTATTCAGGAGCATCAAGGGGGTTATTGGAAAATCAGCTGGGGTTACTTTTTAATCAGAGGTAAAATCTGGACTGTACCCAGTGAGTGTTTGTTCTGGTACTTTGGGAGTTGCGGAGCCTTTCTTGTGGAGATTGTTCCAAAGCCCGAAAGAGGCAGACTGACGTTATCTGGTATCAGTCTAGTATTTAAATATACCGTGGAGTTAAGCTTAAAAAGCAGATACCCACGTAAAACAAGCAGAGACAGCAATATCTTGATAGATCTATTTTGTTAAACGTTATACAAAAGTTTTCATTCCATTTTTAATAATAGTCAATACAAATAAGGGTTCACATCAGAGTACTATTATTATATATTGAAGTTTTCGAGTATAATACTTCTAATACTATAAGCGACAACTGACACTTGAAACAAGTTGCATTATATGTTGAATTCAACTTTTAAGGTGGATGCGATTTTTCACTTAAAACTTTTTTCTATCTCAAGTTCTGTGCACCAAGTCCACCACAACCAGTTATCAAAAAGTTACAAATAAATAAGTTCGAATAAGAAAATATAGTCTTTGATTTGAAAAATGATCTATAAAGTACTAACAAGTTGCATATAAAAAGGATTAAAATATATATATTTACGATATATGATTCGATATCGATTCAATCCATTAGTTAAATAGATATTAAATCTCTGTTGCAAGGAAATATTGTATAGTAGTTGGTGGTGATTTCTAAAAGATTATGTCTAAGCCAAGTAAAAACTACTTTTATTTTTTTTTTTTTTTTGCTATCATCTATTTTGGATATCTAAGATTCGCCATAGGGCGCTTTTAGTTTTCTTATTTCTTGTTAATTATTATTAGTATTTTTTTTCTTCTTTTGTTTAAAAGAGAAACAATAATAATGATAATAATTTTTTTAAGACCGCCAAGTTCCTTACTTGAGAGCGTATATCATTTTGTTGCTATCTTAATGTATTTTATTACACATTATGGTCATAATTTAGATGCAACAACAGCAACAACAACAACAACAATTGCTATTGCAATTGGCAACAATAAAACTTGAAAATTAAAACGTTACAAATTATCATGAGCCAAGCAGAAAGCAGAGCAAAGCGCGCAAATTGTATTTGAAAAAAAAAAAAAAAATCTAATTCATGTTAGCATGCTATCTATCCTTAGTGGTTGAGCATATATGGCACCCTATACATATATACATGTGTACGTGTTACATAAACACGTAAATATAATTCTATGCCATGGCTAAGAATTAGCATGTGATAGTCAAACACAAGCATATACCGGCATGCCATGCTCACATACATACATACATACGTGTACATGTACGTACACCCAGAGAAAGAAATTTGCAATAGAAGTGTTTTACTAAAGCATTTACTATATTATTATACTGTGCAATACTGCTGTTTTTCTTTTCTTTTCCAACTAAAATTTATATGGCATGAAATAATTCTCGCTTGACATTAGACATAGAGGCAGAACGTTTTGCAATGGGCCAACAACCCACCATGGACACCAGTAACACCAATATTTTCAAGAGAAATGTAAAAAAAATAAAAATAAAAAAAAAAGAAACTAAATAAATAAAAAAACGTCTTAGTTGGAAAAAGTAAAGTAAGAAATAGTGTATGAAAGGATGATAGAGGGAGATATAGAGTGATAAGAGAAAGAGAGAGAGGTAGAGGTAAATAGTGAGGGGAGTACATATAGTCGAAGATTACGAGACCTCTTCATGCAACTACAACAATTAAACTTATTTATGGAGATAATTTACATACAAAAAGCATATGTATGCTGTATGCCCTTGATGGTTGAAAGCAATTTTGTGCCATGGCTGCAAAAAGCATTTATTAAAGATTATTACTAGAATTAAAAATTCTTTTGTATCATTTGTTATATTTCTCGAAAAAAAAAAATATAGAAATTTGTCCATTTATTTTATGGAAGCAAATACCGTCGTCTTCATTTTTGTCTATTGTCTCTGTTTGCTAAATAAATTTATAAATAAACAATCCGATGCAATTATTAAAACAGATTGATTCGTACGTAGAAAATATTTTTATGATCATTATCGAGATATATAGACACGTGCTATACATTTACCTTCGATTTGCACGTATCACAGAAACTCTTAAAATCTGCACGATTCTTGATCAAAAGTGCAAGTAATTTAGCACTTAGCGTTTCTTCTCTACAGGAACTAACAGTAATAAAAATACGATGAACCGAACTTCAGTGAAACGATACTGAGGGTCTTTTTTTAAAAGATTTTAAACGGAAAATGAAAAATGGATCACATACGAGAACAATGTGCGAAAAGATTGTGGTTTGAAGTAAGTGAAACTACACAAAAGATAGCAAAGAACCTAATTAATGCCATGTAAGGAAATGTGTTTTTAATGGAATTGGAGGGTGGAATTGCTCATCATAAACTTCTACAACCTGTTGTACAGATGAACGATTTCGTTTTCGTTACAGTCTAAAATTAGTCAATAAGAACGACATTATCTGTTATCACGATAAAAGCAAAGCATATGCATCTTTAATAAGTTGGCAAAATTTGAGAGAGAGTTTGGTTGGGAAGTTGAGAAAAGCAGTCCCCATATAATCCGTAGTTTTGTTACATTCGTATACCATTTGTATCGTTCTCTGTTGAAATCTATGAAATGATGTAAAACTAACTTCAAAAGAAGTCTGTGCAAATCAATTGATTCAATTTTTTTTTCACCCAAAAATCTCAAAAGTTTTCTCTACAGTGGCGGTACAATGAGTTTATTTATTAGAAAAGTCGCGCAAAAAAGTTTATCGATTTGAAATTTAAAAGTTAAATCATGATTTTCAAAACGTGTTCGAACTTTGTTAGCAAGACAAAAAACGAACTTTTTTTTGGTATTAAATTATATCGATTGTATTAATTCTCTCTATTGGTTAGATTAGCAACAAGTGCTTCATCAAATTGAAAAGAATTTGCTGGAACTTGTTTTTTTTTATATAAACGCTTATTTAATTGCAATTTCAATATGAATTTAAGTGTTTACCTTTATATAGGGATTTGCAATTAATAATTAATTAATTAAAAAAAGGCACTATCAGTTGATCAGATGATCCGACCAACTACAACAACATCGTTTTTTATTATAATTTTGTTGTCATCAGTGGAAAGAGAGAGAGATAGAGAGAGAAAGAGAGAGAAAGAGAGAGAAAGGGAGAGAGAGGGGGAGAGAGAGACGGAGAGAGAGGAAGGGAGAGAGGGAGATAGAGGCAGAGAGATAGAGAGAGGGAGGGAGAGAGGGAGAGGGGTTGAGAGAGAGGGAGAGAGAGAGGAGAGAGAGAGGAGAGAGAGAGGAGAGAGAGGGAGAGGGAGAGGGGGAGAGAAAGGGAGAGAGAGAGAGAGAGACGCTGTGCTAATTGTGTTATTATTCCTTCATAAGGATCAAAGACTATATTGATGCCTACGAGGTTCTCAAGCAACTCAACTACATTTATTAGTTTGTTTTTGTTGTTTAGCATTTAGAATTGTTATCCATAAAAATAGAAATCATTAAGAAAGAAGTCTCAGGCTTGTAACATATATGTACGGAGTGTATTTTAATTTTTATTTCACACCTACAAATATTTTTTTTTGAAATGTCGTGCAATTACCTAACACAAGAGATGATGTAAAAATGGTGCTAATTGTTCTGTTAATGCATTCATCGATCAAAAACAAAAATATAAAAACGATCTTTATATATATTAAGTTAAAGTGCTAGATATTTAAATTTTAAGGTGAATATAACGTTAGTTTATATTTCTACATTCAAGAATGAAGCAGATGCATGAAATTTGTTATTTTGTTTGTGACGATCAGTCGAAATCTTAAGCCTTAAGCTTTAAGTTTATATTCTTCTCAACAAAAAGAGTATTTAGAAAGTTCTATTGTCGAAATTGGTGAGAAAATCCTCAAACTGTGTGCTTGAACGAAAGAGACGAAATCTCCTATTATATATTATATAATATATGAGAACATCAGTTCGAATGCTTTAAATTCCTAGAGGCGCTCTGTTTAAATTTGAATCTACATATAATTCTGAAAAAAAAACATAAAAAAAGTTTTGAAAGTTTTAGACAAAAAACTTTAAATCACATTCATTTCAAGACAAACATGACAGACCTATTTTTTTTCTTTCTTTTTTATTCACATAATCCTGAAACACCGCGAAACACTTTCACAATAAAATATTAAGTCTAGCGGCCGTAAGTTAAATACAATTGTTGAACTTTAAGTGAACTTGACGGACATAGGAAATGCATTGAAGCAAGCATGCATGCATACGTTAACAACCCTCGTTACATTCGCCCACACATTTAATGAAAATTAAAGTGAAAAGTATTTGCAATTCGTTCTAAATTGTAAAATTTCTTTTTTATTTATCTATAAATTATTTTCTTTAATTATCATTATTGTTATGTTGTTATTGTTTTAATGTTCACTATATGCAATATATTAAATCATTAATACTATAGGTTACACACACACACACACACACACAGACGCTTATATACGTATACGTGCATATGTAAAAACACATTCCATATATCGAAGCCAGATAATGCATAATTACTGTTTGCATAAAAAATATGCAAATAAATGAATTCCACAACATATTGAAACTTTTATTTTTATTTATTTCTCTTTTCTTTTTTTTTTTTTTTTTTTTTTTTTTTTTTTTTTCGTTATGTTCTCGTTTCAAGTTTAGAGTTTTGATTTGTTTAGTTACATAGGTTTACATTCACTCATACATACGCAGAATATAAATAGGTATACTTTACATCTGTTTACATCTGTGTCTGTCGATGTTTTCTATATCTATATATATGTACGTTAAACATTAACAATTACAAATGATAGTTTATGGAATGAAAAATGATAAGGAATAACTTTATATAATATAAGAGACAATAGTATTTTAAATTGTAATAAAAATCATGAGAAAATGCTTATTATTTTATGGAAGTAAAATTCATTATTTTGAAAATTTAAAAAAAAAAAATTGTCCTATATCCTTT
>KK351023.1:1229668-1477462 GCA_000671755.1 Glossina brevipalpis
AAGTTTACACTTAATTAGATTTGGCAGGAATATCTGACAAAATATCTGATACAAGTTTGCTTTCTTTTTTTTTTTTTTTTTTTAGAAAATTTTGAAATTACATCCTGCTTTCAATAGACAGAACAGATAGAATAATAGACAGACAGTTTGGTTGTTCATATCCTAAAGGTCACCTACGGGTTCTCTTATACGTTTAGAAGAACTGAAGTTCCCTTACGATATGAATATAAAGAGATCTTCTTTATAAGTAAACAAAAGGTTAATGACTGTCGTTTAATGTCTTTGTAACGGTACGAGTACATTACACATATGTTGTTGTTATAAACGTTTATATATTTAACTTAAATAATTCTGCTTGATTTATAATCTTCTTTAATTACAAACCAAAAACCAAGTGAAGTGAAGGTAAAAACGTCCAAAACTTACCGCCTGTAAAATGACGAGACCATTAAAGGTCATAAACTAAATTAATTCAAGCAAAAAGAAGACAAGTAAATGAGATCGCATTCAAGCAGAGTTTATGCAAATTTACAAGAAACTATATATGATTACGTAAGTTAGTGTTAAACTCCTCCGCATTTACGCGCTCATAAATTAGTTTGAAAACAAAACAAAACAAAACAAAAAAACCGGTAATGGACGATAAGTTATGGTAATTATTAATTTTAAGTATTTTTCTTGGTAAAAAGAAGTGAAGGAAAAGAAGTGATTTCGTTAATTAAATATATATTTACTTAAAAAACCGACAATGACTAAAGTACCGGAAAAACGGCTTCAACACATCGACACCTACCAACCATTTCAACTTAAATCTTAAAATATAAATCGATTGTACACTCATAACTCGTATTACGGTATTGATTTTGTGTAATAAGAAGAGAATTAAAAAAAACGTCAAGAAAAATTATACTTAAGCTTCGGATCGTATTTTTGTTTTTTGTTTTTTCCTGACATACAGACAGAAAGACTCATACATAATTATTTGTTATTTAGATCCCTTAAGAATATAAATTTAACTTAAGAGTGTTCTTTAATATAAACATCTAGGCCTTGCACGAAAAAATTCCTTCCAAAGAAGAAGCATTATATTGTTTAAAAAACTCTAACCCAAGTTATAGCGACTTTTGCTTTAAATAAATTTTGAATGTTTGGAGTCTCATTATAAAATATCTATTAAACGGAAGAACGTATCAATGAGTGAAGCGTTTTTGATTGAATTATATTGAATTTCGCTTTTTAGGCTGCTGCTGCTGCTTGCTTATACTTATGCTTATGCAAGTACATGTAACAATTTCTTCGGTCAACATATCCTATACCATATCCATCGTAAGATTGTAACAACTCGTGTACATAATTAACATTTGATCTGTTTGAATGTAAATTGAGAAAATATGCATCAAAAATTGAATTATTAATTTTCTCTTTTAATTAAATTTTTTACTTTCTTAGTTTTGGCATTTCCAAGATTTTTAAACGTTTAAAACTTTTATTTACTAGAAAAATAATGAATTTAATAAAAGAACTTGTATTCGTGCTGCATGATTATATCAAGTATGCTACGAGATGAAATTGCTGGATGTGTGCGTTCATCGTAACATTAATAATATTGCACTGCATCAAAGTAGGAGTAAAAATGATTGGTTGTTTTTCTTTAAAGTTCCTCTGAAGTGATAATAATATAGATCGATCGCACTGAGAATTGTCTTCAACAGATTGAATCAAAAGCGGCCAAGAGAGAGATATTACACCTACAGCAGCTTCAACAAATAAGTTCTTTGGGGGAACAAAATAAAAACTGGTATTATTGGTATATCCGCCATACAATCCAAATTTGATATCTCGTGGCTTCTTTCTATTTCCAAGAAATGGAAATAAATTACGTGGAAAGCGGTTTAATACGGCAAAACAAGGCATTAAAGAAGTATAAAAACTTGATTTCTGAAATACATTTGAAAAATGGATAAAAATGTTCTGAAAAATGATTTACAAACATTTTAATTAAAAGAAAAAAGCTACGAAAATGAAACGTAAAACAAAAACAATTTTTTGTCCTAATATTTTTTGTGAAATAATTATAGTTTTTCATTGCAGACGGATATATCATAATAACAAAGCAGTAAATCGGCATCAATCTTGTTTACGAAAGTCTTTTCGAAGAATGACGAAATTGCGATTTCAAATTTAGTTAAAGAGAGACTCAACCACACTCTATTACATGGGAACTGTATAAAAATGTTGGAGTAAAAAGAAGAAAGCTATACTATTTGGCTTGAGTTAAAGTAAAAATATACAAAAGATTTTGCATTGGAATTACGATCATTTTAATCGAAATTGAAACACTTTTTAATGCTTCTGGTTTCACTTAAAGAAAGAAGCCATTAAAAAGCTAAATATCGTATAGTCTGTGCACAGCAAAATTGATTGATCCAATTGATCTAAATCAGCATAGCCTGAAGTTTTTTAGAATTTGCCTTCAAAAATGCTTCTGACAAACAAGCACTTTCCGAATGTCGATTCGAACGCTATATATATATATATAGGCTTTGTTGTTTCTCGTTTCTTGTTGCTCGTTTTTATTTTTATTTATTATGGTTGATACTTATTTGCATTTTATATGTACGTTTGTTTTATTATCAACTGGTGTATTTACTGATTCGGTTACTGAATGCTGCTGGATTGTGGTTTTTCTTTTTTGTTTTGTTTATTAAGTGAAAGGAAGTTGACCTTTAAAAGTTTTTTTTTTTTTAATTTTTTTTTTTTTTTTTTTTTTTTGCCAGACTATGTTTATTTAAAGTAGAAGCAACACCAACAACATCAACAATAACAATAACAACAACAATAACAGCGTTAAGCATCCGTTATAACGAAAAACAAGTAAGAAATCTAAGATCGTTTTAGGTCGAATTTCATATACCGGTTATCTGCGGTAACTACATCTAAAAAAATTGTTTTACTTTTGATTTATTTTTAGACGCGTAATATTGTAAATTTCTGATAATTAATAATGCAAATTTACTAATGCATTTAAATTATTCATAAAAAAAATTTGTAAACACAAAATTTTGGTTTCATTTGGAAATTTTTCTAACTTTTTATTTTATACTTATTTTCAAAATTGATGACTGAATATATTACCAAAGAGCGCCTGATTATTTAATTTCGTTTTGATGTGTTATTGTGAATAAATGAAAAACAGACAGAAGGACAAATGGATATTATTTATATGATTCAATTAATTTCAAATTCTATGTCAATTGAGAGTGCAGATACAATTCGTAGAATTGAAACGATATACACGTTGCAATGCTACAAACGTAATGATAAAATTATTACACCCCCATGCTTAGATGGCCGGTTTGAAAATCAATGAGTTCATACGTGATCTTATAAAGAAAATAAATTGACATGCAAATGATTTTAATTTTATACACTGCACGACAAACAATTTCAATACAATCTTTTTAAAAACTCTTTCACTTAATATTATACTATAAAAAAAAAGAAAAAAAAGTATCATATCACCAGTTAACGAACGAGAGGTTATTGCTTTTATATCGTAAATTGAAACAAACTGCAGAGAAATGAAGCTAAAGAGAAAGAGAGAGAGAGAGAGAGAGAGAGAGAGAGAGAGAGAGAGAGAGAGAGAGAGATAGACGTAGATCTCTTAAAGTAGTGTTATAATTGCTATAAAATATTTTTATTTATTTTTTTATTTATTTTTTATTTTTACACCCACCGCATGTAACGTAGTACAGCGATATGCATCGTTGACAGCACGCGCTATGCATAACATATACATATATTCGTACAACTCAGATTAACATGGAAACCAAAATCAATTTGTCCATATCCCTTTCAAGATTGATCTTAATGTTTTTTTTTCTTTTTTACAAATGTTAAGTTAAATTCAAAAGTCAGGTAAATTGGTTCAAAGGATTTTTTCAAGTCATGTCAGCAAAAGTTAAAGGCTTGAGATTCATGTTTTAATAAAGAATATCCGGGACTGACAAAAAAGAAATCTAACAAAAAAAATCGATATTATTTTTAATAAGGTCCCACGCCCATCAAATTTTATGTCATGTTTATCGATTGCAAATTACAAAGGTAGTAGTGTTACACGATACAATTGAGATAATTGCATGAATTGAATCACTGCTCCGTCCTCCGCCTCCTTCATTACTATTCGTTTTCAAAAGCCAAAAGGATGATCCAGGGAAAAGATTTGATTCACAAATAATGAGTTGTCATTGTGGAAAACTAAACAAATTGTTCCTTAAAGTAGACGCATTGAAATGTTAGAGAAACGTTGAACTGAAGTATGTTGCCGAAAACTGAATTTTTCAAATATAATTCTTACGTAGTCCTAGAATTTATTGACCTATGTATTGCAATAATAGGGCTAATATCTGTGTATGTTGTGCGGATACATATGTACTGTGCTCAATGTAATAAGTTATGTTATGTGTTTTCGAGAATGCTATTGTGCAGTACGAGGAGGATATATTAAGTTTACAAAATATTTCTAGAAATGTACGCATCCGAAACACTTCCAAACTGTATTGCTTACTTAGTTAATTAGAGCGAAAAATGGACATCGATATGATCCGTTGCTATATCGGCCTACCTGTTATTCGTAATTTGTCATAAAAATCTTAGAACCTTATTTAAATACGAAATATGCTCGTGAATCCTTCCGTTTCAAATTCAACAGATAATTTTATTCAAAATTCAACTAAACAATTTTATATTATGTACCTTAAATTAATAAGATTTTAAAAGTTATTAATGTATTGGTGAGAAATGTTCGTGTAAAAATCTTTCTTATTTTCATTTTCATTTGCAGCAAAATAGAATGAAAAAGGTGTTTGAGATTTTCAAAATGAATTAAATTTTTTTTTTTTTTTTGGGTAATTACAGAACTTTGTGATATGGAATTTGTCTATAATTTGGAAAAAATATTGAGATTTAATTAATGAGTTTTAGAATGGGTTTATTTTTTTTTTGTTTTTTTTTTTTGGGTTAATTACAGAACGCTGTGATATGGAATTTGTTTATAATTTGGAAAAAAGATTGAGATTTAATTAATGACTTCATACTATATTAAGTCAACTGTAAACTATAAATATTCAATTCAGGGAACTGATTATATGATAATTAATTTATAAAATAACATTAACTACACTTCAATAATTATTAAATATAATTACGTTTATTAAAAATTAATAAACATTTAAAATGCAACAGAAATTATTAACTTAACATGAATTTTTTAGATTTGATGTTTTTATTTTTTGTTTCCTTTGTTTTATTAATAGAATTTCATGTTTTGACAATGCAATCAATATCTGAACATAACCTTCTATTTATTTTTAAACTCCAGTAAAAATGTTCGCTACGATATATCTCTGAGTCATATTATTACAAGCAACAACAATTTACGTAATTTATGAGTAAAGAAATAAAATTAAAATATAATAGCAACGGGGCAAAACAAGACTTAAGTAAGTAAAACAAGCGCAACACAAATCCTATAATTCATTAAACGGGATTACCTCATACATCAGATAGTTCAACTTATGCTTCTATGCGATCGAATTTCGTTTCCTCAAAGACTTTTCGTAATCAATCAATGATTTTGTTTTTTTTTTTTACCATTTATTTGCCGTAACTTTCAAAAGAATTATTCTAAAAATTTGGAAAATGATAGACTTATTCTGGATTCTTGATTCAATTGTAAGATGAAATTTTGATAAAAGACCGAAGTCATTAAAAAAATTCATTTAAAACATCTAAGAAAGAAGAAAAATATATCGGTTGTTATAAATTTCAATAAATTATAATTAGGTACGTTTAGATCGCTAATAATTACAGATGAGAAAGAGAGAGAGAGAGAGAGAGAGAGAGAGAGAGAGGATATTTTTGTTTAGAGGATAGAATGGAAACCCTAGGAATGGGGAGGTATGATGAAATCGCTTACGCTATACGTCCAGGTATATTATATAACTTATTAATCATGTATCCGATAAGCATTAAATATATTTTATAAATATTGAACACAAGTCTAATATTTTCAATCAGTCTTCTTAAATAACTCTCAATTTCACTTCGTAACGATTCGTAAATAAAAATTCGTTCAATAATATTTTTCCTTGTTAAATCATGTGATATTCAAAACATTTTTTAAATAATTTTACTGACTATGATCGATCAACGGGTGACGTAAGCAGAACATAAGGGCCTATAAGATTGAAATTTTCAAAATGGATACGATACGAAATGATAAAATATTTTCGTTTTAAATACGACGAATTAGTTCGCACGCCCTCTTGTATGATTTAATAGAGTTAGTATTAGAAAATCTACTCGGATCTAAAGCCATTTAATGGAAGAAAGTCCAGGAACTTTTTCCCTTCGATATTCTCTGCCGAATAGTGATAAAATTTTACCACATCTTTGTCCATAGTCTACCGCCGATGGTAATCTATATTTTTTAATAAAAAATATTTGCAAAAAAATTATAATGAAAATAATTTTAATTCTGTGTATTGTATACTAAATATTTTCTTGGAATGATTATAACTTTTTTTTGTTAACGTAATGCTTTTAGGTGTTGTATGAAATAAAAAAAAAAAATTTTTATTTTCTCATATCATCTCTATATTGTGTACAGAAATTGATAAATTCAAAAGAAAGGTTTAGAAAGACTTAATACCTCCAATCAAAGTTCAATCATTATCAGTAATCCGAAGAATTGATCATACATTTCTTATCAGCCTTGTGTGAAAGAGTGAAATAAAAATCTAATACTGATTTCACAAAGGAATCTATATCTTGCCAGTGAAAGCCAATTCTAGTTTTCTAGTAAAAAAGTGAAATGAAATCTGTTCTGTTACTCTTTTACAGAAAGACAAATTTTTAATTTTGTGTTAAAAACAAAACGTGTTTTAATTGTTTCTTTCTTTTAAAATCGTTTAATGGACTTTTAAAGGTTTTTTTATTTTCATATATAATTAAATTATACATCTTTGACTAGTAAAAATAATCATAGAAAGTAAAAAAACAAAAAAAAACAAAAGAAGAGGTATTAACAACTTTCCTTAAAAAATAACTAAGATGGACAAGTAAGATTTTATCTAATTTCAACTTGCAAATCGAAAAATCGACTGAAACTTTTCTTTTTTCGATATCGAACACGGTTCATAGTCTGCTTACGCGAATTGAAACGAAGTATTATAAGTCGTTGTCCTCAAGGAATAAGAATCGAAATTGATCTTTATGTGTTATAGGACTATAAAGGGCCAGGCATTGATTTTCACATCTTATCTGATTTCAATAAGCAAGTTAACGAGCGCATGCTTAAAGCAATTAAAGATTTTACTTTTAAGATTAAGAACGTAAGTAGCAATTTTCTTATAGTCCAACTAAAAAGATAAATATAGCGCAACTAATCATTTATTCGTCGGATAATTGCGTACACTAAATACTTTTTCGTTAAACTGACTATATAAACTTGGGAAGTAGAGATAGAAAGGAGCCAAAAACATACGCTAATACTAAATAATAAGTATTTTTGTGACGTACACGATAAATAATAAGGATTTGCTCTGAGGCGTACATATATATATAAAAGTTTCTCACTCGTTAAATGGTATTTCTTTGTCTTTTAGCTTTTTCTTTTAATTCTTGTTTCTATTGCAAAATGTATATCTACTACTGGTTTCAATTAAAACTGCATCCACTCTCGCTCAGTGATACGTTTATTTATTCCCCCTTGATGTCTGTAATAAAGGTCTGAACGTTGTGAAGTAATGTTTTTTTTTTTTTTTTTTTTTTTTTTATGTACAACCAACCAAAAAATGAATTCTCTACTTACTATGTATATATATCGCGCAAACTGTAGAAGGCAATTACAAATATACATTCACTTACCTTTTCGCGTTGTCTGGGACTTTGCTTTCGTTTTTTGTTGCTTTTTTTTTGCTTTTTTAATTTTGATTGAAGGAGATTATGTTTTTGACTTTTTATGTCTGGGCTCTGCTTTATATTTCAATCAAATGCTACGTATGGGTGGTGCCAGCAACAGCAGCAATTGTACATTGCTTTTTAACAAAATATGGTTGATTTTTGTGGTTGTTGTTTTTGTTTTTGTTCTTCTATGTTTTTTTTTCCTGATTGTTTTCTCTAACACTATTAACATTTAATATACTAAGTCGCTGCTGTAGTGAAATTGTGAACTGAAAAAAAAAAATATAAAATTTAAATTATAATTAAAATTAAAAAATAAACAAAAGCATAGGTTTTACTAAAAAAATTATATTCATTAATTTTTTTTTTTTTTTTGCTTTACAAAAAATTCGCTAACAGACGATTGGTTACAAAAAAAATATTTTAAAATATAATTTACAAAAAGCAAAGCAAAGATTATTGCTTAAATTGTTTTTATCAATCAGCGCTACATGCTGATAATTTTGACTCGCTCAACAATAGCTAAATTTGCTAACTATACTTTATAATATAAAAATTATTATATAAAAATACCCTTTTTGTGTTAATAACCATTTATCCAAAACAGAAATGATTGGTTATTATATTACACCGCATATCTTAATGTTCTCCTCAATAACTACCTATCAACGTATGTCGATATTATTATTGATTATATTGTATGTATATTTTTTTTAAAATTTTTTCTTTATAATTAACTTTTCATTATTCTTGTTCGCTATTGATATAAATTTTCAAAAAAAAAAAAGAAAAAAGAATTCTGTACTCAATATCATGATATAACGCTTATTTAAAATTAGTGTTTCTGTTGAACAGTTTCGCAAAATTTTTGATAAAGCATGTACATGTTATTACAAATTTGTATCTTGAAAGTGTTTAATCATATCCATTCCGGTTCTTATTATTAGGTTTCAAAAAAATAAGTATATCGTCTCGTTCTTTTGTTAGGTTATATCGTAATATTAGAGGTTTAAAAGCAAAGCAAACACACATTCACCTCAGTCAAATTTTTCTTTCATAATACTTAAGGATTTTAATCTGTTCACAGTTCAATTTCATCCCTATATAGAAGGATGGGTGAAGACCTCGTTTTTTTTAATGCTGTCAAAAGCATGGGTAGCGGTTGATATTCCTTTTATATGAATAGGAAATGATATCTCTTCTACAGGACGTTTATTTGAAGCTTCAATAGTCTTCTTAAGAAAAGCTGCTAAGAATATCTCACTTCTCTACAATTTCTAATATCTAGTATACGTGGCTGAGATCAGAAGACGAGTGCAGGATGGTGTGCGGATGCGCATGGATAACGAAAATTCGTTCAACTCCCACGGCAAGCTTAGGCATCGGCGTAATGTATAAGGACTTCCATATTTTGGAGGAAGAAAACAAATCCTAAGCCCAATAAGCCCAAGTCTTTTTGATAAGGCTGCCTGGCTTTCTCGACATTTTCGCCGATTTGTCTTAAAGTCGACTATATATCGCACGTCTCTCTACTGTTTTTTGCCGTACCGGATTTTCTTACTTTTAAGCAACGCGTAGTCCATTTATCTTACATCTCTATTTATAATCTTGCTTTCGTGTTTCCGTGCCGAATTCGGGATGTTTTACGAATGGCAAATGATGTCAAAAAGACAAAAAAAAAATTTGTAGTAAAAAACTCATTAAAATTTTGATGTAATGAAATTTGTGAAATAGGTTATGAGTACTGAATAGCTTTTCCATAGTAGTTTACAAGTTTTCCTGTATCTTTGTTTGAAAAGTTTTACGAATTGATTTCATGTATATATATATATATATATATATATATATATATATAGATACACGTATATTAAATATATATAGGAATGTATGTATCCATGTATTTAGTTTGTATTGTCAAGTCAATACTTGGTGAATTAAATTTCAGGTTTTTCTTGTGTCATAACGCAATGTATTGTATTTTCGATAATGAATTTATCCTTGAACTCAATCATGAAGCTTAGTGCATTAATTAGTCATTTAATTTGCCATACATTATAAAATTTCTATCATATAATCAAAGTCATAATAAATGTCTTAATATTACTTTAGGGTGATGATAATAATATAATAATAATGATATAAAATTAATTTTGGATATGTCGATCACTTAGATTTTTCAAAATCAAATTGAATGCATTGGGTCTTTGAAAGTGTTAAAAGTAAAAAAAAAAAAACAATTAATAAATGCTAATAATCGAATTTTAATGGCTACCTAAATAAATAATAGAAGATTTTTAATTACATCATAATTGTTAATTAATTTCCGAACACATTGAGGATTCACAATGCGTTTTTAAAATGTATGGTGTACGGTCTTACATATTTTGAAAAATACTAAGCTGCCTACTTTTTGAAATTTATTTTTGTTCGTTATGTTTGCATTTAATTTTCCAATAAATATTTTCCCACTAAATCGCTTTACCTTGACTTAATGACATAACCTTGATAACATTAACCATATGAAGCTAAATTGTGTACCTGTGAAAGGTAGCAATGTTTAGATAATTAAAAAAAAAACGCAATTAAGTTGAAAGCAATTGAGTTTTCTGCTTTAGAAAAAAAGATTAAAAAAAAACATTTTAATAAAAATATTTGAAAATAAGTGGACTTAAACCTTTTCAAAATAAATAGCTCCTCACGCCGTAACTCATGGCGTTACAAAAAACGAAATGAATTTTATGTTATATACGAAATGTGCTCTTATAAAAAATAAAAGCATATAAAAAATTATTTTAATTAAATTGAAATTAACTAAAAATGTGTGAATTCATAAAATTGGCTCTTAGAATTTTATAACATATTTTGTATTATTATTTTATTATTAATATTATCAAAGGTTACGTAGAACATACTTTGTATTGCATTAGTTTGATTATAATAATCATTCTAAATCGTATCTGTTAAGCTTTTAATATCACATTCTTGTCTAGAACAGATTGCAAAATTTGCTTAATTCAAAAATAAAACCTCTATGTGTCTCATTAATATTATTATAATTATTTCCTTTATTATCTCTTTCTTTTAAAATGAAAAGAAAGTTTATATCTATACATCCAGTATTAAATAATTTAAAACAAATATAACACAAATATGTTGTTCTTGATTTTTTTATTTGAAGTCATCCCAAATATGTCTTACACTTTTAAAGATCTGTAGTCTCACGATCCACTGCATTTATTTATATATTTTACAATTATTTCTTAGCGTTCTTTATTGCTGTTTGATAATTCTTAATCAATATTACTCGATCTCGAATATTAATCATGTAACCTCCTGTTTTCGCGGATAAATACCATTAGTTAACCAATGGTTACGATGGTTCGTTGTCAATGTGGTTTTAAGGTAAAATATATGGATGTTTGCCATGTAGTGCGTTAGTCATCCATTGATTTATTTTTTCGTTCTTGCTTGTGTCCCGTCTATCACGTTCTTCGGCTAACTTAAATAATGATTTCGAATCTGTTTAGCATATGACTTTCGGTACATTAGAATGGTCGGTTCTTGTATAGAAATACTCTCAAAGTGAAATACGAGATTTTTAATATCTAATGTTTCCCTTTCACCCATTTTCTCCTTTATAAAATAAATCTTTCTTTGGCCGATTTTGGATAGTGTTTTCGTTACTTTATCATACACCTTTTGATTTCTCTTTGCAAATCGGTATCAGTATTAAAACACAATGACAGTATTTGTCCAATTAATTATTCTAAAAGAATAGCTTAATATTGAGACTGTGCACGTATTGATTGCTTTTATTGTATTTCTTGCATTAAATGATGTGCTAATCACCTTTTCTGATCTTTTATTGTATTCTTTTCTTATTTTTTTCTTCAAAAGCTATGTGGTTTATTCTTTTTGCTTCTTTTGCTATCAAGATGTTTGTACGTCTCATTTTCCTTCTAACAAAAATGAAATTTTTCCTTTTGCAATTTTCCTTAGTGTATATATAGGGTAAGACATATGTCTAATCCAAATTCGATACAAATATCATTCATTGGAAACGTTTCTACAATAATAATAAGATGTTTATGCCGCATTGTTGTTCGGCACATCGTTTCAAGTCATCTACGTATAGCAAATGATGTGTACGGTGCTCATAGAGTTATTTTTAGTTAATTTGAAACCATTGAATTTACTAATCGTGAGAGTGATGGAATGAAGTGGAGTTGTGTTTTATACTTAATATTATATAAAGGACAACGGTCTCAAAGTGTCTCTTTGAAGTAACCCTCCTTTCATTTTATGATTTTTATTATTATTATTAATCTGATTGTTATTATTAATATTATTATTATTATTATTATCATATTTATATATTTTTTTAATTTTTTTTATATTTTTATTATTATTACGGTTAATAAAAAACTCATTTGTGGTCAGCATATTTGGTTTCTTCTTTGTAAATCTTAAAGTCCAATCATGAAAGTGTGTTAAAAAACCAGTTTCATATTGAAGTTTTATTTATAATTTTTTTTTACGTCCAGCTTGTTCTTTTAATTTTTTGTTTTTTTTTTTTTTTTTTTGTTAACACTACTACAATCTGTGCTCATGGTAGCATTTTGTATGGGGCAACCAAAAATATGCTGTGCAACAACATAACATGAGTTCTTTAGTTAACCAATTACGTTCTCTTGTTTGTTTTTATGTCAAAATGACTACAGCATCCCTCAATAAAGCACACTAAACGGAATTGTCACAACACAGAACGAAACTAAACAAAAGTAATCGAGTTCAGAAATAATATAACATTCCTCCCAAGTCGAATAGAACCCACCTTCGCTTCTTGTTGCTTTTTTAATTTGAACATTTCTACATATATATATGAACTTAGTTTTATTGTTGCGATAAACATTAGAAGACTAAAATTGGCAAAGTTCACTTAAGCCGGTTTCTTTTTTATTGCAAATCATTCTTTAAGACGAATTTTAAAATATGTTTTTATTCACGATTAATTGTCAATTTTATTCCTACCATAAAAAAGAGTGATGAACGGTAATGAACTTTTAATATCTATTAACGTAAAAATTAGGAGATATATACATATATATATAATGAACATATATCTAAGTACTTTTGTCTTGACGAATGAGAAAAAAGTATGCACATATAAGTATTGAAGAGATGGAATTTAGTGCATATACTTTAGAATATCAAGGAGGTTAGAAAGAGATAGATGATTTTGATTCTTCTCGCGGTTAATTGAATTGACCATAATCTAGGTTGAGTAAATCTAATGTTAAGCATTTTATCGCAGCTGACGTCTAACCAACTTTTATCCAATCGAATGCAGTTTGTATTGTGTTGCCACACAACGGCGACTTCCGTATATAATGCTCTACATATATAATTAAAGAGCTGCATACGTAGTAAAGATTGTGTTTCTTAAGAACTGTGTCTTCAATCCATTTGTCTTAAAGTATATATAAAAGGCTACAAGAACAATTCACTCTTATTTCGACGAAAATTTTGATTTTGATTTTGTTGTTTCGAGAGCAGTATACGTTTATAGATATACTTTCACATTTATATAATACTTCTGTTGACTAATCTTTCCTCTCCCTT
Organism: Glossina brevipalpis; assembly: GCA_000671755.1. Taxonomy (NCBI): domain Eukaryota; kingdom Metazoa; phylum Arthropoda; class Insecta; order Diptera; family Glossinidae; genus Glossina; species Glossina brevipalpis. The sequence goes on from KK351023.1 coordinate 1,243,256, forward strand.
GATCTATTATTTAATGGAGTTGTCCATTAGGTTTCAGTCTACTTATAACGTATACTGGTTGTAAGTTCAGAGGAAACATTCATAGAGCTTCTGGGGCTTATTATTTTTGCAGTTGGAATATAAACACGCACGTGTATTGAAAGTCGTTTAGAGAAAATCTACCACTGTCGGTAAACATTACAGTTTAGCCGGGCCAACATTCATAGCCGAAAAATATTTTTGGGCTAATCCAGACCTGAGCTATACGTCGGATACTTCAGCCGCACCATCTCTTTCTAACTACTTGATTTGTTGTTCCATTTGAGAAAACGTACTCGCAATCACATGTAAAAATTATCTACATTTCTACAATTTTTTCGGCTGCCCTGTGATCCAATCGGTTACAAAAATTCACATAAAACACTGAAATTTAAAGGTCAAAAATATTCATGACCAATCTGCAACCACGTCCACTATAAGCAAAAGACTGTAACTTATTGTATTTTGTGCAAGAAATATTGCTCTGGACTATGAGATAAAATAAAACATTTATAAGAACCATCAAAATTTTCAGCCTACAATGTCACAATCTTCAGTAAATATTGTAATCTAAGGTCTCCATGACAGCGAAAAAAAAAGTACATAACAATGATCCCAATAACGAACTGACACGCCCGCAATTACACAAAATATTTTGCAAAATTTTATGTGTTTTTTTGGTCGCGCGGTGTTACTGATTCACCCCATATTTATTCTCAGAATTTTATTTAGGCGTGCGTTAGTTTCTTCTAAGTCAACATTTTTGCGATCTTAATGTTTATTTATCTACCTTTGATGGCGTGAGGGTTTAAAAATAGCACCTAATTTGACCTACATCAAGTTTACAACAAGTCATTTACTGGTTTTGTTTAACTTGGCATGCAGTGTTTGTTGCTGTTGTTGCGTTTGTCACTGTCGCTGTATTTGTGTAAAACTCTTCTTAGCATCCGTCTTTGTGTGTGCTGCTGTGCTGCTGGTCTGAAAGCTTAAGATTTTCTTATTTTTTTTTTTTCTCCATTTACTTCTTCATTGTTGGATATCTTGTTTACCATATCTACTGGTTATGGTCTTGTATTGTGCTATTCTTTTCTCTTTCTCCCTCTCCCTCTCCGTCCCCCTCTCCTTCTGCCTCTCTTCCTTCTGTTCTTTCATTCTCCTTCTTTTTTTTTTTCGTTATACATACAATATTTTGCATCTGTTGGTTAGTTAGTTGGTTGGTTGGTTAGCTTGGTATGTTTGTTTGTTTGTTTATTTTACTTATGTGGTTATTGGTGCTTAAGGATGCATTCAAATCCATATTAATTCTTTTGCTTTTTTACTATACTTTTATTTGATATGATATATATGATATTAAAACAGAAACAAAACGTGCGTTTTAATATATATATATATATAAATATAATATCTACCCACGCAGTGATAACTAGTTTGGACACGCAATACGTTGTTTGGGTGAGTCATTTGATTTAATTTTTGACTCAGATTTTGTTTTTTTCCATTTAGCTCATATTAGTTATTACTGGCTATGGCTATGGCTATGGCTATGGCTGTGGCTGTGCATGCGTGTCGGTGTATTATGCAAACTAGGCCAATATTATATCGATTGTAACTCTGAACTGAACATTTATGGTTACTTACATTCAAATTTTTCTCTAACTATGAAATGCTTGAACGTGGGTTATCTGCTAGTGATTGTAAGAATTGAAGGAGAAACGTTGATTATATTACTGGTTTTTCTTTAGAATGTCAGATCTGTGTGTATATATAAATGTATAAGCATATTAATGGGAGCTGTTCATTAATTTTTTGTTTTTTCCTTTTGTTTCTTTATTCTTACAATATTATGAATATTTAATAAAAGTTAATTACAATTGCACAGTCCATATACAAGCAAAGTATTGCTTCCTGTAAAAAAATATTTCAGATAAAAATTTCCTGCTTAGATTGATGCAAGAGTTTCGTCGCGACCGGTATTTTTTAAAAACTTACACACAATAAAACTACAAAAGTTGTTTTTTAAAGATTTCTAAAATGTGCAAAAAAGAAAACAAAAAATACTAGAATTCTATAAAATATTTGGAATTTTTAAACATAAAGCGAAAGAGATAGAGGGAGAGAGTATTGCGTATTTTGAACCCTTGCTTGTCTCTTGCTGCTAAGTTATAAAGATGAAATCGCACTTTCTATAATAGAAAGATATTCTAAAACAAAATACAACATTTATTAGTTTAATTTTAGAATCTATTTTTTGCTTTGATTTTCTAATCGACATCACACATATATAAATAGAAATGTAGGGTAGGAGTATCTATGTGATTTTAATGTAAACCTATTGATATGATTCTCTAAGAAGTGTTGAACTTATGAAGACAAACTTAAAGAAAAGAAAAACAAGAGGAATAGAGGAAAGTGGAAAGTGTGGAAAGAGGAAAGGGGAAAAGATGAAAAAATTTTCAATCCCATTCCTTTTATTCAATTGCTTTGTCTAGCAAATTGAAACAATAATGATAGTAAAGAAAAAGTAGTTTAAATATTCGAAAATCTTGAACACAAAGCATTGCCGTATAGTTAGGTATTGTTTTTACGTAAAACTAGTATAAAAATCTAGATTTTTCGAAAGAAAAGCGAAATCAGTCAAAAATGAAACGTGTTTCCTATGTTTTAAGATTTATATTGTTAATCTCAATATACTTTGAATGTGAATGCAATCGATTTAAGTTGTCTTGTAAAAGTAATAAACGAAAATGTTCTGTGAAACATATTGAAGTAGTGTGGGGTTTGTGATGGATGGATGGGTTTTGTGATGGAACCTGAGGACCTTCTGAACGACGTTCTGAGTATACCAAAAATAAGAGTCTAATTTTTTTTAATTGAGAGAGCTCGGCTGGAAAACTTTGATGCATCTATCGCATAATTTGGACCGATTATCCTGTCCGATTACTATTTGATTTACTCTTTACAGATCTATTGTAATCACTTAAAGTTGACTTCCAAAAAAAGCCTATAAAAATTATTTAGTCCAATTTTTACGCGTAGAAATTCCACAATTTATTCAGTGATAACATAATGGTTTCATGACAAAACTGAAATTCATATAGAGCATATAGATGACTATTATGTACTTAAATAAAATTCATTTTGAGAAAACTTTAATAAAAAATTATAACGCAAATAATGTTAATATATTAGTAATGGAGAAGGTGTATCAAGGCTGCTATCGCAATGGAGATAGAAAAAATCAGGTAACTACTGGAAGCATAGTACAGTACAGGGGCAAGTAAAAAGATTTCTCGAATCCCCCGGCATAGCCAGTGGAATTACATAGGAGCGAGCCTCAGGTTTTATCTGAAAAACATAGTTGCATTGGATACCAATTCTTGCAGATGCTGTGAAAGAGCAGCAGTAACTTCCTACAACATTATGTGGGAATGTAAGGCAATCTACAGAATGTGACACCAGGTGTTCGGCGAACAGTTCGCCAAATGCCAAATGCAGTATGATGCTTTAAACTTAGGAACTTGGTGGGATTTATTAAAATATTAAAGTCGGACAGGTAGGGGCAAGAACGAGTAGGTCGTGATGCCCATACGAATAATATGTACCACAAATATTGCAGAGACGGTCAAATGGACATGCTTAGATCGATGCAAAGTTTAATGCGATATATAAATATATATATATATATATATTTCAACAAACAAAGTGACAAAGTGAGGTTATATATATATTTCAACAAACAAAGTGACAAAATAAGCATAACGCCTATAAAAGCCTTTCAATATTCTTTGCCGCACTTTATATTAAAAATAGAAAAATCTTTCGTTTTTCTATTACACATGTAATTGGTTTTATTATCAGTCCGTTCCGGAAATTACGAGAACCGAGTGTAATCCTTTATCAGTTTTTTTAGTCAATTTTAGCACTTGTTTCGTACTCTTTACTAATCTCTAACTCTAAGATATATTGATTTACTAAGTTAAATAATTATAATTTAACTAAAGCTATGAGATGAGGTTATAAACGAGTCGTTTTATGTCTCTGTATCTGTGCTCCTAACTTGCGGTTGTAGTTTTCCATTAAAAAAAGAAAAAAACCAACATGTTAGACATTCATATTCTACACATATTTTTTTCGTTATATAATTAAATCTCTACTTAATTAATTTCAAAGTTCTACATCCTGTCCTGTTTTTTGTTTTAGAAAAAAAAAAAAATGTTAGCTTGTTTTACTTGATAATTCCTCTTAATAGTTGGTTTAGTTTGCAACTATGAACGATGATCCAAATGGATGATAATTACGAACATACAACTACAACAATTGCGAGGTAATATTAAGTTTTTGTGATACATGTATGTCTCTTTCTATCTTTTTATATCATATTACCACATTTGTTGTTAGATACTTCTTGTTCTTCTTGTGTGAAGATATCCTTTACAGAAAACAAAAATATAATAAATTCATGCTTCACTGAATTGATTGAATTGTTTTTCGTCATAATTAGTTAACAAAATTCAAATAAAAAAAAACCTTAAAGCACTTAAGCAACTTATATAATACAATAAGAAGTCAAGACATTATTGTAAATTATACAAAAATTTAATTGTTATTCCTTGGCTTGTGATATTGAATGGCAACGAGTTCCACACCATAACGTTAGTAAAACATAATTCTTAATAATATTAAGTACTTGTGGTCTGGAAGGATTAAATTCATTGTACGACTGGATATTATAGATTGAATTTTCCTGGTATACGAATGCAAATTGATTTTGATGAATGAAAATTAATTTTACCGTTACAAACAATTAAGATATATATAGGTAAACCTGCTCTGACTCTCATGGTAACAAGATGTCCGGAACCGGAAGACCTACGGACCACGTACCAACTAGAAACGGGATCTTACGAAATCTTAAGGAAAAGTGTGAGCTAAGACCCAGGTAACGGAGACAACCGGGATCCTACGAAATCTGAGACCAGGAGATCTACGGACCATGTACCAGAGCGGACCGGAATCTTACGAAATTTGGGATCGGGACATCTATGGCCCACGTACCAGAGCGGACCGGAATCTTACGAAAATTGGGATCGGGAGATCTATGGCCCACGTACCTGTGCGGACCGGACTATTACGAAAATTGGGATCGGGAGACCTATGGCCCTGGTACCAGACGGGACCGAGATCCTACGAATCTTGGGATCGAGAGACCTACCGCCCAAATATCCAGAGAGAAAAGTAACCTACGAAATGTAGGGCCGAGCGAATTATGGCCTACGTACCAAATAGGGTACGAGGTAATACGAAATTCGTTTTACGTTTTCTTTCTACTAACGTACTTTACACTAGAGTCGTGCTAAATACCATAGCCAAATACAGTATAATAGCCCAGAAATCATTTACAACTTTGGAATAATCTATTTACAGAAAATTATTTGCATTTTTACTAAGCCACTTCAATTCGTTTTCTTTCTGACTTCCTCTACCCCGACTTTTAATATTGATTATATAATTTATGCCGTAATATGTGTAAAACTTTTTATATCAGATCACAACATTCGTATTACGGTATATTTCCTGACAAATGCGAACATTTTGAAATATCACAAATTAATCGCATTTCAGATTATTTTCAAGTACATTTATGACGTTAATAGGAAGATTATTAATATACTGATACGGAAAAAAATTAATGCTGTAAATAAAAGATTTGTGTTTGAAGGAACGAATAATTTTATTCATATCTTTCTAAAGTGCTTTTAATCTTTATTCACATATAGGCAGTGGAAGACGCTCAATTTCAAAGATCGTGGAATGATGTACTAAAATGATCAAACAAATGAGCACAACTCGATCGTGTTAACGTCTCAGCCATATAAGCTTAGTGTGAGAATTACGATCGTATTTAATGTCGTAGTATAGTTTTGCTTACCACCAGATTAGGTTATTACGAAAAAAAAAAAGAAAAAATGATTCCAAAACGAAAGGATTGCTTAATAAATTTAATATTTTTTTCAAAATAACTTTTTTTGTAATATGTTATCAATGATGCATATAGAGCGGTACCCTTTTTGTTTTTTGGATTCGTAATAACCTTAAATTTTTAATCGTTTCCTGCGATTTAAATTTTGACGTTTTTGTAAATTTGTGGGCGTGGTTAATTAGACGTTGTTGTTATGTTTTGAAGTTACGTTGATTTAAATGAAACGAATTGGAAACAATTGCATGCGTTTGCTGTGCGGACAGCTTAAGTGCAGACAACAAATGAACACGTGTAACGATATGTAGATATGTGCTGTATAAACGCGGACACGCATGATGGCTCGCTCGTGCTTGAAACAAAAGCATGAAAGATTTTTTTCCAAAGTCATTTTTCAACATAAATGTCTTTTGTTGATGGTTGAGTGGTTGGTTGGTTGGTTGGTTGGTTACTTGGTTAGTTGGTTGCTTTTCCCTATACAGGTGTTTTAAGTGTATCTCAGTTTGTGCGTTTCTTTTATGAAATGAATCATTCAGAGAATCTATTCAGTTGATTTGTTCATACAGGTGCTGATTTTATATTATAATTTTTTTTTTTCGCTTGTTGTCGTTTTTCATTTTTCGTTTCACTACTAGACACAGATAGATGTCACATTTCGCTTGAATATACACAAAGCAGATAGAAAAAAAGTGGTTACATGTGAATTCAAACCAGTGCATAAAGTAAAGGCATAGTACGTAAATATTCGCTTTGAATGCATGCAAAAACAAGTTGGCCATTAACAGTGAATGACACGGCATGAGCCATGAATGATTTACTCATATTAAGCATATTAATGCGAAATAGCTATACTGAATACCTAACCGTGATGTACCACATAGAGCACATAGTTTTACTTAATCTCCTTTTCTCCTTCTCTCCCTCTGTCCTTCTCTCCTTCTTACTTTATCTTTTTTTTTCTCTTTCGCTCTTGTCCTCGTCTTCTTTCCCTTTGTAATTTGGTTTTTTATACCTTTCTGCGGGCTTTGCTTTAGCAGATATCTACAAACCTATACAACAGCATTTTGTGGCAGACAATTTCTAGCTATCACAGTGCGGTTTGTTTTCATATTGCAGTGAACTCTTTTTGAGAGCAGCACACAAAGTGCTGCCACAACTATTGTAACCACATGCATTTGCTAATATATACGCTATGCTTATATATGTATATGTATCTATAGCCATCTGTATAGGTAAAGGTATTTCTCTGTAAGTGTACTGCTGTTGTACTCTGGTTTTGCTTCCAGCAAGTAAGTAAAGGCAATAATTTCTTAAAGACGTGTAGGCATTTGTTTTCTTTTTTTTTTTTTCTTTTTTTCTTGACATTACTCTTTGGCTGCTGAATGTCTTTGTGTCTTAAGCTTCATCATGATCATCATCATTAACATTATTATCATCATCATTATTAACATTATAATCATCATTATCATCAGTATCATCATCATCATCATCATCATCGTCATCGTTCACATCTTTATTGTTCTGTTGTATTGTTGTTGATGAGTAAATAAAATATAATAAATTGTTGAAAAAGTAAAAGATGCTCATATGCAATAAAATCATTTAACTTCATTTACTTTTCACATCCTTTACTCTTTACGTTACCAAGACCGACCATCGCCACCATCATCATCAACCATCCACATTCATACCATACTATACTATACGATACCATACCATACTGTAGCCAACATCACCGTCGACATTTCCTTCACATTGCTATGCTTTTTGTCTCGCTGCGGTTGGTTGGTGTTCGTTCTATAAGTATCTGTGCTGTTGTTCTACAGATATTTTCATCTATGAACACATTTCTTTCTTTCTTTATATATTCTACCATATGCTAGTAGTGTAGATGTATTTCTGTAATTTATAAGAGTGCTCGCTGTGTTCGTTTTTGGTGTGCTTTACTTCTTTCTTTATTGTTGTTATTGTTGTTGTTGTCTGTATTCCGTCACGAGACGGAAACTGAAATTCAGTTAAGAATTTTATTGTTAATTGTATTGCGCGCTCTATTACTGTTGAAGAATTGTATACTATGTTACAATACTTTTTATTATATCCTTCATACCCAAAAAAAAAACCAAAAACAAAAAAAAAAAATAATAATAATAATCGACGTGCGGGTGCATAAAGTTGGTTCAGGTGTTTGCAACATAAGTAAGTAAATTGAATCGAAAAATATCTCGAATTCGGTCTCTATATCGCCACTGGAACATGACCCCCCTCTTGCCTGCGTATCTATTGACGCCGAGTTCCAAAAATACTTTTATATAAAAATTTCTTAATGGGTAATGGGTAATCGTTGGGCATCCAACATATTCAATCTTTGCCGTCTATATATATATATATATATATATATATATTTATCTTCACTTCTTATTTTTTGTTTGCCTTGATTCGATATACAAGAATTAAGAGACGACTGCATACATTTCCAAGATTCATTCGCGTATGCCATGCATTACTTACAATTGCATTAAAAGGCTAATAAAAGTATATTGGATTTTATTTTGGTTTTTTTTTTTTTTTCTTACTTCCATTTTGTTGCTATTGTTATTTTTGTCGTTACTGAACATTAACATGTTTTTATTGCTTTAATGGCTGTCAATGTTTTTTAAGAAACAGGAAAATGTAGAAAATAATAATAAAATGAAAAAACAAAAAAAAAAAGAAATAAAATCATCATTTACTTTACATTAATTCATAACAATTAAGATTTTATTATTTTAAAGGTTAATTGCAGATATATAAATTTTAATTCACAAAAAAAAAAAAAAATTATAGCAATAACATAACATAAGACTATGGCCTGAATAGAGTTGATTTTATTTTTCGTAAGATTAGATCTTAATTAATCGCTCCTTGGAATTAGATAAGTGTCGACAAAAATTGGATTAAAAAAAAAAAAAATTTTTATTTTTAAAATACTTCTAAATGTTAATCATAAGTCAGCTTCAATTTGTGATCTTAGCTTAGCAATTGCAATTCCATCGAATAGCCTAGAAAACCTTATTAGTAAAACGAAAAAAAAGATCTTGAACTCTTTAAAAAGCTCTCTTGATTCGCCTTTTGTCTCTTACTCTAATTCTGGCAATTGCGCTCTTCTCTTATATTAACTAATATTTTTCGGAAAGAGAGTAGGGATAGAAAAAGGAGAATTGAAGTCAATTACTATGGACAGCATGACAAGACTGATAGATATAGCTATAGAGTACATAGACAATGTCGTAAATAATTAAGAGACAAGTAAGTAAGCGTCTCGCTTGCCTAAGGAGCTTTTAATGGTTTAAATGAGAGAATATCTTAACTTCCTCTATAAATCCCCGAATCACCCGAATCAAGTTCGTAAACCGGCTTTTTCTATGCTCTAGAAAAGAGAACAGGTCCCTAAAACTGTGTACGTGAAAGTAACGTTCCGGTATTTATTGTAATTATATTTTGTATTTTATCTTAAATGATCCCTTTAATATTTATTAATTATCATTATTAAAGAGGTTTTATGGCGGCTCGAATTTTTTATTTAATTTAATTGAGTGAAGTTATTATTTAAAGTTATTTGCAGTGCCATTAATGCACCTGGATTAAGTTCACTTTTCAACGCAATAACGTTTACGTGAAACGTGTGGAGAATATTTTCTATTGATTCACTTTAATACTGATTTATAACTGATTTTTGTGAGATTTTTTTTTTTTTTTTTGCAACTAATGTTTTCCGAATATTCTATTAAACGAACAAAAGCATGTCTACCATCGTGTTATTTTGAAAAAATTAATAAAAATTTTAATTAATTATTCGAACAGATCTGCAGTTTCTGTTAATATATTTATTAATCTTCCGTAAATAATTTGGATAACTTTCCGATTGAAAAGATAGGATTACCCTTTAGGAGCAAACATATTCTTAGATAGGGTTCACTATGTATATCCATTTATTGAATCTAAATTTGCTTCTTGATCTGCTTCCACAGAATATTCAAAATATTTAATGGACAAAGTAGAAAGTAGGAATTGTTCTAATAGCTTTTTCAGAATTTCATGTGAAAATAATTATTTTTGAAAATTCTAACATTCTCATAATATCGAGATTAAATGATATAAAAGATAAGATTATTAGAAATTTGTGAAATAACATTTCATTATAGCGATGCATTTTACTCTTACTTGTTAAGTTTATACAAATATTTTATTTAGTTACTTATCTATTATTTGTATAGCACGCGTTTAATTTTATTTTTCTTCATTACCTTTTTATACGTTCTTATCTGGATCGCTAGCGAATTAAAAATTTATATTATATCTCTCATTTAGTTAGCGACATTCAAACGCAAGCACAAGAAATTTGAGTTTAACGTCCAAGCCGATAAAATCAAACTTTTTTTCAATAAAAATGAATGAAATATGTCGATACGTCGTCCATCTGTGTCTAGTTATTTCTTTACTACTTACAAAGTGATATAAATAAAAAAAATTTAAATTGTGTTTTCATTGTATAAATCAAGTTGGAAGAGAGAGATAGGTATACTTCGAATACTTAGAAATAAAATCTAAAAATTTCTTCATTTCTATTAAATTTTCATCAATAACCTTAAACTAGCTATCGATATACGATTTGATCTTCAAGAAATTTATAATTAAAGAAAATCGTAAAAAAAAGTTATTTATATTTAACTTAGATACTGAATTGATTTTTAAAACTTCGAATGGATCTTACGTAGAATTTTAATGTTTATTTTAATTATTATTAGAATTTTAATTTGGTTTTATTTCGCATGCTGTACCCACCACGAATAGTTGCAGCACACTAGGCCTGTCTGTTCGCGTTATGTAAAATCAAAGGAAATATATATCGCGAAAATACCATCAAATATACACATTCAGTGTTAGGTTCTGAAATATCTTAAACGAGAAGCATTTTTGTTTGATCATCAGTTTATCAGTGTTTCGTTAAGGTCGAAATGTCCAAAGTCGTAAAAACTAAGCAAGTGACAGTTTATTGGTCGTAGATGAGATGAGCTTTGAATTGATACCACGAGGGTTAAGAAATTTTAGCTTTCTTTTGGTTTTTTACATCCACCTTAACTCATATATAAAAATTAGCTTAGCTGCATTGCAATAACACATTTACACAATAGTTTCTTCTTTATTCGGGAAAGTGTAAAGTTATACCTAGAATAGGGCCTTCGCGAATAAAAATCTTTACAACTTTTGTTAAGTAAAGTGTAAGTGTTTAATTACCGACTGTTTATGGCGTTAATGGTAAAGTGTTTGTAAAACGTATGTTAATTACAATATAATCTTCTTACGTGTTTTTTTTTAAGACTTTCTCTCTTAGTGGTGTAAATAATTTTCTAATATTTCGCGTTTGTTTTTGTATTTGTTTTTTTTTTTTTAAATTTTCACTACTGTTCTACGAATCCGCTTCATATGCACATTAAGGTGCTTAAAGTTGTCTAGATTCAGATTTTATTCTTGTTAAGAACATACTTAAAAACAAGTAGTATTGAAAAGATATACATACGTATGTTATGTGTAACAAATATATATAAAATATTTATAAATGTCTCTTATATGGTGGAGATGTTAAAAAGTTCTTTAGCTTATCCTTGAAATAGGTGCTGAATTTCATTTAATAAATCATCAGTTACTCTGAATCACATATAAATTTTCATAACTACGTTGATGTATATAAGTTATACACGTTCGTGTATATCTTAATATATGTACACATATAAGCACCTATTTGTTTGTACATAACTAAACTTCACATGAACTTCATTTTAACAAACAGAAAAAAAAAGAAAAAAAAAAGTAAGAAACAAAAACGTGATCTACCATGAATGTGAGGTGAGTAACAATTAACTTGAACTCGAACACACACACACACACATATCCACTCTTACTTGTACATATATAACTACGTGTCTTAAAGATTTGTACATACACACACATATATATATATATATATATATATATATAACTTTATATATATATGGGTACGCATTTGAAATTTAAAGTCTTCTCTGACTTGGTTTCTCGTTTGTTTTGCTAATTTGAACTTGAACATAATGTGAAACGTTTAATTGATTTAACGTTTTCGAAACGCCTTCATATAAACAATACCTTCTTCTTCTAACAGGCATAAGTGGATTTTGTCCACGCGTTTGTTAGTATATATGCTCGTGTTGCTACATGCTTGTATGTAACATTTGTTAACACGTTAATCATCGATTCACGATATTAATTTCATGTTTTCACTATTGTACACTTTGCTGATGTTAAACGGTTGAAATTTTCTTTCTTGTCTGTTTTTTTTTTTGTATTTTTTTCTTTCTTTCTTTCTTTTTCTCTCCTTTTTTATTGCTTTCAATATTTGTGTCATACAATTGATGTCACGTAATGTATGTTATGGCCAATAACAGCAAATGCTGGTATGTGTGCGCATGGCTTTTCAATTTTCACTTTATCAATAAAAAAAAAAAAAAAAAACAACTTTTATTTATCATTTGCTTTGTTTTTGTTTCGTATTTTATTTATTTTTAAATTGTTTTTATATATTTTTATTCTTTTTTTTTTTATACATTTTATATAGAACTCGATATGAAAATGCACAGCATGTTACACTGTTTCAATTATAACAAATCTAGTGATAATAATCTCTATTTGTTGTTGCGGTTATTATAGCTGTGGCCAGTGCAATTTTATATGATCAATGCCAAAAAGGCAACAAAAACATATTCGCTATCAACGACATTGAATTGTGTATGTGTTTGTGTTTGTGTTTTTTATTGTTCGTTCATTTTAAGAAAAAGCGCATTCTTTCTTTATTTATATATATATCTACACGTGTGTATATATACACACAATATATGCAATATATACAATGTATACATGTGTGTGTCTATGTTACCGTGTGTTCGTGTCTGCTGATAAGAATACAATTCTGTTTAATTTTATATGCCTAACATACGGATTTAATAACATTTTTCTACGGTCCTTCAAATTTATAACTCATTTACAAGTTCGGTCTGGTAAGGCTGCTCAAAATTCCTTATGTTTTCTATCTCAAGGATTATATTTTCAAAAATTGAAAATTAAAAAAAAAAAAATTATAAATACTTTCACCCTGCGTCCGGAATATTCATTCCTTTGCTGTCTCAATAAATTGGTGAAAAAAAATTAAATGAGACGTAGTCGCTTATAGCTTCCATATGACTTAGGGTAAGGGTAGCAAGACAAACTTTTCTCTGGGCAAAACTAAATTTTTTTCAAGGACAACGAGTTGAACGCATCAAGTCGACGCTAAGAAAAGGCCGACATTTACCTTTTCCCCCCGGATAGGCCGAGTAGGTATTCCCTTTAAACTTCAAATGTTCAATCCCTTTCCCTATATAGTGATTTCTTTAGTTAGTTTGCCTTTTTTTTTTTCAAATTACACTCTAAGTGAAATACAAAATTTTGTGCCCTTTCACAATTTTAGGTAGAAAAGTTTTGATATTTAGGATTTAAGAGATAATTATAAGAACAAATTTTCTTGTTAACTGTGATTTTGTATAAATTATTGCTCAGAGATTTTAATCTTGAGAATTTAATTTGCCTTGAATGTTAGCTCGATGCCTTCCAAAGAGCTTGTAAATTCTTGCCGGAAATATAATTAAATTTAAGCGTTTTTGTTTTTGTATCCACCACACTAGGTGACGGAGGGGTAGTCTCATTTTGTTGCCTTCAATTTCATAAACTTGGACAACACATTTTTTTATTCAATAGAGCCACTTAGGGGGAACCTATTGTCCAAACTGCTACTACACTGTCAGCATAGACATTATAATGAATGTTGATTGTGTCCATTACGATAAAAGATAAATTGTGATTTTTTTCACTTAAATAATCACCTTTCATTTAGAGGTTGAAGTTGCGGACATTTTACGATTTTTCTCTTACAAATCAGAACAAAAATTCATTAACAATTAACAAAAACAAAACTCAAGAGAGCGTGTAAATATTGCTCTCTTCTAATTCCGTACAATGCTTGTAAACGATACAGCGATACGAAGAAGCGGTAGATAAATATTGGAAGAATCGGTAATCGGTCCAAAATGTTCTCATATTGACATAATTATTTAATTTTTATTTTTCCGGATTTCATAAAGAATATATATGTATGTATAAACTCCTTTACGCGTTTAAGTTTTAAGTTTATCCACGTGTCCGTCCCTGACAATCTGCTGTTTTTTTTCATTTGTTTGAATCATTAGTTTGTTCAATTTTTAGTCGATTCATTAGTAAGTTTATGTAGGTGAAGATCATAAAAATAAAATTTCCTGTAGAGATTTCTATATGCATTTATGCATTATGCATATATGCATATATGCTTTATGCATATAAGTTAATCATTACTTTTGTATTAGGTTTTTAGTAGATTTTGTCGGTTTTGTGTTTTCTGTTAATCTGGTTTTTTTTTTCTTTTTTTTTAATTTAAAATATTGTGATGGGTCCGCATATGTTAGTTGCGCTTGCAAGGTCGTTGGTCATGTGTTATTGTCTTCTCTTATATGTTCTACTTTAAAAAGAAGAAAAAAAAATACAAAAGAAAATCTTTTCATTACTTTTGATTATTTGAGGTCAATGCAGTTTTTGTTTTTTTTTTTGTTTTTGTTTTTTGTCTTCTTTTCATTAACTTGAAATTCATATTAAAATTTTAAAATATAGACATCAGCGAAATATTTCCGTTATTTAGCTTACTGGCATTGAGAAAACAACTATTTACGACAAACATTGTTTATGAAAGAGAAAAAAATTTAACTTCATTTTTATTGTTAATAAACAAAAACGCAATTTCGGAAAGTCAAGCTTCCGTTATGTAGTGTAGCGAAGTATTTTTAAATTCTAAAGCAATTACAAGTAAATAAAAAAAAAAAAATCTCTCTTACTGATATCAACGCGGGATAAATGTTTAGTAAACCCAATGGAATTTTTTTGCTCCCCTTTATAATTTGTTAAGCGGTAACGCTTTCTTACACACTCTACGCCTAAACGGCAAACCTCCCTGTCAAGGTAAAAATAAATTGTTGTGCCGCAAAAAAAATTTTAAAAATTTGAAAAAAGTTTATCGAAATAATATGTTTATTGAAAAGATAGAGAAACCATTACTTAATTAGTAATAAACACATAACATTAGCTGTAGAAGTAATTCGAGAGATTTTCGAAAAATAAAAGCTTTCATAAATCTGTATAGTTTATAAAAAAAAAAAAGAAATTTCGAACGTGACTATCTGAACAATTTCAATTAAATTGTAGTTAAGCAACCGAACGTTTTCAAATCTCTCTCTCTCTCTCTCTCTCTCTTTCTCTATCTCTGTCTCTTGTCGTTTATTATGCTCATACCCATAGGAGCATATATAAACAAACAATGATAGCTATGGGCTTTACGCCTCTATGTTGAATTTCGCGAAAATCCAGTGTGGTATCATTAACACCATGTGCTAAGTATTACTAATGCAGACAAACATACAGATACATAAAAAAAGCATCGACTCTAATGGTGACAATATGAGGAACAAAACAGAGCAAAGGAAAACTCTTAACGAAAACTCTTCATCGATTTTTTTTTTGTGATGACCGTGCTGCCTGTGCTGAACTGTATAAATACCTTTAGTCTACTTGTTATCCGCCTAATATACAAAACTGTAAGCCATCATTTTGTGGATCGAAAATACAAACAACAAGAACACCAGTGCCATACATACGAATTTTCTCATTTATCGCTTTTTCACATCTTCCTCTACCTTTCTCTTTCACGCTTATTGTAATGCGTTAATTCAAAGGCTGTAATAATTTTCCTGGCAATGACTGACTGAGATGGGAAATAAACGAAAAATACAGAAGACTTGAAAAATTGTTGCAATTTTATGATCCACCATAGAAATGATAGACCGCGGGATGTGAATATGTGTGTGTGCGTGCTACTGTACTACTGTGCAGATGGACGAACTGTTGCTGTAACCGCAAAGCAAAACAATTAATGACCCTCATCATCATCGTTGGTACGCAGCTTTGCACACATGCATACATGTGCACATTTACATATACATGCACAAGTCTAGATAACCATGACTCATTTTCAGTTATAAAATGTTCAAAAACAAAAAAAAAAGCAAAAAAAAGCCTATTGGTGGCCTATTTCTCGGCGTTTTTTTCTTTCTAATAGATATGTATACGTGTGTATATTTAGCGTAACCACATGCACAAATATGCCTATAGACTTGTATGTATATACATTTGTGTGTGTGTGTGTGTGTATGTTTGTGTGTGTATATAACGTTTGTAAAGTTTTTAACACATTTTTACTTCAAAGCTAAACATAAAAATTCATCCATAAAATCACAATGTGTGCATATTGGCTTTACAACGATGTTCGTGTGTATGTGTGTGTGTGTGTGTGCGATTATTTCTGCATATGAGAATATGTGCGCATTTATTATCAATATGAATCATAGGCATAATCGCCATGTATACAAATATACATACACACACACACACACACACACAAACCTGTGAGCACATAAACAAACGCTTTCAGTCTGGCCACGGTTGTTTTGCCTTCCGTCTCTTCTAAGTCCATATATTAAACCTCTTTGTGGTAACTATTTTATGGTTACCCACAAATACGTTCACAAGGCAATACTTTACCATCTGTAAAGGTACATATGCATATGTATGTATATGCGTGCATTTTATTTAAAATTCTAATTTATATTTATTGCAGCCATTAAAGTCTATTTTTTATTTTACTTACTTTTTTTTTTTTTGTTTTCAAAACTCTTAAATCTGTTCTATTTTAATACACCACTAATTTAGTGAAAAGCTGTTGTGAAGTTTGTGCAACCATAGGATATGGAAATATTCTGATCGTAGAGTTACACAATATGGGTTCTCATGGAATTGTGTACACTTTTCAAGTGGAACTGATAAGCAAGTAAATTATATTATACTTGTGCCTTACATTTTTAAGATCAGATCATTCATAAATATTCTGTGTATTCGGAATTAGATGAAGGCTTTGAAATGTCTTGGCTATCTCTTTCTTGCTCTCTCTTTCTCTCTTTCTCTTTCTTTCTTTCTTTCTTCTTTTCTGATTCTTTCCTTTTCTTTACTTTTTTGTTTTTTGTATATCCTTTTTGTTAAACTCAAATATATGAGCATAAAGTAAAAAATTGTTCACTAGAAAACTTGTCAAGAACAAAGACTTTGCTTTGATGGCAGATAAATTTACTATAAGAGAATGCAAATAATAAATAGAAAACGAAAATTAGTTTCGAACTTCTATACTAGCTTATAACTTAATTCAAAAAATTACAAAAGATGGACAACTTCTTATGGTTTTTGTTTTTGTAAATGTACATTTAAATCTTAATATAAAATATAAGAAATAAGAGAAAAAAAATTTTTTTTTTACGAATTCTTTACCAGAATTTATGGAAAATTCATTTTTGCCGACTTTTCACTTTTAAAATTTAGCCAAACTATTCGACACAACATATTTCTGATTTTGACTTAAATTTTATATTCTCGACACTCTTTTCTTTCTTACTTTTCATGGAATTCTTTTTATTCGAAGCAGTTCAAGTGGTGTTTTAAGTTTATTTTTTTTTTATTCATCGCATTACTATCGAAAGATAATACGTCCATCAAATGTTAATATTTCAATTTCAATAAAAAAAAATCCCTCACTGTAATGGGAAAGAACTTAAAAGAACACTCTTGATGACAAAACTGTGATTAATAAAAGATTTGTACATTTTAAGTTTGATGAGATGTTTCCATTCAACAATAAATTACAAGTCAAGAGAGAAATGCTTTACACTTTCTTTGTTTCTTGTCATTGCTTGCTTGAAAGATGTTTGCTATGCTATTGACTACGTATTGAAATACTACTTCTTGTTACAGGTAAAGAGATTTTCTAACAGGTAATTCACTATAAGCGTGAGTAATACGATTGTAATCATATAAAACAATAACAAAGAAGTAAGAAAATTATATGTATTCGGCTTTACCGAATATTTTATATACAACAACTTCATTTTAAAAGACGGAAAAAGTACGTTTTAACAGGCGGGCGTGGCAGATGTTTTCTATTTTTTTTTATAAAATATCGTGGATATTTGTAGCTCGTCTACCGTGGTATATTTAGTCTATAAGTAGTGAGCAAAATATTCAGAAAACAGCTTATTTTATGATGTAGGCGTGGCCTGTGATTGCTCTAGCCCATTTTCACTAGCAAAGTATGTGAAAAAACTTTCAATATTTCTGCGCAAATTTGAGGTTTTTGCAGCTTGGAGAATGTTTGCCACAGACATTACAAAGACAGACGGACGGACGGATGGACGGAAAGGCAAACAGATGGACGTGTCTAAAACGATTCTAAATTTTTAAGCTGATCAAAAATATATATTATAAAATATTGACCACAGACGGACAGATGGACAGATGGAACAAGGCAGAGATGGTCAGACGAACGGACGGACTTACTTAAAACGATTCTAAATTTGATACTGATCCAGAATTTATATATATACTTTGTGGGTATCTCTGGGCATCACAAACAAAATGACAAAATGTACATACCCCTCACCTTCCGATCTAAGTACAATATAAAAAAAAACGCAAGCTGACATAACAGCTTCATTGTACATTCATTTAAACTAATTGTAGTATCACTTGTAAGGTCGTATTTATTCTTTTAGTGGAATACACATAATTCACAAATTAATTGTTCCCGGTATAGATGTTGCGGTTCTCTCCCTACTGAGTAGCGAGTAGTAGTAGTGGGGTAACATAATAATAAATTTACTGATAATATTCTCTCTCTCTCTCTCTCATGAACATTTGATTTATTTGTAAGTACTTTAAGATTCGGACTTTAATACGTATATTAATAATTCTTTTCATATAAATTTATAGAAATATTATCCTTTTTTTTTTTTTTAAATTATATTAATTTTTAAGTGATAGGGCTTAGAATTTCAAAGACTCTCTCTTAGTCCTTATTGTAAACACAGATACGAGAACCAACAATCGATTCAGACTATATTTTTATATCTTAAACTAATATACTTTAACTTTAATGGTCAGTTTTTTGAGTCTCATTACTGGAAACATGCTCGCTTCTAATTAATGTTTTTTTTTTATCATGTTTAAGTAAAATTTCGAAAAGATGAAATCTATATAAATAAAGAAAATATTTCTGTATCTACCACATACGAATATTTTCGTAAATTTTCCCACCACAGAATACTAAATACAAGAATTGTAGTTTGCTTGATATTTTAGAAGAACCTTGGTTTTACTCTATCATAATAAATTAAATATGGACTGACATGGAATTATTATTTTTTTATTTTTTTTTTTTATTCTTATTTAGATTCAAAATTAATATTGAAGTTTACAGCAGAAGGGCACGAAATCGAAACGAAGTGCAGAAAACCTTGCTAATATCGTATCCGAGATAAGTTTAAGATTTTCATTCGGCGATCTGTGAGAAAGTGAATTGAAAAAATGTTTTACTTATTCACAGGACGATGAAAATGCGTTTTTTTTCTCTCTCTTTTACAATAAATTGATTTGCTATTTATTTAATTAAGAAAGGTTTTAATAAAATTTTACCTTTTAGACTTGAAAGTTTTACATTTCTTTAGTTAAATCTTTAGTTATTCAGAACAAAAAAAAAAAAAATTTTTTTACCATAAAATCAAATGCTTTTCTTATATCATATAATAAAACAAGTTTTTTTAAAATCATTTTGATCGATAATCTTTTTTTCATTTTTCTAATAAAACAACAATTAAGTTAAGGAATTCTAAAGCCACCTCCCTTGGGAAGAACGTAAGATATTTTAGAGAAATCCCACACATCTCATGCGTGATCCTATGCACTTTTCTAAGTGATTCTAAGTGATGTAAACGCATAACTACGATTAATTACAATGGAAATTATACTTGATGTACATCACTTGGATAGTGACTGGATATTAGTTATTGTCATAAAAGTAGAAACAAAAAAATTGATTTAAATATAAATATTTAAATATTTTTTTCTTTTGTTTTTCTTTCGCTCTTTTTTTTAATTTTTTTTTTTTTGTTCTTTTATAACTCGGAAATATTAGTGTTGCACAAAATGGAAAGATTTGAAAATTTTTTTCTTCATCTTTGCAAATGAATGGAAAAGGCGCTTTAATGCTTTTAATTCGTTTGCCAGAGTCCGATGGATTTGTCTTTAACTATAAACGACTGGTTATGTAAAATTCTATATACATATCTACGACTATAACCGTTAATATCGTTGTTCTTCTTTACTAGTAGAATTTACGGCAACGGTTACTTAGAGAAGAAGTTTTCTCTCTTTTGTAGCTTTTCCTGTTAAATAGGAAACGGCAAACGACGTATGATAAGAAAAAAAAAATAAAGCAAAAATCTAAAAGTCAATGTTAACACTTTCTTGCAAAGATTTTCGGTTTAAATACACGCCTATGCACAAACAAAGCTGTTAGAATCTGTTTATAGAAAAGAATTGGAATCTCTTGATAGAACATTTTTATTTCTTTTTTTATAGCTATTTAATGTGTATATAGGTATGTGTGTGTGTGTGTGTGTGCGTGTGTTTGTTTGTATGTATTAATGTGTTTGTTAGTTCGTTCACGTTTCTTTCCGCATGATTTCTTGTCTCTTGTATGATACGGATAACTGAACTCAACTTGTCTTTTCATGGTCCTGGATGAACCGGTATTAGTATAACGCTTGATATTCTGCATTGTGCTTGATTAAGTAAAACTTTTTCCCACCAGTTCTATGGCATAAATTTGCTTCTTCATGAATACACTTGTGTGTGTGTGTGTGTGTGTGTATGCACGTTACTAGTATAAATTTATTTATTTATAACTATATATCGCTGTAGGTTGTTGCCATTAATATTATGACAATTTTTTTTTTTTTTTTTAATTCTAATTGAAGTTAATGTACGATTATTGCATATGATCAAGTTACCTTGTTGTTGTTATTGTTGTTGTTGTCATAACAGTTGCCGTACGTTTACATACATACCTGTAATAAAAGAAACAAAAACAAAAATATTAAGCAATTTGTAATTACTTTGCTGTTAAAATTTTTATTTTTATTTTTAATTTTTTTATTTATTTTTTTTTTTTTTTTTTTTTTTTTTTTTTTAGTTTTATGTAACTTAAGTCTCTGTAAGCAAGTTTAACTTTTTATCTATTTGGTGCTCATCAATAATTGTTTAACTACAAATCATGAAAGCGATCGACTGAAATAATCAAATCATTGAAATGAAATGAGCATATATTGGGACGATTCCCATAAATTAGCATTAAATTGACGGTTTGATGAGAACTTGTCAAGAAGCATGAATACCAAAAGAAATAAATTGTTCGCCAAATTTTTTTCTAACCTACGAAAGCGCTCTTGACTGTAAACCCTTTGTCTATATAGCGTGAATTCTCTACGTAGTGAAAATCTCTTCGTCAAATTCAAAAATCTATTAATCAAAATATATTTATTAAACGAGATTAAGTAGATTAATATGATTTTTGTTAATAAAATGTTTGATAAGATGCTGCCAAATCTTATACAAGTATGAAATATATTTAATAAAAAAAAAAAACTATAAATCAAGGATGAGATACGATATTTACGCAATACACCGAGTGACAAACGGTCTATGTATAGATTGCAATGAAATATTGTACATAAAGCAAATAAAAGTATTAAATAAATTGGCTTAAGATAAATAGAAATTTTGTCTCTTATTCTTTGAATTTAAAGTATTTTTAGTTGAAACGATGCGATTAAGAAATTTTAAGTAAACATGTGCTTTGACGGAAAATGAATATTTTCGGGTAGAGTTTTCCCTAATTATATATAAAGCCACCTTTGAGCAGGTTTTTATTTATAATACATCCCTCTTGGGTTTTAAAAAAATTACTCACAGGTCAACTAATTCAATAAAAAAAAAAAAAAAAAAAAAAATGATATCATTTCATACACTTTTATTTAACTGAATAAATGCTAACTTCGTTCGATGTAGGGGATAAATTAGTAACTAAATGCTTGTCTCTTATTTTTCCACTTTCGATGTCTTTTAAAATAGTTCATAACTATATATGAGAACGTTTATGTACACAAGAAAATAATGATGCTCTTAATTGCTGTTAATGGCCAGATGATAAATTCCTATAAAACGGTAACACAGCGTTCATGTAAAGATACAATAGATTTATGTATGAATGAAGAAGATAAGAATAGAGAAAAAGGTGAAAGACGAAGAGAAAAAGAAAGGAACACAGCGGTATAAGTATACATATACACATATATATATATATATATATATATTTGTATATATATAAATATACATATATATATGTATATATATGTATGTGTGTACGCGCGTACAGTTAAACAATTTGTCACAACTGCAACTGAAACATTAATTATGGTTAACTGAAGATGAACAAGACACAACATCATCATTATCTTCTTCGCTATAACTCCGGCATAGAAACACTTGTTTATACATTAGTCACATTAGCAAGTGTGTGTGTGTGTGTGTGTGTGTATGTATGCTTGCAGTATACTGTTTAATTTATCTAAAGTTTAAGCATACATCGTTGGTTGTATTTTTTTTTTCGTTTTTCTTTTTTTTTTGTTTTCTTATGAAAAACTTTATATTTACAAAGTTAACTGACATCCACAACGCACTCATAAGGAAATCTAAATACACACATTCGTGCACATACATACGTAGATATACTTAAACTATCTATACAAGCCGTTTAAACCGGACTCCTTTTTACATTTTTTCTATTGATTTCAATGTCAATAGCATTTGGTGGCGTACCATTTATTTAAACAACAATCCCTCGATTAACACAAGACCGAAAGAAAGAGAGAAATTGCGATAACAAAAAAATATTTACATTTCCATACATACATATATATGACTGATGAGCAATTGAAGCATTTCTACCATATCATCATTTTTAATAAAATGTTGCTTGAAACAAAAGTTGACCATAAACATATAAATGAAATGAATGAGTGAAAAACAAAAAAAAAATAAAAAATTAAATAAAAACTAGTAAGAGAAAATTATATTCGGGCGTAGCCGAACATTTCATACCCAGCATCACTTTTACTTTGGAAAAGTCTACAAAAGAAAAACAAAAACAAAAAAAAAAAAAGAAACGGACAAAACTAAATTTCGATTTCGTTTGATAGGGCATAGCTGATGCCTTCAATTTGAGTGAAGACACTATAGGACACTCTTTTTTTATTGATGGGCAGTTGAAGTTTCCGGTCAAAGCACTGAGAGCTGAAATGTGCCCAACCCTTAGTTCTGTGTGATCCCAATAGGCAACATGACTGGGACTGGAGTCTCACTAGCCATCAGATGAAGTTATATTGAACTCGTTCTGCGGCGTGGTGAGATCGTTCGAAACAGTTATCAGCTAAGAAGAGTTGAAGTTTAACTATCTAAGACTGGCGACAGTTTCTCGAGGATTGTAGGAGGACTTCATCATGGGAGCATGGCTGGTTCGATAGGCAGGATGAACCTTCCATGATACGCAACATATGTAAAAGTACAAATAAATCCGCGGCGATCAAGTTGTCCAAAGAAAGATTGCTTTTCGTAAGTATTGCTTGTTCAGTTTGTTGGTTGGAGAGTGCTTCTTGCCTGTTCCCGGGTACGGCCTCTCGGTAAGTACCACGGTAGTTGTGGAAGTTTTACTAGATGGGAACATCCTTTGACCAAAGGGAGATCCTGGACTACTGAAAGTTTTTTCTGGAACTACGGGTATTTGTAGAGACCCCTTTAATGGGAATTGTTACAGTGCTTGAGGGACGCCGAATTTCATAGTTCGCTGCTCTGCTTAGGTGCATCGTGACGTTAAACTCTCAGAGCAGATAATCACGTTAAACCCACGATACCATACAGTACCTATAGCATCTGTTGTACTTGTATGTGTAACGAACTCTGCAAAAATGCAGGAAGTAGAGGTGGTCTCAGTTTAAGTCGTACTCTTCATCTTTTATGTATTTTTCGCTCGATATGGAACATTTTTCAACTTCTGAGTGTTGCAAACACTTTAACAAAATAAACATATTCCCATCCTTTGCGGTGATAGTTACAAAAGTATATTTGTAAAATAAAATAAAACAAGCATAACACATTCATTTACACTCAAGTCTGTGACTCTTTAAAATAATTTCACAAGAGCAACAACAACAAACTTTAAAAAATTTTAATACCATAATTGAATAGTCAGTATTATGATGTTTATGGAAATTTTTTTTTCTTTTTATTTCAGCCTCAATTTCTCTCAAAGTAAACAAGACATACCGAGAGAGATTTCTTCCTTCCATACATCAAGTAAGTAACATCAAAAAGTAAATAAAAAAAAATAAAAAATAAATAAATATATTTGATTAAAAAATCTTATCGAACAAATGGCTTGCACTTGATTACAGCAAAGAAGTCAAAATCACCCACATACTCTTCGTCCGGCAAAAGGCGTAAAGTGCATGCAAGTGACAACATAAACATTTTATCTGAGATCTGCTGTCATTTTTTTTGTCTGTTTTGTTTTTTTGGTTTTTTGTTACGATAGCCATTATAAGGATACTTGAACAGGTTAGCCTGTTGTGCTTCAGCATGTGTCCGGAAATTATTATCTTTTGGTTTTCACCAAAAAGAAACGCAAATCGATAGATAGATAGATAGCCGTAGAAGTAGTAGGTCTGCCTTAAATCGAAAAATCACACTTCCCGTTACTCTAATTTTAGGCATTAAAATTTAATTAGGCCTCTATCAAGCCAGTCTTTTTTTTGGGTTTTTTTTCTTCAATAAGTTTTAATACTAGTTATTTACACAAATTGGGCTAAAAAATGTATTGTTTAATACTTCATGTCTCTTTCTCTCTCTCTCTCTCTCTCTCTCTCTCTTTCTCTTTCTCTCTCTCTCTCTCTCTCTCTCTAGCATGTTTCCTCTTAATCAAATTACGATTTTTATCTAGCCTGGAATATAAAATTCAATAAAGTTAGTTTACGTTGGTATGAAATTATTGATGAAATTGTAAACTGTTTTAACTATAGCGGGCATTTGCTCACTTTGACGACGTTACGCTCATTCGTAATTTAATTTAGTTAAGGTAGTTGACTGCTGATATAATATCACAGAAGGCACGCACATAGCTAAAGAGTTGAAAGAATAAATTTTATTAGCCATGGGTGAGTCAAAGTTATGCGAAATTATATATAAAAACTAGTAGTGCAAGAAAACTTTTCAAAATTTTAATTTCAATGATGTGTCCGAAATATATTTTAAGTTAGAGAAGTATCAATAATAACTATATTCCTTTTTTAAGAAAAACGGAAATTAACAAGTAAGACCTTAGATTACAACATCTTGATAGGCATAGTTTTTTCGAAGCATTTGGGAAAGACTTCTAAAGAAGAAAAAATTCTTTGAGGTGATCAAGTTTTCAGCCACACTCTAGAAGGTTCAAAACTCTTATTAAGTCAATAGAAAAATTAATTTTTTGACAAATTTAAAATAGTGTCACTCTTTAACAAAATATTTTTATATCTAGAAATCATTTAATATTTTTTTTTAAATTTTTTTTTTTTTTTTTTTTTTTGAAATCAGATTCTTACTTAACGAGTAATAGTGGCTTGTAATCGCTACAAATAAAGTTACTTCTCTAAATTCATATATATATATATATATATATATATATAATATATTATATATATATTATTATATTATTATATATATATTATTATATTATTATATATATATATATATATATAATATATTATATATATATTATTATATTATTATATATATATATATAATATATTATATATATATATATTATATATAGAAAAAAAAAACAAAGATTAAAAGATTTAGTAATATATTCGTGTACACTTATAAAAGTGCAAGTCTTAAGGTAGAAAAATAATTTATTTCAATTTTTTTTTAAGATTAAAGTGGAAACGTGTTAACACTAGCAAAACAATTCTGTTGTTTTCTGTTGTTTCTTCTCGTTTATCGTATCCCTATAAGCCCTAATTTTACACCTAAAAATGCAAACAAAAAAATTTCTGAATATATAACAAAAAATTTAATAAGCCTCGGGCCATTTTTCTGACAAATTAATTTTAAAACACAAGTTAGAAGTTAGAAAATTATGTTCGGTTGTGCCGAATCCTTTATCTTAAAAAACAGGGGGAAAACTATATTTTTATGAAATACCGTTGAAAACACTCAACCATGGAATATGAATATGAAGAACAGCTAAAGCCAAACAGCCAGAAAACCGATATGCTTTCAGCTTAGTTTATAAATGTAGCCTGCGATTGTTTTGGCCTTCAAATGTTTCTGCCAAATTTGAAGCCGATATCGTCAGAAGGTGTACCACGGACATTACACAGACGACCGAGGGATAGACGGACAGGCGGACATAGGGACAGACGGACAGAAGGATAGATGGACAGACGAACAGGCGGACATGCTTGCCGCTTATAATATATTATATATAATATATTAATATAATATATTATTTCTGTTTATAGGAAAAATTATGCAAACTAACGTTTTTTGCTTTCTTCTTTTATCTCTTATCATATATCATATCATATTATATCATATTATGTTATATCGTAAAGTAAAATTCAAGTGAACAGGAGCTTTATTAACTTTTCATATTGCTTATAAGAGCCACAAGTTAAGCTTCTCTTAAAAGTTCATAACAAGAAAACCAATAGGTAGCGGATTCTTCTATGGACGATAACTAAATGATAAACGTAAAATTTGCCAAAGCTTCGTGTTCTACTGTTCTAGAAAATTCAAGTGTACATTAAATGTAACAGTTGAAAGCTCGTGAATCGGAAATAAAGATTCTATTAAATAAATTAAACAAATATTATTTATCTATATTTGTACATATATGTGTGCGATTGCCGGCATAGGTTAGCAAACTCAGTTTGGATGAATGCATTGCAACTGTAATAAACGGTATTTATTTTGGAAGGACTGTGTATGAAGTGATAGATTTCCGTAGTAACTTTGTCCTATAACCGGAAGTTATGGCAACGGGCCGAGATTCTTTTTGTTGTTGGACACTTTCTGTTGAACATTTTTCATTTGTTTATAATAAGTTTATTTATTGTTGGTGAAAAGAAAAAAAAAATAAAAACTAAATCACAGTTGTTTTCTCAGAGTATATTTAAATACATACACACACACACACACGCGCGCGCGTATATATATACATATATATATATGGTGTGTGTGTGTGTGTATGTTTTACTTTACGCTAAATGAATGTCTGCAACTTTTTTGTTGCCTTTGTTTTGCTGTTGTGTTGCTGGCTTTCATTTATTTTTATTTTTTTTGTCACTTCTTTAAAAAAACATTTGTATGCATTTTCTCCACTTGACGCGTTTTTTTTACTGTTATTATTTTTTCCCTTTTTATGAAAAGTCATGTTGGTTGATTTTATTGTATTATTGCAGCCGTGTTCGTATGCCTGTGCAGAGCAGTGAAATTACACTTTATAACGACCATGTGATGGCTGTTAAAAATGTTAAAAATTTATACGTAACACTCATGTTATTATTTTTCCTTTTTTTTTTCAACTCAACTTTGTAGAATGCATTAACTTTATCAAGTTGCCCGCAGCTCGCGAAAGTAGATATTTAGAAAATATAAAATGATTGTGAAATAGTGCGAAAATCTGGCTCGTTATGGATCAATCTTTAGCTCCATAAACGATTATTAATGAGGAAAACTTGAGCATTTCTTATGTATTATTGGTTTGTAATTTCGATGACATTAGGCTGGATTTGGAATCACCTAGAATTAGAATAGACTTTGATGTAACGGCTTACATTTAATATTTCTATTTCTTGTAGTTTTTTATAACTTTTCAGTTTGTCAAATTCTACCATAAACTTGCAAGTTAATCGTATTTGTTATCAAAATTCGTCTTAGTTTCCAAGGACTTGCTGTGTGGCTCCCTTCTATAAATTCGGGTCGTTAAGAGTTGTCTCGTCATAAGAAACAAATAATTTAAATTTTTGTTAATAAAAACTTGAAATAATTCTATACCCTTCATAGGATTTACGTGTAAAGAAGACATAGAAATGGAAGATATAACGGGCACAGATGAGTTTACTGATGACGTATAAACCATGACGTGTGTTTTTCACATAAGTGTTCACAAAATAAAACATTTTTCCGATTTCTTCTCGCCTATATAAGAACTTCCGAGAAGACCGAGTTATTAGAAAAAAAATTATTTACAGCACTCATTCAAGGAAAAAGCTTCACCGTAATGGACGGTTCCCGACATATGAAATACTTCTTCTATAGGTCACACTCAAAAATGTGTTTCAATGATATCTTTAAAAACTTTAAGATTAAAATGTAAGATGGATTTTTTTTTTATTGTTTTACATCAAAATTTACTTGAAGTAGATAATAAAAGATTCGTCAAAAGCGAATGCAATCTTGTTACGTTTATATGTATATTTTTGATATTTTTCTAGAAATTTTTTTTTAACAAAATTTTACATTTACATATAATCGGTTTTAGAAATTTTTGTTGATTATTATTACTAAAAAAAAGCACACATACATAAAAATACAAAAACATTTGTTGTTTGTTTGACCACTTTTTCTGTCGGCGTTTATATTTTGTCCGTTTAGTAAATCGAAAAAAAAACAAAAAAAAAATATCAAGCCCGTCATTTACATGAAACGATGTGCATACATATGTATATATATGTACATATATATATATATATATATATATATATATATATATATATATTATATGTATGTATATATATGTAAATATTGGTTTAATGGATGGATTCTTAGTTTTGATTGCAGTAATTTATGAGAATCTCACTTTTCTTTTTCAAGCATTTAGTTTTGCAAATAAATCATACAATATACAGTCATTAATAATGGTGTAGTACTTATATGATTTTTATGATTTTTCTTATGCTTTTTTTTTTTTTTTTTTGTTGAAAATCGCCATCAGTTAGTTTGTTAGATGACAAATTAGTTAATGTATTTTATTGGGAGCTCGGATACACAAGTACAAGTAAATATGCGCCTTGACTTGGAGGTCGTTGCAGTAACACATCAGGTAACTGATTTCTCATTTTAACATTTTTACATCTTTAATTCAAATACACGTGTAGCCATAAACTGTGTACATTATTAAAGTTTAAAATCATAAAAAAAGACTTTTATTTCAAATTTAATAAGCATAAACATTAAACATTTAGCAAAACAAAATTATTTCGCTTAACACAAATTTTACTTCGTTCATCTTTTACTCAAATTTTACCAGTTTTATTACCATAAGAAAAAGAGACACCTACGCATCGAAGCTATACTCAGCTTGAATCATCATCATTTATATAAATATATATATATATATAAATATAAATATATATATATACATATATACATATACATATATATATATATATACATATATATTTACATACATACATTTAAACGAAAATCTTGTACACTTAGTCTACCGTGGAAATCACAAACTGACCGTAAACAAATCTCTTTTCATTTCTCTAAACTTAAACGTAAACTTAAATAAAAAGATGTTTTTATTGCTAAAGAAAATTTAAATATTTAGTGCTTAGGTTTTACAGCTGTTCGGAAACAAATAATAATATCTGTCTGGTATATATATACACTGGTAGGTACATCGTAAATGGATTTGCAAGAGAAGCGTTTATGTTTTTATGTCAAATCTTTACCTTTAAAAGTCATTACTTTGCACACAATGGTTGTGTCTTAAGTTAATGTTTTTGAATACGATGTTAAATAAAGGCTAATGAACTTATCGCTTTCAACTTTTCACGTAATAGAAGATTTGATTTTTTTTCTTAGTAAAGTGTCGAAAGTTGGGTATTTTTTTTTTGTAATTCGAGATTATCTCATCTAATAAGCTTATCTTTCCAAATTAGCTTTTATTGATTGGCTTTATTGATTATATTTTTAGTGGTTGATGGTTGATTTTCTTATCCAATGTTCTGAAAATTAAAATATTCTTCTTTCAAATCGAAAGAAATCAATATTCACCTCTTCTTCTTCTTTTTTTTGAAAGCAGTCTTTATGGTGTGAATCAATTTTAAACCTAAAGAAGTGTTGAAACCTTGTCATTTTTTCTAGAATCAATAAGTGGCCCTTTGCCTACTACATTGATAACTCTAATTGATACTATTGATACTATTTCTAGCTTTTGTGGCTTGGAAGTTATATTGCATTCTAAATTAAGATTTAATTTACACATTAAATCACAGTCAATCAGTTGTAAATGAAACCAAATCGCTTCTTGGGTATTTAAGAATATAGTCAGAGAAGTTTTGTGACCCTAACATTACTAAAAGATTGTGTATAGTGCTTGTCAGGTCAATTTTTCAATATGCATCGTTGGTCTGGTCAACTTGTTATAAGAACCATATTGATCAAATCGAATCGGTAGAAATAAATTGTTTACTTTTCATGCTTCGGGGTTCAAGTTGGGATCTTCAACTTGTGTTATCGCCCTATTGATCTGTCCCATACTCGAAGAAGACAAGAAATGTTAGACGTAATGTTTATATCAAAGTTAGTTAAGGGCTTAATTGTCTTGCTTTTCCCACTTCAAAGGATCCCCTTCGGCGTTCCATGTAGATTAACGAGGTATTATGATGCGCTTTGCCGTAACAACTATCAGTTTCGCAACCCATTTCGGGTACTCTGTAAGATGTAATATAAAAATGTCTACTTAATCGATCCAGCACTCGATTCTTCTTCCTTCAGACAAATCTCTAACTACTTAAGTTATTTTTTTTTTATTTCTTAATTTAATATTTCTTTTTATTGACTCTTTTACTCTATTTCTAAGCTTATCTAGTCTTGTTACTAGAAGAATATTTATGAAGTGCTATTATATTCTTTAGTCATTTTTGATTTTATATGTTATGCATTAAGTATACAATGTAGTAAACAACTGTATAATAAAAATAATAAATTATGTCTCATATGTTGCTAATAGAATGACAAAATTAGTGTAGGCCACAGTGGTTGGCCTAAAAATATATATTCATAACACATTCATATTTCAAGCATTAACTTTATATTGGCTTTACTTTAATATTTTTTTACCTTTTTTTTATCAAGTTGTTGTTTTTTTTTTACTTTGTGGTTTCATTTTCATTTAATTATTTTTATACCAACCACGACTGGATGGGAAGTATACTAATTTATTATTTCGTTTGAATCGCGAAAAAAAAAAACAGAAAAAAGTATATCAATAACTCTAGAAAAAAAAACAGATACATTTTACCAACACAACGTCGGTTTGCCTGTCTGTCTGTTCGTGTTTTGGTAAAATTATCAAACAGAGTCGTTATAATGGTTAAGATAGAAAGTAGGAACATTATGGATACATTATGGGTTGAATTCTATAAATTTAGTTTAAAAATAGTTTCACCGATTTATGATTAAATGCGCTCTTAAGAGTTGAAAACATCGAAATTTTGTGAAAACAATTTTTTGTTAATAATATACAATCGAGTAGATCTGCTTATTTGTAATTAGGATTTTGTAGATAAAAGGAAGATATGTAAACGTTTCAAAAACTTCAATCGTTCATTTAGGTCTTTTAAAAGCATCAAAGTAACAAAGAAATGAGTGAATAGATGAATGCAGGTAACCCGATTTATAATCTTAACCTAATCAAAAGCAGATAAATCTTATTTGGCTTCCAAAGTGTACTTCGTGATGCTAAAAACAAATTGCACAGCATCCGTTTACATACATATATAGTACACAGGAAGAGCAAAGCAATTTACAAAATAGAAGACTGCAAAGCGATCAATAGGTAAGTAGGTGCGTTAGGCTATTTTGTATTGATTTTTATTTTAGCGAAATTTTTAAAGAAATCTTTCTTTAAAAAGAGTGATGTAACACATGATGAACGCTGTATATATGTCTTCTCTTGAAATATTTCTTAATAAATTATTACCATGAAAAGTGCTTTTAGTTGCATTGCAATGATTTATGGAGAATATAAAAATAAATAAACAAAAAATATGCAAATAAAAATTTCGTTAAAATTAAGAAAAATTAAGAAATCTTCCTGTTTTCATTTAAATAATACGATGCTTATACGTTCTGCTGTCCGAGCTGCTAAATTTTATTGCAATCAAAAGTAAGTGAGAAAGAGAGAGCAATTGTGAATGACTGACTATTCGATTGTATATCTACGGTTTGCTGAAACGTCAATAAATTTTTTTCCTATTAGTTTGTGAAAAAAAAAAATTCACACACAATCACGTTTATATCTACATGCGTGTGCAAAGGTATTTTTCTGTAAAAATCAATTTCTTTCATATTTTACTAATTTTTTTTCTTCTCTACGGATATGACTTATTTACTTCGGTTTATTATCTATAAGTTTTTATACCCTACATCGTTTGTGGTACATCATTTTGTACGATTCTTACGGAAGTATGTAGCAATTCAGAATGACTTCAGATACATCCACACTTTCTTAAACTAAAAAGCACCTTGGCTCGCTGTTATCCATGCATTTTTATGTTTAACCTAAAGTTCGCAATTGTCGAGATATTCTTTATGAAATTTTGTGCTCATTTTGTGTTGTTTGGACAAGGAATCGTCCTTATTGAAAAGTAATTGATTTGAACCATTTTTATATTTTCATATAAAGCTCTATTCTCAGAAAGTAGTTATAGATAGAATAGTAATAAGCAGAATATATATATACATATATATATATATCGTGGAAAAGTAGAACTTCGCCATTCTAAGTGAATGTGAAAACTTAGATGGATTATGATCAGTTTTTGAAACCCTTCACTGTTACAAAAAAAAAAAAAAAAAAAAAAAAAGATAACCCTTCATATAAAAGTCTCGACGAAAGATAATGATTTGACACGCATCACATAAATCTATTTTTCGTATCATTTTCTATATAAGAATTTATATGAAAAGTAAGCGCTCATATGACAATATTTTATGTTAATTTAGAAAAAAAAAGACACAAGTGAATAATGATATTTTACGTAGTATTATAGGGTATTTAATAGTAGGAATTCCCCTCCGACTACTATTTGTGTGTGTGAACTCGTTTTCCTTATATGATTACATTTTATTGGCTTATTTTTGTGCTCACTGTCACAACTATCCGGTAATGTTTTATACTTTCATTTTACACAGCGACCGTTATCATTTGGCTTTCATATTTAGATGAAACCGTATGTGTCCACAGCATGTAATTGAATTCAATTCAATTCAAATTAATTTATTGATTTAAAGAGCCTGTACTTTGTACTAGTCTTTAACCAATAGCGATAATAAATAAACCTAAACTCTCTAGCAGTAATGCATGTTTTATATGTATTTACTAAGTAAGATAATTATTACAATTTCAAGTGAGCTTCATTTAAAGGTTAACACCACTAAAAAACAGAGAGAATTTTTGATAATTTTTTTTTTTTTTTTGGAATAGAATAATAATAATAATATTTGATGAGTTTATTGATCGAATATTTAAATATTAAAAAAATAATGATTTTTGAATAATAATATTAAAAAATGATAACACTGGACTCATACTTGTAAGGTATTGCGAAAAAAAAAATTTGAAACCGTGCCACTACCAAGTCAGCTTACCTGAACTCAAACCCCTTTGCGGTAGAGTTCGTAAAAATACTAACAAAAACGCATATGGTCTATAAGTTACTCGGTGCTTTCAATCATATGCTGTAAAGTTATTTATATATGAATTGAATAAATAAATAAATAAAAAATACTTTTAATCTCCCTTCCTTTATATCCCGATAGATATATTGATTTTTGCGTGTTTGGAGAAGTGTTGGAATGAAAAAGTTTGATCTTTAATCAACAGAAGGCAACACTCTTTCATCAATAAAAAAATATTAAAGCAGCTTATCGATAATATCGTACGTTATTTTCTAGAAAATGTGATGGTAAAGAAATTGTAAAAAAATACCAATGAAAAAAGTAAAAATTACTTGAGCTGTATTGCGTGCTGTTTTCACACAAAAATCGTATTTCTAGAAAAACCCTTTTAAAGATTAGTAATGTGTTCTACATAAGTTTTTTAATAACACTAAAATCTTTATTAATTTTTTTCTTCTGTCTGCAATCCTAGCTTCAATAAATAGACCCTTCCACGTATTCAAATGTTCCTTCTCACTATCTTTCCTCGAAGATTTTATAGTCGAAATTATGTTTTTGAACCCAAATTGTCAAAAACGAAATCATGTGTTTTATATTTTGCATAAATCGAAATGACAAAGAGAAAAAGCAAGAAAATTTATAATTTTGTAGGCAAGTTCATAGTCAAATATAAATATAACTTTATCTTAAACTTTTAATTTTTTGCTAAAAACTACTCGATTTTGTTCAAATCGCTCTCAGGTTCATATCTGCTCAGTTTTAGTCATATCTAGTAGTTATTTTCTATGCTACTAGATATTTGTTTGGCGGTACTTTGAAATGATCATCTAAAGACATATGTTAGAGCATTGGAGAATTTAGAACTCAATAGACAAGAGATTAGGTTTTAAATTACCATTTGATATAGGTACAGGTTACAGGTAATGTTACAGGTAATGAATCTTTTTTCACATATTTCAAAAAGGTTCAAAGCATCGATTAAACGAATAAAGAAGTTTTTTTTTTCTTAGAAAAACCTACACTGGTGTTACCTTTCACATTGCAAATGCTAGTTTTATCATAATAATATCTGAAATAAGTAGTTATTGGGTTTAATTATCACATAAAACTTTATTTAAAGTAAAACCTTTTCCTAGGAAATGATTTTCTTTCCTCTTACTTCACTATCAGTTATCATAAGAGTTATGTTGTACGTAATATTTTGAGCATAAATTTTCTGATATTGAAAACAATTTCAATTTTCAAAGTAATAAATCTTTGTTAGTTACGAAGGATGCGTATTTAATTTCAAAAGAAAGGATAGGAATTAAGAGAATTAATATTAATCGATGATGTTAACATAAGATTAGACTGAGTTTAAAATGTAATTACATTCATGGAGATTGCATTGATTTCGAACAACCGTGACGCAATTGCAAACTCAATACTCACATTAGAAGAATAATTAGTCTTTGAAAATCAATTTCAACTTCAATACAAAAAGTTGGTTGACCTTCTTTGCCTAATGTGGCTAATGAAAAAAATTTTAATCACTTATCTTATTTTCTCATTTTTAACACTGCATTTGTTTCGCTTTAATTAATATCTCTTTCATTAGCATTGTCTTTATTTTGCTTTTGAGGGTTTTTTTTTCTATAAACGTCGACATAGTTTATGAGGACACTGTTGGTATTAACATTTTTTCAGTTGGGAGTTATCATCACTGGCATTTAAAAAGAAAAACAAAAAAAAAAAAAAAACTAGCATCATATAAGCAACAAAATTAAATGCATTCAATGAGAAAAACATTCACGAAAAAACAAAAGCAACAAAAATGTATCATCAACAGCGTAATAATTGCCGTCAACATCGTTACTGACAATATAAGTAAGCAGTAGAAGAAATTGTATTCGGTTTGGAACGAATCTTTTAAGACTTAAATTTGTACTAAATTTTTATGTTTTTGGTAAATGGGTGGTAAAGGACATGTAATTGTAATATGCACAGCAATCTATTCATATTTTTGTTATTTTTTATTTTTTTTTTTAAATTTTTTTTAGTTTAATTTATTATTATTCTTATAGTTATGTACTATGGCTTCGTATGAAGGGCAGGGTAAACAGCTATCATGGAACACTTTCGTTGATAGTAAAATTTCATTTTTATGTTTAAATTTTTGTTTAATATTTATTAATTGAAAGCAAGAGATGTTGAATTATTTTGAAAAGACTTCTAACTGATGAGTTGTAAAAATGGAAAGAAGTATTTGAAAAAAATACTTAAAGACTATTCAGCTCTGGACAATTTAAACACAACTCCAATCAACTTTGATCTAAACATCATATTCTACCCTTCATAAGGTTTTAAAACCATATATAAATACATCATTAGTGACTAATACAGAAAAATAATTAAATTTCCGCAATACGGACATAAAGTTTCTTGTTCTTCTCTTACTCTTCTGTATTTGATTTTCTAATTAATATCTTAGCATAGGTCAGATCAGATAAGTTGTACATTAATTTGAGCTTTTCTCTAATTTCCAAGGTAAAGTCAGAGGATTTCTTTTCTCATTCTACCTCGGATAATCTATTCGCTTTCCGTTCCACTTAAGCTGTAATGCGTTGCCATTTTTTTGGTGAGCGGAAATACGTTTTAAATGATGCGAATATTCGTTAAAAATTTTGTATGAAAAATCAAATCATCAGACCAATTTTCGGTATATTGCGCTGTCACAGTCTTCTATCTTGTACGAAGCGATCGATCTCTCATGCAATTCTAGTAGACCATCTTCTTATATATTTACCTGTTTTTACCGATCCAAAAGCCTCTTTAAAGTCTACTTCAATATATCATTCTTGCTTACTAAATAGCAGACAAGTTTTCTAAGCAATAATGATTCTTTAAAGTTTTTATTTTAAGATTTTTATATATACTGAGTATATTTGAATTTGAATCCTGTCTGTCCATATGTCATTTTATTGTCTCAATTACTAAAGTATGAGAATTTAGTCTATAAAGTTAATATTTTTGGAAATTAAATTTAAATTTAAAAAGTTTTCCATTTAAAATTGAATTTGTAGATGATCTAGATAGATTTCTGAAAATGTTTTTAATTTCAAAACAACATGACAGCAATTTGGAAATTTTGATTGATATTCTTTGTAATTAGTTAAGAAATAAATGTCTCTTTGAGTTGAGGTATTTGAAGGGAGGATTATATAATTTTGATTACAAAAATGTTTAGCTTTTAATGGAAATAGTTCGCTTTTTGCAATAACTAACTTAACATTAACTTTAATTAGATAACAGATTAACTTTGATTGTATCGTCAGTTAAACTGTGAAAAGAAGTTTTAATTGAGTAAAAAATAAATGAAGGAACAGATAGATCGAACTTAATGAATGATCAGCTCAGATTCGTACACTAAAGGAGAATCTACGACAAAATATATTTATTGATAAATATCTCTATTGGAAAATCGTTCGATGCTTCCTTTTAAGTGTTACAAGGGCAATGAATAATCTATCCTATCTGCATCTTCTAGTGGTGTTTATAATTAGAGAAAAATGCATGCAAATATATATTCGTATGTGTACATTCAGTTATGCTTATGAAGCCGTTGTCGGTATGTTCACTTAAACTCACATAAAAGGGTTAGCAACGTTAGCAACATATCCGTACGGTCGTTTCTATGCAAATGCAGAGAAACGTTGATAATTGACTTCATAGACGTTAAGAGTAAAGCTTTAGATACAAGAAAAAAAAAGAAGAAAAACGCACTTACGACAAACATACTATCTCTTTGTAAGAGTTGGCAATTAAACGCCATATATGTGCATGAATTTGCATATATGTATATACACGAATTATTTACATACCCTTTACCATACATATACAACTTTGATCTTTACTATGTAAGCTTACATAAATGCATATGTATACGTTCATACATGTATATATATTAAATGGTCATGAATAGCGCACACTTCTCCATAGCAATAAACACAAATGTTTATTAAGAAGAAATTTATAATAAAAAACACTTACTTTTACTTTAAAATATAATTTAAACGACAAACTCTTTACAAAATGTTTGACGCAAGAAAATGTATCATCAATCGATGAAAGCAATTATGAAAGTATGACAATTTTTTTTTTTTTGTTTTTGGTATAGAATAAGATCAAAATGCTTTAATTTTTCTTTATTATTGATTCGATATTTCGTTCCGTGCATCCTGAATTGTTTGCTAATGCCTTAGAATTTCAAAACAACTTCGCTGGTATCGGAAATACCAAGTTTTTTTTATACCTTTTAAAAATTTCTTAATATTTCTAAATATTTTTTTGCATTCTCTTTAGTTAGTTTCCGTGTGATGTCAATACAAACAAAATCGGACTTTTTTTGTGCTGATCATTCCACATCAGTGCCAAATGCATATACTGATCTAAAGTTACAAGCATATGTTGTCTTTATGCTTCTTCAAATATCTAATTGTTCAAACATATCAATTTTGTCTCTTATCATTCATTCATCCTAGAAGGTTCTACACTACAGCATCGAAAGATATATCATTATCATGGCCTTACCATGCTTCGAAAGTTTCCGTCTTCATATTGTACACCTGACCTTTTGATCATTCTGCCAATTGATCTAAATTTTATTACTTTTCTTTTCTCCTTGCTCTATAATATATTTTTATAAATATTTTTGTGATCCGGCAAGTAAACGCTTGAAGATTTTGCAATTTTGACAAAAGAAGTGTCTGATCTGCTCACTTGCCGAAAAGTTCGCTTAATTTAGGCTTCCGTTTGTCACAATCTACTCGAAATGTCTTAGACTCAGTCCTTGTTAATTTATTTCGCGATTTGTCTAGAGGATTGGAATGAATACCGCTTGTTTTCTGGACAATGACTTCTTATCAATGTTTTATTTTTACTTAAGTAAAGCATAACGTTTTACTCAATTAAAAAGTATTAAAAACAATTTTTCTGGATTATACATATAGGTGTGTGTGTGTGTGTGTGCGTGTGTATGTATTAGGTATTGATATACAGATATATATGGATGATGCCTAGATATATATATGTATATAGATATTTATAGAACATATCTGACTAAAACAGAAAGGAAGAGAACAACGAAAAAGAGCTTACAGGAAAGAAAAACTGTAAAAAAATCGATAAAAAAGTTCTTAATTAGAAATCTTTTGAGGTTTCTGCTGCAAGTATATAATCACAAATAAGCACTTTCACACACACATATATATGTGCATGTATGTGTGTATGTGTGTGTTTAAGCACGTATGTATGTTTGTATTCTGTATCGTGAAAACAAAAAAAACAATTTATTCCTGAGACCGCTCGACAGACAGTTGAACTAGAAAAAAATTTTTGAAAAAACAAGTGCTTGCCTTGTCAGTGAGTTTTTTATTACAAAATAAAAAAAAAAAGAAACAATAGAAGCAATATAAATACAACAAAAACATCGTATTCAAAATTATGGTTTTTTTCCACTTAAAGTGCAGATTCAGATGTCGTTGATATTTGTGGCACGTCTCGGTGTAAATAACCTCATCTTGTGATATCAGTCACATACATGAGCGCATACATATTCTCTCGTAATATGTCTTTTTTTTTTCTTTTTTCTTATAATAAATATTATACATATGCATATGGCGTAACATTCTTAGCTCTATAATACATAGCTATCCGCATGAACATATGCATGCATACATACATACGTACATATACATATATACATACGTACATTAAAGAAAGGCTCTGGTACAAGTCGAATACAAACTGGTGTCTGTGGTGCGTATGAATTCAAACATAAAAACGGTTTCACATTTAACTTGACCGGCAACTGTAAACAAGTTTTGAGAGCGAATTATATTTTACGTTTAAATCACACACACACACATGTATACATGTATATATATATTTAGTGTTGATATAGCTGCTGTTACAATTTTGCTCTTGTAATATCCAAACAAATTATTCA
Organism: Glossina brevipalpis; assembly: GCA_000671755.1. Taxonomy (NCBI): domain Eukaryota; kingdom Metazoa; phylum Arthropoda; class Insecta; order Diptera; family Glossinidae; genus Glossina; species Glossina brevipalpis. The sequence continues at coordinate 1,283,095 of KK351023.1, forward strand.
TCATAACAACATACATTTCTAGAATTGTTTTTTTTTTGTTTTCTTCTTTTTTCTTCTACTACTTAGGGCTTTTAACGAACATCTCATTACGTCTTACCATAAACAATACATTATTAAGTTAAAGCGTTAAGTTAGCCAACAAACACAAACAAATCAACAAAAATTGTATTAAATATGCAAGAAATTATTTTTTTTTTTTGTTTTTTCGTTTTTGTTTTCTGTATAAAGTTGTACTTGAGCAGCCAAGTGTAACAAACCAGATTTCTGAGATCTTTTAGAGCAAATCAACATTTGTTTTGCTTTATATATATATATTTTTTTTTATTTCATATCTTTTTCCTTTTTTTTTTTTTTTGTTTTGCAGAAGTATATTCCAAGTGCTATGCTAATAAAGATTTTATTTATATAAACTTATTTTTATACATATTTACTTACTTATATATAATAAGAGATTTTTACATCATCACGGTTGTAAGAATGTGATTTAAAAGTAAGATCTTTGTGGACTTAAGTTCTGTTACGTTTCTAGTTTCATGGCTGAGAGAAGTCATATTAGCATGAATATCTCTTAATGCCATTAATCTAATTATTGGCGAATAGTTAAGATGAGAAAAGTAGTATCGAATCTATTGTCAATAAAAATAGACTATAAATGGACTCAACTTGTTACACTTTATGTATCGAGAGTAGTGTAGACTGTAAGTATAATTGCGCTTGCGTCAAGGAAACTTTTTGAAATGTCCAAAATCCTTTTGGCTTCATCATTGAGTTGATTATTCAAATGAGGTATTATGGAATTCTATCCATCTATGCTAATCGAAAGTAAAAGTTTAGAATTCAACTAATGAGTTTCATAAGCATCATCATCTTGATCAAATGTATTAAAATCCAGCAGGTAAACAAGAGTCTATGTTGCATAAGAGCATGAAAATGCTTTATTTTTCTAAGGTCTAAGCAAATCCTTGATTCCTTTTAAAATAATCTCTATTAAGCTTCGCTTTGAGAATCAGTTTCTTTTACTTTAGCTCCAAAAGAACCGAAGATTATGAACTAAAATAACAATTATAAATGACTTGCAATGTATGTCTTCTAAGATCCATCATTGAATTCATTCGTTCGTTCAATACATCATATATTATTATTTTAAAATATATGTTTATAAAACTACTTAATAGATAAGTAGATCGTAAAAAACCATAACAAAAAATTTTACGCTTATCATTCGATTTGCTTTGCAATCATTTTGTTTCTTGAACAAACGTTTGCTCCAATTTCGTGTCTTTCGAGCTTTGACAAAATTAATAATAAATAATTTGAGATGAAATTGTATTTTTTAAGGAAATCCTTCAGTTTGTAGATTTAAATTCAACGTGAACAAACTGGCAAATATACAGACAGACAGACAGACAAAATTCGATGGATTTAGGTATTAAAACAGACAACAGGGAATTTGCGATACATTTACAAAGTATACCTCAAATCTAATAAACATCTGTTGTTCTCACAACTGTCTATTTGCTGATGCTTTCAAAAGAAGAAGTTAAAAATTCCAAAAAATATTTGAAAAGTAGACGTGCTAGACGTACTATATAAGCGAGACCTTGCAAGCTCGTATGCAGCCTCCTTATGTTTCTTGCAGTTTACTTTTCAATATTAAACAGAAAGTTTTCGTAGATGTACTAGTGTTTGTCTAAATGTTTGGCTATTTCGTATGCTAGTATTGTGTGTATAATATAACGTAGTAAGTAAGAAATATCTTAAATTTTTGGCATTGAAAATATTTAGTTTAGAAACATTTAGAATCATTAAGAAAATTATGATTTAAATGCTGTTCATTTGCTTCAAATTGTTTTCCGTCTTATCCGTATTAGAATTAATTGGAATGCGATGCTAGCGACTAATTTATTTGTTTTTAATAAATAATAATAATAAACAATAGAAACATCACAAATACAATCAGAAATCCTTCAATGCTCAATGAATTTCCCGATTCCTTTATCTGATAGATTTTGCAAGAATTCTCATCAAAATCTTTGCATTCCTCACTACTAGCTGCATGGCAGATAAAGCATAAGAAGGAATTTCCGCTGTTTATATTGCAGACTTACTATTATATCAATTTGTGATTTTCGTAACAATATATTTAATACGTATTCACACACACGCACACGGAAGTGTTGAGCTATCGAAAGCCTAACACTCTAACTCTAACTCTAATTAGCTCCCAATATTACATGAAAATATTTTCAAAACTACGTAATATTAGAAGAACAAATAAATATCAAATCTCTCAAAAGAGAGAAAGAGAAAGAGACAGACGCAGTGATATAATGGAAATTTATACTTTTTTTTTTGACTTTTTTAACTAAAGACATATGAAAGAGAGAGTAAAAGCACAACACATTAACAATCAACAGTAATAGAAATTTCTTTTCTATGAACTATAGGAGTTTAAGTGAAATAATACTCTTACGAGAGATGGAGAGATGAATGCATTTTGAAGTCAATTCACAAATAAATAACTAAAGATGTATAACAAATACGTTGCATAGGATTTACCACTATCATCAGTAAAAGATTTCTTGTGTTATGTATTTTAATCATTTTATGAAAAGCAACAGAAAAATCAGAGAAAAAAAAAAATAATAGAAATAGAAACAAAAAATAAAGTTCAATTAAAATTGTTTTTTTTTTTTTCTTTTTTCTTTTTTGTCTTTGCTGCATCAGAGCATTCTTTGCAAGTTAATTTCCTTTCACGCTATCAACGAAATGCTCCATAGAATGCCAGTAAGAGAAAACTAACACAAGGTTGTAATTGTCTAGAAACGTAGCGCGTCGATCACATGAAAATAAATAGAACCTTAAAAACAATAGATAACCAAGTTTGAATTGTCGTTTTTGTTTTTGTTTTTTCTTGTTTTGTTGTCGAAAAAGATGATGAAAGACCCATGGAGAAGCAGAAAATAACACAAAAAAAAGAAACGAACGAAGAAGAAAAACAAATTTACGCACACGCTCATCAGTTCTCTTGTAATGCAATTGAATTAAATGTGTATGCAAAACTCACTCATACACAACAAGAAATAGTCCTTGAATGGTTTTATGCACATTGAGACTAGAGTAGTAACTCTTTATTCGGAAACAATGCTATACAATGTATGCGTGCATACACATACATACATACATACATACATATATATATATATATATATATATATATATATATATATATATGTGCGTCTGTGTACTACAAGTCTAAATAAGTATGTGTGTATGCCTGTGTGCATTAAATACAAATTGCGAGTGAGAAAAAAAATTGGATTGAATTGCTGTTGAAACATGATCTGAATTTCATTTCAATTGAAATTTTTTTATGTAATTTTTTTCTTTTATTTATTTATTTTTTTATTTTATTTTTATTCATTTTTTTTTTGGAATCGTTTAAAATCATGTGACAAAGTGTGAAGTGGGGGCGAAAGCGAAAGGTAGTTGTTTTGCTAAAGTTTAAATATAACAAATGACGAAACGGGAGTGAAGAAGGAGAACAACAAGCACAGTGAACCATACAAAGATCGCGCACAATTCAACTCAACACAACACAAGGCGATGAGATGTGGCAAGAAATTGCATACGTTGCAATCGAGCAACTGTATCACCGCAGTAACTATACAACAACAGACGACTTTAGGGGAAACTTGAATAATACAACATTGACTACAATAACTATAGCAACAACAATGCGACAAACAGCCAAGCTGTTACCGTCACTATTACTTTTTTTTTTTTTTTTGCCAAAGAAACTTCAAAACAAAGCAAAGAAACTGAAATTGAAACTGAAACAGAAACAGAAATGTAGAAAAAAATAAAAAATAAAAAATAAAAAAAAAATAAAACAGAAATAATTGTAACGATTTGAAACATAAACTGCCGCCATAAAACTGAACTCTGAAAATGAATTGTGTGGGGTTGCTGTTACTTGCCGTTGTTGCTATTGTTGTAGTTTGTAGTTGGTATTATTGTTGCTGTTGTTGTTGTTGTTATTATTGTCTGCACATTGTCGTTATATTGCTAATGTGGTTATGTAAAGCGATATTGACATCTCAGCGCAAAGTAAACTTACGCGTTTTGCCCATATACAACCATATATATTTATATATACATATATACGTATATATACATGTGTGTATAGATGTATGTATAGATATATAGACATACGTTAGCATATACACGTATGTCGTTCAAGCAACCGAACACTTAAGTTCGTAATCATAGCCGTTCTTATTGCTCAGTTTGCTTGTTAGTTAGTTAGTTAACCAAGAGTAACCAAAGGAATATCATTATCATGTGTAATATGTATACCTATGGTATTATACATGTACACACATATATATATATTAACACATGTATATGTATCTATACATACGTATATATATACATTTATATTCTTCTTATGTATGATAACATGTGTGTGTGCAACACACTATACAAATGTTAACCCTCAACTCTAAGTTAAAGGAAAGCTAACCGTACTAACTATTGTGTATGAATGGGAAAATCTAGAAACTATATTTAGTCGACACATGCAGTTTGTCAGTTGATATATGTAACCGCTCTGTCTGTCCGTCTGACGGTCTGTCCGTCTGTCTGTCTGTTTGTGTATGTGTGTATGTATATAACTCACTATCTCTACCCCTTTTCTAACTTCTCTCCCTCACTCTTTCTTTTTCCTTCTTTGCGTGTGTGTGTGTGTGTTTGTGTGCCTTCGGATAGGGGAGTATGCATATGTGTTTGTGCCTGGATTAGAAAGTGTTTATTGAGGGTGCTATATCACATAATCTTTCGGTTTATTGCATTACACTTACACAGAAACTTAATGTGACTTAAACTAACCACGAAAGTTGTTAATTGAATAATTCCCATGCAACTATATCCACCAATAGTGTTGATACATGTGGTCTGCAGGTTGCAAACTACAGTGGTACAAAAATTTCAAAAAAATCTCAACGAAAACCAAACAGATTCTTATATTCATTATCTATAAAAATATTTATCATTAATTTTCTATATCATCTTATCATCTCATCATTTCGTTCGTTGTCATACATAGAAACTATTGCGGATCAAAATTATGATCGAAAAAAGATTGCGAACCAAGTTATATTATTAAGGCTGGTTTTCTAGTAATATTCAAAAATCCTGTTATTATCATTAAAAAGTTTCTGGTCTAATAATTCAAAAGGACAAGTGAGGTCGCGTGAGATGGTTGATAACTTAGTAATATTAAAACTTATTGTATTTGCTACATGGTTCATAAGAAAACCCATTTTAGAAGTGGGTGTCGCCTCTTGTTACTTTTTTCAAAAAAACAAAGAAAAAGAAAAGAACTGCTTGGAGCTATTGAGGTGAAATAAAAGCATTTTTTAAAGCGATATGTGACAATGCATGACACATGGATTCATCTTTGCCTTCTAGAGTCTTATCAGTTGTCAGCCGAATCGATAGCAACTGACGAGAACCGTCGAAAACTGGCGAAAACCGGCGATTGTCAGCGAAAGTTATATTTTGAAGGATTGCACTCAAACAACTAAAACTTGTAAACTGTCATTACATTTTGACATATTTCGTCTGACACATGTCATCCTACGTACTTATTGAGTGACATTTTAAATACATACACATATATGATGGGAAGAGTTAATAACACATTCTGGAATTAATTCTCTATACTTGAGCATAATCTGTCATTGAGTGGTCTTCAATATATTCCTTTTCTTTCTCATTATAGTAACGGTATAGTTAACGGCAGTTTAATTTGCATTTGTTCTGGTCAGCTTAGATTATTCATTAGTCAGTTTATGAAAAAAGTACAGGAAACTAGATCAATTTATGTGTAAGCGGAAGATTAAATTTTTCTGCATAAACTGCTTTGTCTAGTAAATCCGGCTGATTTCTTTTGCAGAAGGTAGATGTATAGATATACAGAAAAACAAAATGCTCCTCCGTCACAAATTCAAATGAGTAAGTATCGATTAATTTGTGATATATGAGATATAAGTTTCACACGCACACACACACACACACGATGCTTGCTTTAATTTATAATTGTATTTTATGTAAAATTTTCATTTGATATTTGATTTCTAATTAAGTTAAAATTAATTTAACTTAATTGCAATTAATACTACCCACTGTGTTCTTACTGCCAATTTTAAATGACAAATTCTCATCTGTAAGTAATTGTAAGTGTATGTGTACGTATCTGTATGTTTGCGTGTGTTTGTGTGTATGTTTAAACGATTATTGCAAAATACATGTCTTGTAATACGTTCACAAACAAACGCTACAATAAATATAATACAAAAAAAGAAAAAAAAAATTATAGTAATAATAGTGAAAAAAAAAAAGAAACAAACGACATTTGCTACCATTGTGGTGGTTGTTGTTAATATTTTATGAAAGCAATAACAAAGAAAGAAAGGAAGAAACAAAAGCATGAAAAAACAAACTTTAACCCAACATGATTTTCATAAATTATGCATAAATGTGTATCTATTTTTGCGTGTGTGTGTGTGTGTGTGTGTGTGTGTGTATGTATGTATGTATGGCTGTATGCGTATGTGTACGTATGACTTTGTTTGTATACACGTTTGTGAACGGACATGTATTTGCAGCATTATCATATGAACTAATATAGAAAAAAGTCAAAGGTACGAAAAAACAACACAATATCAAATAACGAGTGAGACAGACATTCATAAAAAAAAAAAACTCTTTTTATTACAGCCCCCGCAAGTCGCAAGTCAATGGGAATTAAAAAAAAAGATAAATAAATAAATAAATAAATAAAAACTTAAAAATTTTCACACAAAACAAGCTTTGTTTTTCTCTCCAACAAAATGCATTAAAAGACATATGTACATACATACACATATACATACACATACATATACATATATGGAAGCATATTTAGATTCGTTCATATGCACAGAAGTAACTACGTATGTGACCACAAAAGCCAAGTCACCATCTATTCCACTATATCAGCTATAAACTATATATGATATTATTTTACATAAATTAAAATACTTGCACACATACATACATGCCTACATACTTACATGTTTATACACTATATACCTGTGCATACATTTATATGATTTTCCCTGAGTAAATAGTTGCAAGTTATCATTTTGAAATAAAAGCGGATAATAATAATGAAAGAAAGAAAAAGAGAGAAAAAAAAAGTTAAAAAAACCAAAAAAAAAAAGGAAAACCAACAACCTTTCAATTTTATATTCAAATGAAGTTATACATTTATACACACTCATCCATATATACATACATATTCATGAGCACATAAGTACATGTGACTCTGTAAAAATTTATATTAAACATATTTCACAGATGACATTTCGCAATTATCTGCATGCACATCATTGCATTACAATCAACCAACAGCCAATTAGTGGTTACGTTTCGCTCTGGCTTTTGTTAAGAGTTCCTATAGCAGCAGCAGCAATTCAACTTTAGACAAAGATTATAAAGTATTAGTTAATGGTTCGTATGCGATTAGAGAGCATTCTTTTAATCCTATTATAAAGATTGATAGTTCAGTTGTGTATAAGGTTATCCCAACACAGATGCCATAAGAGTATAATTTTTTTTTTCTTTTTTTTTCAACAACAACAAGGGAAACTAATGAGCAAGAATAGAGGGCCTAAAGGCATCATCTAGTGTAATATGTTTATATTAGGGCGATAATATTGCTGAATATCGGTAATATTGGTAAATGTTAAAATATCGGACAGATATCCGTGGTGATTTAACGTGGGTTCTTGCCATAAAGCTTTAAATCCACAGTGGCCAATGGTACACGGAGCGGGAGTGAGAAAATGTACACTTAATGCAGACGGATGATAATTACTCGATAATAATAAACCTCTGCCTTTCTATGAATCAAGCATCATGTTGCAATGCAACTTCACATTTGAGCCAGCAAGCTGACCCTTTCTGTGATTTGAATTAGCCATAGCCAGGGAAAATCCCGCAATAGGCTGTTCTCGTTGCCAGATCAAAGCTTGAAATTAAAATGAGTACTTCAAGGGCTCCTGACACCCGTGGAAAGAAAAATAAAACAAATAAAGAAACCTACAATTCAAGACTTTGGTCAAACTTGCAGGTCCCTTATGACCTAACTCGCTAATGGGATAATCATCTGTTGACGAAACTTTAGTAAAAAAAAGAAATGTAAGGTAAGAAGACATAATTAAACATTGTAACCAAAAAATAAAATTAAACTTTTGAGATGAAACCGAACTAAAAGTTCACTGGTTTAAGAACGCAATCACAATATATAAAATTCTAAACTGTTAAAATAATCTTGAAATTTGATTCTTAATCAGTGGAAATTCACTTAAAAAAATCCCTTCAGAAAATATTTCTCCATAGTGTGTGTGAAATATTAAATCGATTAAATTACGTCCCATTCATTTTTCTGCTATTTCATTTGCTTAATTATGTTTATAATTATCTATTACACATAAAACCAAACACCAGCTTGCTGTGTTCTCTGGTTAAATTAAACAAATTTTCATTGAACTACTACATCGTCCGATGATGTACGATGTTAAATGTTAAAATTATGTATAAATCAACTGTTATTTGCTAACATGACATAATGAAAGCGATATCCGCCCGCATAAAAGTTAATATCCAAAGAAAAGTATAGAACTCAAATAAAAAAGTAAAATTAATGAAATATTTAATTAGTGCATTTGCTAATAAACATAATATCATTTAATTTCTGAATTCTATTTTCTAATAAATGAAACAAGCAACATATATAGATACGGAAATTGAAAGCAATATGGAAATTTCCCTAAAATATCATTAAAATATTTTTACCTCAAACTAAATAGTGTTTTGTCCAATTGATAAGTTGTGATACTACTCTCTGCGTGAATTTGAATCATTTTTTTTCACTTGAAAAAGCCATTCACGGGGAAAAATTGGGTGCAATATGTATTAAACAAAAACATTTTTCATTATTTGGTAAAACTTTTTCGCATATCTCTGGCAACGTGATAATAGCGATATCCGTGCGAGTCAAAGTTAATATACAAATAATAGTACAGAACTCAAATAAAAAAGTAAAGTTAATGAAATTTTTAATTAGTGCATTTGCTAATAAACATAATTTCGTTTAACTTTTGAATTCTATTTTTTAATAAATGAAACTAGCAACATATATAGATACGGAAATTGAGAGCAATATCGAAATTTCCTTAAAGTATCATTAAAATATTGGTACCTCAAACTAAATAGTGTTTTGTCCAATTGATAAGTTGTGATACTACTCTCTACGTGAATTTGAAACATTTTTTTCACTTGAAAAAGCCATTCATGGGGAAAAATTGGGTACAATATGTATTAAATAAAAACATTTTTCATTATTTGGTAAAACTTTTTCGCATATCTCTAACAACGTGGCGGCCATGTTGTATCGGCCGAACTCTAAAGTACTTTTGAGGTTATACACGAATCGACCCATTTTCACGCATCTTAAGTTTTTGTGAAACCGCGTACCAGTCAAGTCATGTCGCATCGATCTAAATAAGTAATAATCAGAACTCGTTATGTGTTTGGTAAGTGATGAGGCTGTGTGCGCCAGAACTCCCTATTCGAGATGCAATAATGTATACTCGACAAATTTTCCAACATGTGGGCGAATTAACATTTTCAGTCAATTCGTCTGGTAGTCATTTTCCATACTTTTGTACCTTGATCATGATCGCATGTAAACGTCTAGAAACGCTAAACTGTTCGAAAGCTCTTTGAGTATTTGATCTTTTTTTTTTTGTCATTTTCAAATTTTTTGACTCATCATTTTGAATATATATGAGGGATTATGCGATTTATGGATTATAAGCCATTTTCAGAAACCAAGCATTTATGCTAATGCCGACTAATACAATTTTCAAGAATTATATATTTTTTTTGCAAGATGCCAGATACCTATGCAAGCAGGATCTATAAGTAATTCTTTATCTTTCATATCTATAGCCAAAATATTCCAACGTAAGTAACCAAAAAATACTTATATTCTTGGTCGACTTCAAATCTGAGTTTTTTTTTTATAGGCACCTGCCTGTCTGTTTATTCATTAAAATTCTCTACGTCATAAAAATCGAAGAAGAAAACAAGAAAATTGGGTTATTGAGAATGAAAACTTCACATATTCACACAAGACTATAATAATTGATTTCATATCGGTTCACAGATGACCGAATAGATGCGTGGTGGTAAGCTTTGGTTAACTATTTAATTAAATGAAATTTTCATAGAAGAACGGACGCTAAAAACTAACGGAGAGACAAATAGTGGAAAACAATAAAAAAAAAAAGAAAATCATTCTTTATTCGAATACACACACACGGCCTGCAACGCAAAATAATGCAAAATATTTCTACATGTTATCCGCCAAATATTCTTCGCGGTGGCTATAACGAACATAATGAAATTTAAAAATTATATACTTTAGCTCTTACTATATAATTAATGCGTTAATGAAATTTGAAGTTAAAAAAAAAAACCTTTTGCTTATACCCCAACGAAACTCAATTAAAATATATAAAAATTTGCTTCAACAAAAAAGCACACATATACAGACACGTTTAATTCAAACGTGTTTAAGTGACTATAAAAAAGTGATTTGTATTTTAAATAAAAAAAAAATAAAAAAAATACTCCTAACCGAAGAAACGAAAATTTTATAAAAAAAATTAAAATAAAATTCGAAAAACTGGTTTATTGCATAAATTAAATCCGGTTCAAATCAGTCTCTGTTTATTTTTTTTTGTTGTTGTACACTCTTTCAGTTTCAGCCAATAAAAAAAAATTGCTTATCAATCTTTTTTCTTTTTTTTTTCAATTTTTATTATGCTGTTTTCTTTGTTGTTTTTGTTGCAATTAAAACAAATAAAACATAAATTATTGTTTATTCTGTCTACAATAAAAATATTTTGAAACTTATTGCTCTGCATTAATTACCAATTGTTTTTAAATGTTAAAACATAAATTAATGAAGAAAAGTAAAAAACAAAAAAAAAAAAGATTTTAAAATTTACGCAAAATGATAAAATAAATAAAAATCAAATATTAAGCAAATATAAATATAAAAAAAATTAAACTAACTTCCAAACTTTTAATAGAACAAACTGTATTACCTAGCAACCCCCAATTTGAATAGTCTAACTCAACTTGATTTCAACAATTTTAATGAAATGCATGTGACCCCTACTATTAGAACAAGTGTTGAATAATATGCAACTAACATAACATAAAAAAAAAATTTGCAACACTCATGAAAATGTAAAATCATTTTTGTTAATTAAAACCTTCTCTGTAATATTTGTGTATAAATGTACTGGATTAGCTGTAGAGAGAAAAAGTTTTTATTATTATCAACCTTTAAGACTCTCCTCTTACTATTTACTCATACACTGTATAAACCACGGGAAAGATTTGCCAATTGCCTACCAAATTAGTACCGCAAACGAACGGTTTCCCACGTTCAGAAAAAGTATGTCACGTTAAAAACTCGCCCTTCCCACCCTACTCGCCCTTCTCGCCCTTTTATAGCTAATTACAATTAAATTAAACGATTTATCGCAAATATAATGTGTTACTACCATGATTTGAGTAATAAAATAAATGGATTAAGTATGATTAGATGTCTTGAGCTTATGATATTTCATTCATTCCCTCATTTAGTTATGCATTAATCGAACAGACACTAACACCAATATCAAACAAAAAAAACTTCAAATTAGTGCATTATGAACTTAGAGCAGAGCAGAACAAACGATTCGATCACGGAACGATTTTTTTTGTTTCGAAATGACTTCAATATTAAATTTGCCTTACAGCGAAAGCAATCGATAAAGAAAACCAAAAAGTGAATTACATCAGAGTTTTCTTAATAGAAAAATGTCGACAATTTTTCCTTCGTCTCTCTTTTCTTATATATAAAATACTATTGCAGTTTGAATGCATCAAAGTGTTAGTAGTTAGTGGACACATTTAAAAAAAAAAAACAAAAAAAAAGCATTTTTACAATCAACTTCATTTGAATAATTATCTCATTTGCTGGGTTGAAACAGAAGAAAAATCTTCAATAAATTATTGTTAATAAATATAGATGAATAACGTACCCTATGTACAGCGCCATCTTTAAATCGAAATATTGCTTACGATCTCCTCAACTACGAATTAGTGATTACTCATTCAATTCACTTCTAATTATTAATTGATCTCGAGGACCATTCCTTCGAATATTGATTATTTATATATGTACGTACACTTTGTCAGTTCGGTTTTAATTGGAACATTTCCGATATTTATACATATTTGTATCGGATTTTATAGACTACAATTTTAAACTTTTTTTCTATTGTAGGTCCATTACTGTCACTTCTTTCATTGCGCACATTTGACTGGTCTACGTAAATCAATCAAATCAATATTGATTATGAGTTGCTTATTGTGGACATGGTTGTGCATAAACCACTCCTTCTTTTTCCACTCATGATCTGTAATCACGGAAAAAATAAATCAAATGTCAACAAAGAGACAGCTTATGTTTAAATGGTCTCTTAATCTTATGCTAATCAAGCGTGGGTAACTTCGGTGTCTTGAAAGTGTAGTTTGGGACGTTACGAACGGGAAAGTCGATCCACTAAATCTTCATCCTATCCGTGATAGATTACTCATAATAATTATTCCATTTGATGACACAATCTAATCTACGTTGTATTCTTGCTTGATTACATATGAAAAGTGCTTTGTGGTTGGGAACATATTAAGACGACATCGAATTAAATTTAGGTTTAATCTGATAGCACATTCATTTACTATGTACTTACTACTTAAAGGTCTATAGCTGAAGCTTAGCTAACGACAGTAAGTGGAGATAGAGTAATAATCAAAAATACAATATTAAATAATTAAGCGGTGTTTCCCATCGTAGCACATCCATTAGAGCTGATTATTGGATATGAAATGCTTAGGAAGATCGCAGGCTTTCTTTTAAAGCTGGCGATATCTTTGAAATCGTTTGGAGATAAGTGTTCAAGATTCTTAAGCTTAAATACAATTGTCTTGGCTGTTATTATCGCTAGAAGTACACTTAGGTTTGGCTTGATAAGCCATTGAAAAAGGGCCGAACAAGTTTTGCATGAATGTTCATATCGTTTGTTGTGATCGTTCGTTGTCGAGTAAGTTCATCCACTCTACACTTACTTCCTCGTCATGTTGAGTCAGACATTTTCAATGATGTAGAGTATCAAATGGTTGGGCTTAACCGACGCAATGTTCACGTTTGTTTCTTCTTTTTGTTTTTTTTTTACATGAGAAAAGTTTGTTTTTGACATTTTTACAATAACGTAATTATATAAAATATTTTTTTTTTTATGCCAATATATGCTTATATTTGTTCGTGAGATTGTACGCTTGTGAACATTTTTATGCAAACAAAAAAAATGTAATAATTATTATAATTAATTTATATTTACTATAAATAAATAAAATAGAAAATTATCAATACGTTATTTATTGTACCGTTAACGACATTTGCATGCACACCTTTATATGAAAAAATTAATCAAAATTATTACATGAAAAATTGTCTGTTTTTTTTATACCCTTCAAGACTTGTTGGGTAAGGTTACAGTATTTTCTGTACGGGCTATGTTGAGGTTAAGACCGAATGGCTTCGGCAGAAAGGCGAACCTGTGTATTTGTTAGGACCAAAACAATGGACCATTAAGAGCCGTTAAAATCTGTGGAAGTACCAGACACTGTCAACACTAATTGACCGATTTGAACTCTTTACTGTTCAAAGAAACGACCAAAATATCAAGCAAATTAACAGAATTTTGTTACACGACATCCGTCCATTCATCTAAACAATCATAAAATCTCAGAAAAAACAAAAACTCGATATATTTCATTTCCGGAATAATGCTATAGAAGATAATTAGAAAGCATACATCGTTACAAGCGATGTTAGTAAAGTGAAATGTGAAATGTTATCCTTCTTCAGAGGAAAGTACACGAATACGTCTATAGAGATCAATCATTGACGTAAATTTGGAATGGCAAAGAAGTTTGATTTTCATTGCAACATTTGTAGGTTTTTGGTATTAAGCTGAGCTCAAACTGAACCTATAGGCTTTAGTTTCTTTTCTTTTACAAAAAACACATTTTGATTAACATTTAACTTACATACGTTCATTTGAATAGAAACAACTAATGAGGTTCGAAATGTATTTTCGTTGGTCGGTTGTTAGCAAACGCGGCACTCCCATCTCACCAAAAGCTTTTTTCATATTCAAAAATATTTACGTCAAATATTCTCAGCACGTTCTTTTAATATCTTTATGATAGCAATTATTTCCATAACTTTCACTTTGTTGCCGTGCGAGGCAATGCGGTAAGGTTTTTTGAACACTTAAGAGTCAGTATATATTAGTTTCAGCATCATTATACCCACCTTTAAATTCTCAAGACCATCGTTAAATGATTATTTTCAAAGAAGCTTACATTGCAGTGTATTTTGTAAAACTATCCTTGAGCTTAAAATGAACTGTTTTTTCGTTCAAAAATCACATCTTTGTTTACGGTCCATTATTTTCCCAAACTGCAGGGATTTATTGGATAAAAAAATGACAAAATATTTGGATACTTTCCATAATTAGCAATTCTTATAAAGAAGGTATATATACTTTTTTAGTTATTTAATTCTTTAGTTATTTAATGATTTAGTTATTTAGCCATTTAGTTATTTAGTTATTTAGTAGTTTAGTTATTTAGTCATTAAATTATTTAGTCGTTTAGTTATTTATTGATTTAGTCATTTAGTTATTTAGTCATTTCATTATTTAGTCGTTTAGTTATTTAGTCACTGAATTATTTAGTCATTTAATTATTTAGTCGTTTAATTATTTACTCGTTTAGTTATCTAGTCATTTGGTTATTTACTTGTTTAGTCACTTAATTATTTAGTCATTTAATTATTTAGTCATTTAATTATTTAGTCGTTTAGTTATTTAGTTATATACTATTTAGACATTTGCTTATTTAGTCATTTAATTATTTACCCATTTAGTTATTTAGTCATTTAACTATTTAGTCATTTAATTATTTAGTCATTTAATTATTTAGTCGTTCAGTTATTTAGTGATTTAGTCATTTAGTTATTTCGTCATTCAGTTATTTAGTCATTTAGTTATATTACTTAGTTAGTTATTAGTTACTTAGCCATTCAGTTATTTGGTCATTTAGTTATTTGTCTATTTAGTCATTCATCTATTTAGTTATTTATTTATCTAGTTATTTAGTTACTTAGCTATTTACTCATATAGTCATCTAGTCATTTTGACTATTTGGTTAGTTAGCATCTAGTAGCGGATCTCTCCGGAACTGTTTAGTTAGTTTGTAGGTATATTTTTTTATACCCAGCACCGAAGGTGAGTGCTATATATCATTTTGTCATTTGGTTTGTAACTCCCAGAAGGAAATTTGAAAGATCCCAAAAAGCACCAAATTTAGAACCGACTTAAGCATGTCCATCTGCTCGTCAGTCTGTCTGTCCGTCTGTTCGTCTATGTAATGTCTGATATTTTTTGCAGAAAAGACAACACGTGAAAATTTGTATATAAGCAAAATATATACAAAATAAATTTTGTTTGTAACTAAACGGAGAAACAAAGTAAATTCCTCACCGTTCAGTTTCAACCATCTTTCATCGATTTTTTCCGCACGTTATTGTTGTATGCAACTCTCTTATTAGTATTCCCCATTCCGCAATTTCTCAACCTCAATTCTTGAACCAAAAAACAAATATAGGCGTATACACGGCATAGCGTTCCCTTGCAAATCGAACGCGAAATCGTGCAAAAGTGAAGGGAATATTAGTGCCGCATATGTAAGAGTTTTGATGACGCTTTGAGTTTATCGAACATGCTCTCAGCAACGAAGTTTTTTTTTGGGAAAAATGGAAAAATTTGAAAGAGTGAGAAGTGTAGGTTAAGTAAAGTAATGCTAAAACAAAAAAATAAATCCGAGTTAATAAAAGCGAACTGTGAGGACGAAGCTAATTGTATTTAATGAGAAACTGAATGTGCAACGATCTTGATAACAAATTGCTTGATAAATATTATTAAGGTATGTTTCTGTTGCAATAATATCTCGTCAAATAGGAAAAAATTAATAGCAGTTATTAAAAAAATGTCAAAATCATCTTGGCCATGGTTTGCCTTTCAAATGGAAAATTTAGGAAAAAGGGGTAATAATAATAATAATAATAATAATAATAATAATTATAATAACAACATAATAATAAGTGAATAGATTTGCGTTTTTGGTTTTTTTTTGTTGTACTTTAAAATCTAAAGAGTAATAACATTATAGTTTAATAACAGCATGAACAACAACAATATTGGTAAAAACTTTAACATTAAACGTTAATTTAAAATGTAGGAGTGGAAATTCCTGTTCTTTCCACAATCGTTTATAGTCGTTCACTCAGTCAAAATAAAACTAATACAAGCATGCAACTATAGCATAAGAAACTGCAGCGAGATTATTTTCAAATGCCTGATATAACAAACATAGCAACAATAAAAAATACATAAATAGAAAAACAAAAACAAAAAAAAAAAACGGCACAAATGCTAAACGCTCTTGTCTACTTCACATGGCTAGATAAACAGATAGAAACGAAGTTATGAAGCGGGTTTTTCATACAATTTTTAGTTTTTTAGTTTAATACTTATGACCAGACGACAAACTAGGCGAAAATTTATAACGTTTAAACTGAAAACAACAATCGCACATGCACACACACACACACACACACGCAGGCAGGCAGGCATCAATGCACCCATGCACGAACACAAGCAAACATAAAACATACAACAGCTTGGGCATACACACACACACAGATAACAAAGCTGGTATGCACCAGCAGATATTTTCAATATTTGTTAAATAAATAGAATAGAATGGAATAGAAAATGAAAAAAAAAAAAACTTACCTTTTTTTTTTGTTTTCTTTATTAAAGATCAGCAAAATGCCAGAAGAGACAACAAGAAGGAAAAAAAAAATATGAACTATGCGGTTAGTTTGAAACAACACATAATGCAGTAGATGCAACTGCAAATGAAGATACGAAATGTTAAGGCAATTGCCTGGTGTTGGCAGACAATGGTGACGGTGGTAATAGTAATAATGGTGGAGGTGACGGTGACGGTGATTTTGTTGATTTTGAAGTTAAAATGCCAATTTTCTGTTCAACTTTAGAGTTGCAGCACTTGGAGCTTTTCTTGTTGCCGTTTTTCTTTTCTTTTTCTTTTTTTGTTTTATGTTTGTTGCTGGTAAAGGTGGTGGCACAAGTACACCGAGAAAAAATAATTCCCACGAAACGTGATTTGCGGCAAAACGCCAAACAAAGTTGTGTCTTAAGATTTTCAATTTTTCGCTTTTCCTTAAGTTTGTTACTAACGTGCTATATAGTATTTTGTTAAACTAAATTGAACTGAGCTGAACTGAATTGAACTGAACTGAACTAAACCGAACTCGATTGTGTGTGTGTGTGTGTGTGTGTGTATGTGTTTCTGTTTAGTTCAAGTTGTATTTGTTTTATTATTATCTTTTTATTTAACAATTTATTTGTATGATTATGCGTGCCCCTGTGTATGTGTGAATTTTCACTCTTGTATTGGTGTGTGCTTGTAAGCAATAGCTTAAAGCGACAAGGAGTTAAAAGGCTTCTTCTAATTTTTTTTTTTTTTTTTTAGTTTGAATTTCTTGCTTAACTCAATCAACTCTGTTGAAGGATTTTCTTAATAAACATTTTTTTTATTTTTTGTTAGTTTGTCGATAGAAGCTTTCATTGGTCAGGCATTGCACTTGAAAATACAACAATAATATTAGAAATATTGCTTCTACGCATACACACAAACATACGGACATCATTCTTCCTTTTTTTTTCAACTCAAATTCTTATATATTATTAAACACGACACAATGTTATCATTGCGTCTTATAATTTATGAGCTGTTTTCGTAATTTTTTGTTCAAAACCAAAATATATATATATATATATATATATATACATATATATATACATACATACAGGTATGTATACATATATATACGTTTATATATGTATTTTACCATTCATTGGGATTTTCCATATAATTATTTTTGAATTTTTCAAATTTAATTAAATGCCATAAGCACTTGTTCACCAAAATTATTTTGCACTTTCTTGTAGATATTATTTAAATTCTTTTTTTTCATCATCTTCTTCTTCTTCTTCTTCTTTTTGTTAAAAAAGTTTTACATGCACTCACGCGCGTGCCGTTTTACGTTTTGATAAAATGAAAAGCGAAACAAAACCCAATCCTGGTAAACAAAAGAAATAAGATCAAGAGACTTACTTTTAAAATATAAAATTACCGTCAATTACAATAACGTTTAAACGTCTCGACATTTCATATACGAATAATCAGACGCTGTTATTTTTGACTTAACTGCTATACCATCGCATACCATCATATACTAGCCAGCCAGCCTTAGTTAGCCAGCCATTCACTCTCACACTTACACCCTACTCCTCACTGTTACTTGTAATACCAACTAACCAGTTTTACATACATACATACATACATACATATGCACTTATTTTTGCTGCTGCTGCTGCTGCTGCCGCTGGCTGACTGGCTCATTGGTTGATGGCCGAAATAAACAAGCAACTTCCAAACAAGTTTGTATCTCATTTCAGTGGACATGTTCGCTTCGTATTAACAAGATTTCCGAAAAGAGTTAAAAGCTTAAAATTACTCTCCGCATAAGCAAATAAAAAGTAAAAAAGAGCGACGCAATTAGAGAAACTCTTCATGATCTCAAGTTTGTTATTTAAGTCTTTCATTCTTTCTGTTGCTGCTGGGTAAAAAAAAACGGTCTTGTGAGTTTTACTGAGCATTATTGAGAGCGCTTCCTTTAAAAGAGAGAGATCGAAAATATTATCAGAGAAATTAATAAAGAGGTAGTCATGAGGAAAAAAAGAGAGAAAGAGGAAGAAAGCAAAAGAGAGAGAGAGAGAGAGAGAGAGAGAGAGAGTGCATCAAAAAACATAAACAGTTAGAATTTTATTTATTACCAAAAACTCGTTGTTTTAATGACGGTAATTAGCTTTGGTTTTTATAGCCGTTTGTCATTTGCTTGTTTTACTTTTTCTTTTTTCCCATTTTTATTTTTTTTTTTTTGTCTTTTGAAGATGTTTCAACGATGTTGATGGGAGTGATTTAACAAAAACTGTGTTATTATTGTTATTAGATTCTATAAAACATTATTTATAATGTTGAAGAATTATTTAAATTATTTTTTGTATGATCACTAAAGTATTTCAATATCGTTGCTTGACAGGAATAACTGACTAAATACATTTCAATGTTTTTGGAAATTATGAGATTTTAATTCTTATTTTATCGTTAAATTTTATGTTAGCTATCGATATGATTTTGTACATAATCATCGAAACTAAATTTCTTTCGAAGCTAAAACTTTTTGTATTTTAAACTAAAAAGAAAAGAATTTTTCCTGCCGAAGTTATAGATACAAAAAGTAATATCGTTGACAGGAAAAACTGACTAGGTACGTTCTCTCAAATAAGAAGTTTACTTTAATTTTTCTCTAATATAAACTTACGTTCTAAAATATGTGATCCTCATAGCATTATTACAAACAAAAAAAAGGGCCCCAAATGCATCTCTATCGTATATAGCGTCGCAAGCTAAATATACGTTAATGAAAGTTGATAATTTGAAACAGGTATTTTAGATAATTTAATAGGCCAGGATAAGCTTTCCTCCCGATAGGTCCCTTGTAATATATAGTGCTTAGTAATACAAGCACATGTTTTGTTGAAAATGTATTTAATCAGTTTTTCCTTTCAACCGACCATGTCTATGTTTTGGTTCGTCTACAAATAACAGAGCATATAAAGAAATATTAAATATAAAAATATAATAAAATGATAAAACATTAAATGATAATAATGAATGAATGATCATGAATTAATAATAACTCGAATATTAATAATAAACACTTTTCTTTATTGTCGATATAAACTATAATTATGAAAGTTTTTATTATTGCTTTGGTAAAGAGATTATTAGCTTAATTCGAGACAAACATATTGTAATCAATGAGTACCCATTTCATTTAATACGTAAGATCGGAATCGAACCACAAACTGTTAGCGTTAAACGCGTTGACCAATCGAGAACGGCTTAAGCGGCCTCATAATTCAAAGAAAAATCTTGAATTCAATTCTTCCTTTTCCTATATTTGACTTAGTCGATTGACTATCGCATATATGACGATAGACTGAGACGATATGATGATAAATATAATCAAGTCCTATTTTCCAAATGTTCGTAAAAAAAAAAAAAAATAGAATAGTTTATTGAACTACGATACTCCCTGAAGGACCGCACCAACGATCAGGCAACAAGGCATTTGCTAAGTTTCTTGACGTAATGAGACACAAAGAGTTTCCTCAATTGGGCCACCTGACCGTCGTTGATTTCTAATTATTTGCTTTAGATTATCTATACTTCTCAGAAGCGAACTGCTACCGCATTAATCTTAAAGATTCTTTTGTATTTGCGAAGACATCGACACGACTACCTGCGTCATAGTCCATCCAGTTCAGCTACTATCTCAAGCAGTCATATACAAAACCCTCATAAAATTTTTATTTAATAAAAAATAATAGAAACATCCACACACATGATACGAAAAACGGAATCAATTTATCTATGTTTGTTTTTCTATCCATCTGTCCACTTTAGAATCTTGATTACGATCTCGAAAGATTTTCTAGAAAAACAACTTTTTTTATCACTCTCGTCATATTAACTTGAAAAATCAGCAAAATTGATTTTTGATTGCATTACAATTTACTCTTATTCTTAAATATTCTTAAAATTTTTAACTCAAAGCTTTAAGTTGCATATTAGTTTCATTTTCATTAATAAAATGTTTGTATCAAGTTGCAAAAATTGCAAAATTCTATGTAATAATAAGGCGATGTATACAATGATAGTTTCTAGTTAGTACAGCTGTCTATATAAAGAGCCTCCCAAAATCATAAAGAAATATAATAAACAATATACAACAGTGCAATATGCGATGATTCTTAGGTTAACCTATGGATCTTTA
Organism: Glossina brevipalpis; assembly: GCA_000671755.1. Lineage (NCBI taxonomy): Eukaryota > Metazoa > Arthropoda > Insecta > Diptera > Glossinidae > Glossina > Glossina brevipalpis. The sequence goes on from KK351023.1 coordinate 1,304,387, forward strand.
GTGCTGTCTTGCTATCAAATATCGTACACGAACTATTATTATTGGTGATCATTAAGAGATTCAAACTAAAAATTTTTTTGGCCTAATATCAAACTTTTCAGTTTTCTTTTCATTAACACAACTACAAACTTATACAAATGAAAAGACAACAACAACGACAATAACAATAATTCGTAATCATCAAATAATTACAACAGCTGCTGCCAGTATTTAATCACTCATTTGGCCAACATATACTCATCTTCTATATATGTGGCTGCTACTGTTCTTTGTTTCGCTTACTTATCAACGCAAATGCATTCAAAGTTTTTCTATACATTTGTTGTGTGTCCCCAAAAAAAGCCAAAAATTTCACTTATTCACATAAAGCATGCATGACGTAGTCTTCATTAAAATGAACTTCTAAGATAATCTAGTTATGTGTGCACATGCCTCCCCCCTCCACCGCCCCTTTTAAACGTAAAGATGCATAAGAATTTCATCTAAAGCTTAAAGCTTTTAGAATTAAAAAAGAAAAAAAAAGAAAACAAAAATCAAATGAGAAACCATAAGTTTAGAAGGACACGCCTATGGTGACTAAGAACCGAAAAAGTAGAAATTTTTTGTTGAACATAAGGAAAAAAGGAAAAGAGGTATTATTATGATATAATGCAAAAATGATGAGAAAATTTGTGTCTACCACTACGCGATTTAGATGTGTGTGTGTGTGTGTGTGTATGTATGTAAAGCATAAAACTCTTCTTTTTTTGGTATTAAAAGCAGAACTTACATAATCAAGCTGAATTGTATTTTGCAACTAAAAGGCTTTTACTTATCGGTTACTGACTATGTCGGGTGTTTGAATAGTCGTATTAAGCTGAATGTGTAAACTTTTGCTTGTTTTTATTTGTTTGCTTATTATACATTTTGGGTTTAATGTGTTCCTCTTTCTTTTCTTTTCTTTCTTTCACCATCGTTCACGATCTCTCACTCTCTCACTCTCTCTCTCTCACTCTCTCTCTCTTTCACTCTCTCTCTCTCTCTCTCTCTCTCTCTCTTACTCCCTCTTCCCCCCGTTTGATTTGTTTATTTACATTTTTTCATTTTTAATTTTTCTTATTTGGTTTTCCGTCAGCTACCAGCAACAATATTTAATGATGCTAATGTTCTCTCAAGCATTAATTTCAGTTAGTGGTTTTCAATATATATATATATATATATATATATACACACAATTTCACATACATACAATTTTATACATACAATTTTTTTTTGTTTTGCTTATTTTTTTTTAGCTATCAGCATAATAGCAGAGTATGATGATACCCCGTACATATATACATAAATTGTTGCCATATTTCGTTGGCTTGTCATACACCACTTAACGTTAATTTAGTTTTATGCAACACTCGAAGAAACATGCACACACATACACATACATATAAACATTTAAACATACACACAAACGAAAGCAAATATCTTGTAGGGCTCTTTTGTATCATTCAAGCGTTGACGGATATAATTTCACATTATATTACCAACAATCAGATCGATGGCAAAGTCTTTTAAAGACATGAAAATCAAAACAAATTTACGTATATTGCGATGATTGCGGTTGCATGCATTTTATCGTACATGAGCATGTGTATGCATGTGTGTGCATGTTTGCATGTGTTTACCTTACAGTATTTTGTTAAGTTTTTATATGAAATGATTTTTGTATGTGCGTTGGTTTTATAGGAAACTTTGGTAGCGCGTAATATAAATGTGTTTATGTATGCGGTAAAGTAAAACACATCTGCCGGTATTATCTCGTCTGTGGTTTTTGTGGTTTAAATATTTATTACCAATTTTTCTTCTTCCCTTCGTAACTCTCTATTGAGTTAATACTACAATAATATCTGTTCAAACATATATATCTTGTTTTAATCTTATATATATGCGGATATATATATTAATTCTCTTGGAGATATTATGTTTTGCCTTTCGCCTCTTCTTTTACTACCGAAAATAAAAATTTTTACTGCAATAAATTCTCCATTGAAAACTTTGGCCTACTTTTACTTTAAACAAATTACTTCCATGTATATGTAATCATTGTGTTAATAAATAAGTCTCATGTTAAGTTTGTTTTGTTCTTTCTTTTACTTGATCTCTCATCACAATCGTTTATCTATCGTAAATTCCATTTTTTTTTTTTTGGTTTCTTGTTTTTTCTTTCCAATTTCATTTTATTTCTTTATCTATTCCACACATTATGAAAATCTCCATGAGTTTTGCGGCTTTTATTAAACGATATATTATGAATATAAAAAAATGTATTTGATAATATGAAGGATTATAATTATCGATATAGAGAAGAGTGCTTGAATACGAATTCAAACGTGCTACGATAATTGATATATTCAAAGAGCGGCACTATATATATATATATATATACATGATACAAAAAGGAAAGGAAAGAAATTTCTAACCAGCTGGATTTCATCATGTGCTTTGGTATTTCCACTAATCTATTCAATAATTTTGGCAATAAGATCTGATCTGATTACGTTGCATTGATTATTAATTTCAACACGACTCTGCCTATTATTTAAAAGCAACTTTTCAGGTTAATAAACATTGCGGGACTTCAAACACAGAAGAAATATTGAAATGTCTAGACAAGCCGTGTTCGATGGATTGGCCTATCGAACATATATCAATTGCTGAAATGAAAGAAGAAGTTCATAAACTAAATCTTAAAAAATCCCTTGGTTATGATTACATAAGTGAAATAATTATTAAATCTTTACTACCTAAGATTCTCAATTTCCTAACGTTAATTTTTAAAAATAAGTTAAGATTGAATCACTTTTCAAATCCATGTAACATCTTCTAAAATATTTAAAAGAATATGTCTATGAAAACTACTCCCATTTCTAGAATAAAAACCTTATTCCTGATTCCCAGTTCGATTTCGGGTATAAACTTGCTTGTTAAAGTTAAGCAATGTCGTCGTGTCTTTTCATGTATTAGAGAAGTCTTTGAAGATAAAAATTACTGCGATGGTGTATGCCTAGATGTGGAGAAGATCTTCGATAAAGACTGGCACGATAGGCTATTTTTCAAAGTTAAAATATTTCTCCCAACTCCAATGTATTTGCGGTTTTTAAATTCTAACTAAAAAATGTTGTATAATAATACGATAGTTTCTATATATAGATTGATAGTATAAGGAGAGTGCTCGGAAAATTGATTTGATGTAATTTATTTTCAGTAGACTTCGTTCTTGAGTCAAAATATCAGTGTGGTTAACATCAAAGTCAAAATGATTTAAAAACTGCAACATGCAACTCCAACCGTCAGGCGAGCGATGGACAGATAAGTTTAAATCGGTTAAAAACACGATCTTAAGTTCATTAATACAATAAAAAATGAATCTATCTTAAGTGAATATATAATATAATAATAAATGAAATCGTAATAATGAACGTATGTTTCAGATTCTATATCGTGATTCTCAAATAAATGTCGAAAACACAAAAATAATTTCAAAAATTCATGAAGGAACGGCTGATTTGTTTTACATTTTAAAAAATTTATCTGAAAGTTATTAATTTTCGCAACTATTATAATTTTTTAAAGTTTATAACAACTTTCTGGACAGAGTTGCCTGCAATTATCTACATTGTTGTGTATACGTCAAAGCATGTAAACAATGTGTTAAAAGTTATATTAGACACCCTAAACATAGGCCACATTATTTGTGTGATGCTTTAAATTTTAATTGAAAAGCTTTTAATGCTGCGAGAGTTTCATAATGCTGCTTGATATTCAATTGCTGTGCTCAAGCTTATGTTTTTGTTATTTTCAAATGAAAAACTTAAGTTCTAAAATTTAAATCGTCGTCATACATCACATTTGGGTAAAACGCACATTATTGCAAAGTATTTGCAAAATGCAAAATTCGTTCGTTGCATTGAAAAATATGTAAAGGATGTAAAAACGATTCGTGGAAATTATTGTTTTGCAATATGAGCCACCGACAGCGAGCATAGGACATAGAGTAGACCTCGTTGGTCTTACCAAACATCCAGAGATAATCTAAAAACAAATGCATTGGAGGTTGAAAACTAATTATTGAATTGTCAAAATTTTACATGACATGTGAATTTTTACACAATTACTTGTTATTGGCACATATGGACATACATATAACGCGTACGTATCTAAGTATATGCAGGTAGTTTGTGGTGTATTGCCAATGATCTAACAAAACATTTTCATACAAATGAACATGTATAGCATATTGCTGTCATGATATAATTGACGGAGGCACACACACACACACACACATACACACATACACACACACCCATTTGCACATATGCACACATATGCACACGGATAGTTGAATCTCTAATAACAACAATAATTATACAAATATTCCTTCGCCAATGAATGTGAATCGTGACACTTCAATTAGGCTGCTATTGGCATGAATTGATCAAAGGCCTCAATATACCTACAGTGAACATCAACAACGCGACCAACACCACTAGCGAAGCGTTGAACCATAAAAATTCTGCCATAATACTGATTATTATTGCGGCTCCTGCTGTCTGTCGGTCTACTGTCATTCAAATGAAATGAAAATATTCAAGTATGCATCATGAATATAAGCATGATGACAACAATGACAAAGATTTATTAATAGGCGTTACACACGCTTCTTATATTTGCTTTGCATGTATTTGTTTCATATTCAATAACAAATTAAGGTGGCAGTACTGAAAACCCTTCAATTGAAAAAATTGAAAAAATTTTCTTATTTCATTTTTCATCGAGTTGAAAATCGAATGCAAATTTTTGTGAATATATAACCAATTAAAGGATTTTATTATTTTTATATTCGCATCCATATAGCATATATATATTTGTTTATATCTTTCATATTCTAACTGGTCGAGCGAAATATTAAAATGGCCCATCAGAATAAAAAAATGTCGATTTATATGAAATTTATTATCGGTGGAATGGCTGGCATGACGGCGACTTGTTTTGTTCAACCGATGGATTTGGTTAAAACACGCATGCAAGTGGCTGGAGTGGGTACTGCGGAGAGCGAGTACAAAAACTCCATTGATGTTATTATGAAAGTTGCAAGAGACGAAGGTGTACTAAAATTATACAGAGGCCTTGGGGCTGGCTTACTACGTCAAGCCACCTATACTACCACTCGGATGGGTGTTTATCAAACCCTCAATGATATGTATAGGACTCGTTTGGACGGAGCGATGCCAGGCGCATTCGTCTCTGTATGCATGGGATTAACTGCAGGGGCTTGCGGTGCCTTTGTCGGCACTCCTGCCGAGGTAGTTTTAGTACGCATGATGGTTGATGGAAAACTTCCAGAAAGTGAAAGGAGGAATTACAGAAATGTCTTAGATGCTTTGGTGCGTATATACGGTGAGGAAAGTATTAAAGGTCTGTGGACCGGCTGTATGCCGACGGTTGGGCGTGCAATGGTTACCAATATGTGCCAATTGGCTTCGTATTCTCAATTTAAAAACGCACTGCACACTAGCCGCCTAGAATTGGAGGGGATACTACTTCATATCTGCGCAAGTTGTCTTTCAGGTCTCGTCACCTCTTTCGCTTCAATGCCTTTAGATATCGCCAAGACGCGCTTACAAAATATGAAAGTTCCTCCCGGTGGTACACCCGAATATTCTGGTTCGGTTGACGTTTTAATTAAAGTAGCTCAAAATGAAGGATTTCTAGCACTTTGGAAGGGTTTCACGCCATATTTACTCCGTATTGCTCCGCACACCATATTGACATTCGTCTTTTTAGAGCAGTACAATAGACTATACAAGTCATACGTTTTAGGATCTAATGGTGGTGGCTCTAGTTTTTAATTTCCTAAAAAATTTTATATTTCTGAAACATTTTAACTGTGAGTGATAAATAAAAGAAATAAAATCTAAACTTTTAGCAGAAAATAAACCGAAGTTTGCATGTTAAGAAAAAAAGAGAAGAATAAATGCACTTTGTTCCGAATATTCCACACACACACACACCCACACCCACACGCCAATGCATTGAAGTTTCAAAATTATATTCGCAATTGCGGAGAATAAATATATTTGACTAAATCAATTGCGATAGTCACGCATACATAGGCCCATGTCATCTCTCCTTCATAGTAGGCGTAATAATAACAAGCAAGAAGACTTAGTTTTGAGAAAAATTATTTATTCTTTGTAAATATTATTCGGATCAAGGCAAGTGATGGCAAACTCTACAAAATGAAAAAAAAAAAAAATAATGTCAACCTAATGACAAAAAAGCTCATAATGATGAAAGAAAGACGGAGAAGATCAGTGAAAGTTTTTACTTATGTGCACAATGTTGTTGGTTTATTGCCACGCTCCCCAGAGCTTTTTTTAATTATGTTTTCGATCTCAAAAAGTTCTTTTTATGTTCCTATAAGTCAGTAAAACTATTATAATCGTGTAGGACACTTCTCATCTCAATGTTTTCGTTTATTAAGAAAGTAAAAAGAAACAAAAAATTCTAAAAAATAAAAAAATTAAAAAAAAAAATTAATATAAAATTTAAGTACAAAAAAAAAAAATATTAAAAATTTCATATATATTTTCCGTCGCCAAAATATCCTAAATGCACTAAATTTTAACGAATTGTCCGGTCTTTTTCAGCCATTGCATTACGCAAGAATGCTGTGGGGGAAAATAGGAAACTGTTAGCGTCAAGATGATCGAACCCAAAAATATAAAATATAGACGAAAGATGCCGGCTTATGCCAAATTTGCGACCGGTGGCTTAGCTGGCGCTTGTTCTGCTCTACTTGTGCAACCAATGGAGTTAGTGAAGAATCGCTTGCAGATGAGTGGTGTTGGCGGCATACAAAAAGACTACAAAAATACATGGGATGTCGTTAGAAAAGTGTACAAATATGAAGGACTCCTTCGTTTCTATAATGGTTTAGGTGCGTCTATAGTACGTCAGCTCATGTATACAACAACGCGGCTAGGCATATATCAATATTACTTTGATACGTACAAAAGGGCCAATGGCCGTGTACCACCTTTATTAACTTGTGCTGGATATGGTCTTATAGCTGGGGCAGCTGGTGCCCTTGTGGGAACTCCGGCAGATGTAGTACTTGTGCGAACGGTTACTGATGGAAATTTGCCACCGCATCTTAGAAGAAATTACAAAAATATATTTGATGCTTTGATACGGATTGGAAGAGAAGAGGGACTAGCGGGTTTATGGTCGGGATGTTTACCTACAACTGCGCGTGCTATGGTTGTGAATATGTGTCAGTTGGCTTCATATTCACAAATCAAAAACTATTTAGAGAAACGTTATGAGCTTAATGAAGGTCTCTTCTTGCATGCTTGTACCGGATTCGTTTCCGGTCTAATAACTACCATCGTTTCGATGCCACTCGATATGGCGAAAACACGACTACAAACAATGGAAAGGCCAGCTCATTATCACGAGAGGCAATACAAGCACACTATTGATGTAATTATGCAAGTAGTGCGAAGTGAAGGTTTCATGGCTTTGTGGAAAGGTTTCTCGCCTTACTTTCTTCGTCTAGCTCGGCACACTGTTTTCATGTTCGTTCTCTTAGAACATTTTAATAAACTTTATTATGAAAAAATCTTAAGAGATGAAAATATATCACAGTTATGATCATAACACCCTGATCTAAAAAGATTAAGACTGGACGCTAATAAATAAAAATGACAAATTTACTGCAATGAAATTTGCTCTTTTATTGACAACACATCTTTTGTTCGTTGCTATTATAAATGTAGTCGGAGAGCATAATAGGAAAGCAATTGATAAAAAAGGATAACATTATAAGGATAGTTACACAGCTATGCGCTTTATTGCTCATATATATTACATTTAAAGTGGAATAAAACAACCATTGCTGTATTCGATTACGATATATTAAGCTTCAAAAAACTTTCTAATGAAACAAGAAGAAATTTCCATTAGCTTTGGGAGGAATCTTGGATGTCGATCATCGCAATAATTGCACCGAAAATGTCGACGTTAAGCTCTTTTTCATACTTAATAGATCGGAATATTGGGGAAAACCCATACATAAGTTTCAATGTTCTCTTCTAATTTTTGCAGTCGTGCATGTTCCCGCTAATCGCAACCAACTCATAGAATTATTGATAAATATTCTTAGTTGTAGCAATCATACGATAAGCTATGAAACACAAATTTTATTCGACTTTTTCTGAATCTGTCCAAGCCCGGCAATAGTTTGGGCACGATATACGACTTTAGAGTAGACGCAATATATATTCATTAGTATGCCGATCATATATCGTATCGTATTATGTTGCATAAGCATTTCTCGTGTGATATAGCTGCACATTTCAGGTCATTGTACAAAATTAACAAATCAGAAAATTATATCCGGCTGTGCCGAATCTTCCATACCCTTAACCTTAACGTTAAGAAAAGTGGTAAAACTAAATTGCAATAAGTGGGTGTGGCAGTGAAAGAATTTCTAATGTGTCTGCAAAATTTGAAGTCGATATCTTCATTTTTCCGGCCGCGAGAATGCTTACCACAGTCATTATATAAACGGACAGATAGACAGACAGACATGCTTAAATCGATTTTAAAATTAATCCTAATCAAGAATATATATATATATATACTTTATGGGATACCTGAGGTTTCATTGTGTGAGTTACAAACAAAATGACAAAATGAGTACGGTGGTGGGTATGAAAAGCCGTTGCTCGTCCGAACATGGAAGCGTTAAATAATTGTTTAATTGTATTTATTCAAAAAATCCAAAATATGTAAAAACTCCATCAAAAAAAAAAAGAAAACAAAATGTTTTTAAAATTTCATTGTTACTTAAAACGTGTAATGACGAATAATTTAATATGAAATGAAATTAAAAAAACAAAGCTGAGGTTATATTTTGCTTCAGTTGAACTAAAGTTCTACTGTTCATATTCTATCTACGATAGTAATTTTACAAAATTTATGCAAAAAGTACGGATCTAATCCTCTTTATGTTTTAAAATTTTATTTAAATCCAGATTGTCCAACTTCTTAGATTTGTCGGACCATTTCGAAACAGACGTAGTGTTTGATTATTTTATGGAGATATTATTACTCATAATATGACCAAAATAAATATGGACCGCGGGCCACAAATTGGCTACCCTTGAATTAAAAAATATACAACTAAATACGACAGAATGTGGAATAAAAACAAATTAAAACGATTTAGCCGGACGAGGCCGGTGATTAGATACTCTAAACCACATCGTCTAGATACAGGTACACTCTTCCCCCACTTACATAAAAAAGTGTACGAATAATCGATCTTTGCAGTCGAAATTTAACATAATCAATTCGATTGTCACGAAAGGAAGCTTGGTATTGAAATGGTTCCAGCGCATTTGAAATTTTCACTTTTTTTCACCAACTTTTGTCGAGAAATATAGAAAATAGAGAATTTTTATGGTATGAAATGTTTTTCAAAATGAGCTTAATATGGGGAATCATCGGAAAAATTATTCGATTCAAGGTAATTTTTATAGGTTTCATCTTTGGCCGAAAACATATCAATACATCATATTTCATCAAAATATATCGAAAATTACGACTTGTAGTTGAACACAAGAGATCTGAGTCGATTCAAAAAACAAATCTGGATTGATTGGCCCAACAAGAAAAGATAGATATATCTCAAGTCTTTCTAGGTGTTGCAATAAACACAAAAATTTTATATACACTTGCCACAAATAATGTATGGTGTAACTAGAGCTTATGGTCATCATGCGTATATCTTAATACTATAATGCAATCGTAGATGCATCAGTTAGCTTTTAAGTAAAATAAATTCCTATGTAAAAGTGTATGTATGACACTTGAAAAAAACGTATTATGAATTCTACAATATAACAAAAGAAACACGTGCTTTGTAGCTGATATAATGGTTAACAATGCACAGGAGCATCTTTCATTCGATTTCCTTTACAGCAGTTCGACGCTTCTAACAATCTTCGTATTGAATATTCCTCACTTTAAAGGTACTTAATATAACCAAGTTTTCATAAAAATATACCAATATTTTCTGATCGAGTTGCCGAGTTTCTAAGGACCCCGATATCATCAAAATATTTACATACGTTTGCGATACTCTCATTGTTTATTGCTTATTTCTGATGTAATTAGTATTGAAAGCCGTGAATGCATCAACCTGACCGACGTTTTCGAAAGGACGATCAATATAACTTTTTGTGAAACGTTATAGTTTCGCATCCACAGAATGCCAATTTTAATTTAAATAAAAAGAAAAGGAAGAAAAAGGGGATATAATTTCCCATTATTGTCTGGTTAAATAAAATCAGAATAAATACCAAAATATGATCTCAGAGCTGTAGATGAAAATGGAATGAAGCAGATAGTGAGTGATTTTCTCTTCATATTTTGTCGAAATCTATATAACAATTTGCTTTCTATACACACTAGACATGTCGGCGAGCACATCTACATTATTTACTATACGAAATTTATACAAAAAAATTATATGGGATTTAAACCTCATTTATAATTTGAAAATAATGATAATTTTTCTCAATTGTCTTATCATCTTAATCAAGCTTAATTAGTAGAAAGAATTTCCACCGAATCTTCTTGTTATAATTAATGCTATCCCGTCCACTAATCTTAGGTACTTTGATCGGCTCTTATTATTGAAAACATTCAAGTTAGAAGAAAGAATTCCATCAATAGTAAATTTTAAAATAAATATTGATTAGATTAAGCAAAACCAATGAATGAAACTTCAAATTAATACAGACCAATATATCTTTCAGTTTGTTATAGCAGAAAGGATCGTATGATATCTCTATCCGCATTCGCTAGCAGCTAGCATATCTGCATTTTAACTAACTACACTTATAAGGGGAGGGAAAGTAATCAAGCTTTGAAGGCGCAACACAGCCAAAGATATTGACAGGAAGTAGTAAGGTATAAAATGTTGCGTCACAACTCAAGTCGTGTTTGATCTTATACGCCCACGAACATATAACGAAGCGATTTCTAAGTCATATCTAATCATATTTGTTCGTTTGCCACTTCTTGTTTATGGCACAAAGATTATAAAAATTAAGGCAAGAACTTGAAACTTTGCATACTTTTCCTTACCCCAACCGTATTTGACTCCTCCAGAAACAAATAAACGAAGTTGAAAAATATGAAAAATATTGTCAATAAATGAAAATGAAAAGTTTAAAGGCGCCCTTTGAAATTTTGATGAAAAAATAATTACGATCAGCCAAAGCGTACTCAATTAAAGAAAGAAATTTCACAGCTAGTGCGGTAGCGAGTGTATATCCTTTATATCGCTTTTTTTTATTTGTTTAGATAAGTATTAAATTTTTCAGTTAAAGTTGTCGCATCCAAACATCGGTTCTATTCGATTTCAATATGTTACTGTCCCAAATAAAAAAACATAAACGCTTTGGCATCAATTTAGGCTTTCTGTTACAATGCTCTTGTGATCTTTACATGCGCGCATGTATATGGATAGAAAAATGTACAAGAACCGAGAAACACTATATGTTGCTACATTTTTCAAACGTAGTAATAAAATTAGTACACGCTCCGTGTGCGATACAAAATATATCAAAGAAAAATGATCATATTTTAACAAAAATTTTGTGTATTATGTTCGCAATCGCTTTAAACTTTCAATTTAAAATCATAAACGACTATGTATTTAAATATTTAGTAACAAAATAAAGAAGCACATATAGACAGAGAGATAGGTAGATAGATAGATGGATAGCTAGAGAGAGAGCTAGAGAGAGAAAGAGCGAGACAGGTAAAGAGCGAGAGAGAGGTACGAGTGGCTGGGGAGACAGAGAAATGGAAAAGAAGGGGCCGAGAGAGAGACAAAGCGAAAGAGAGAACGAGAGGGAGCGCGAGAGAGGGTGAGAAAGAGCGAGGGTGGGCGAGAGAGAATGCCAGAGAGAGAGAGAGAGACAGAGAAAGAGCGAGAGGGAGGAAGGACCAGCGAGGGAGAGAGAGAAATGGAAAGGAAGGGGGCCGAGAGAGAGAGCGAGAGAGGGAAAGCGAGGGAGACAGAGAGAGTGAGAGAGGGAGGGTGGTGAGAGGGAGAGAGAGCGCGACAGAGAGAGAGTGAGAGAGAAAGAGAGCGAGAGAGAGAGCGCGAGAGTGAGAGAGAGAGACAGAGAGAAAGAGAGAGAGACAGAGAGAAAGCGAGAGAGACAGAGAGAGAGAAAGGGAGTAATCAACATATATGATATAATCGTATGTTCATACAAAATAAATATGATCTAATTAAACATCTTTAGTGAAGACGCATGCTTTGCTGTAATGACTTAATTTATATATGATATAAGGATTGTAAGTAATGTGACTACTATTAACATTATCATTATCATCATCATCATTACTATTATCATAATAGGTGTGTAAAGAGATATTTTTATGTGCAATTTTGCCGTTATACCAATGCTAAGTTTAAATCACAGGTTTTCATCAACATATTTCTTTATCACACATTTAGATCTTGTACTCTGATCACTTTTTATTTCGGCTTAACTTAACTCATTTTGCTTTGCTTATCAGTTTAGTTGCAATTCGACAGTCGGATCGTGCGGTTGATTTCTTCTAAATTGGCAAAAAGTCATATTATATTATATTCTGCCTCATCTATATAGCTCGCAGTGCTTGTGCTCAGTTTTATCCGTTCATTCAATTAATGATAATTGTAATAATAATAATAATAATAATAATAATAAGAATGTAACTTTGGCTGTGCCTGAGTGTGCGTGTGGTTGTGTGTGTGTGTGTGTGTGCGAGCGCATGTGTTTGCAACTTTGAGTGTACGTATGTGTGTGCGTGTGTTTGTGTGTGCATAAGTATGTTTGTTCGTGTCCAGAGATATAGTATGCGGCCGAGTAGAGTCATATAGATTGTCGCCTCATTTAAAGTGTAATTTAAACAAATTAAATGTAATGATCTTATCTCCTTTATATGAACGATATTTTCATGCATATGTTTTATGTACTTCATTTATTATGAATAGCATGTTAAAAAGAAAGCAAATACTCAAATTTGTGATTTAAAAAAAAGTCTGTGATTTCATGGTGTGAATAAAAAAAAATAAAAAATAACGAAAGTATGTAAAAAAGAAAATTTTTTTTTAATAAATTACTATAATTTTACTAATACTGAAGGCTTAACAAACTCAAAACTCCATACCCCGTTTTACATAATTTCTTTTAATCAATGCAGGAATAGCATAATGAAGTAAATCGTTGTGACAAAAACAATCGACTGATTATTCTAGAAACTTAGCAAAATCCAGTTTAGATATATACATGTTTGAGTCTATTTAATAAAGGAAGCAAAAAACAAGCAAATGTTACTTTATTTTTTACAAACGAACATATGTAGAGCACATTTTGGAAGTCTCATGCCTGGAAGACTCAGTTCAATAAATCGCTCATTAACTTGACGTTGTAATGGAAACATTCGTGGTTAATATTTGAGTCGAATTTTATATCGATATCTGGTAAAGATGGTGAAGAAAATTTTTTTTTTTCGGAGTTTGTAGAAAATTTGGAGATTATTATAGCTGCCAGTAGATCATCCCAATGGATGATTAATCGATTCTATATCTATTGATATTTGCTATAGATCGTTAATTATATTTGAAAGTATTGTTTATTTAAAATTTGTTGAGATTCCTAAAATTCTTGGAAAATGTTTATTGCAACTATCAGCAATAGATGAACGAACTTTTAGACGTACGGAGTTGACTAAGTTGACATTAACTTCGTGCTAAAGATGCATATGCATATTAAATATTGTTCTTTTCGATTTTAAAGTATATTTTATATTTATGATCGACTTGAAACAAATCGTTTTTTTTTTCTTTTTTGGTTTATGACTTTTACTATTTTATGGAAAGAAAATTTATAAACGGGATGGGAACTATTCTAATTTGTTTATTCTCAATTTAAAGAAAAAAAACATTCTTAAACGAATGTACATATGATTGGAACACAAAACAAAATTGTTTCGATGACAACTATTAACAAATATTTTAATATATTTTAACTTATGGTTCTAAGTATCCGACATCTACCGCAAAGCGAAATCTCTACTCAGGTTCAGATTTGTCTTCATTTCAAGAAAAGATATTTTTACGAATTTTGATAATCCCAATAAAAAGCCCCGACATAGAAGCGATCAGAAAAAGTTATGTACTTTCATTACCTTATATTGCTGTTGTAAAGCTAATATATTTGCAATATGAACCTGGGGAGATATATGCATATAGCTAATTAATGCGGAGAATCGAATGTGGATTTGAAAGATATGTTTGTTAATTAGAGCCTCAACTTTAATTCATTCTCCATATTGAATAAGCCTTATATGCTCCAGATATAGCACATAGAAAAATTGAAAGCATGCAAGTACAGCTTAAAACATAAATGCATGTCTAGTGATGAAACGACTTTGTTTTCTTGAAATTTTTTGATCGTAAAAATCAATATTTCTACGTCAGTCAATTGTGCCCTCAATATGTTCATCGCAAGATCTCATCTTTAGTCCACAAGACAACGCCCATAATCTTTTCAAATGTAAAGTAGCAGATGGCCAGGAAGCGAAAATTTCGAGTCGAATTTCGAGTCAACAGTGATTCCATCTCTAGCATATTGTCCAATAAATCATGCCAATTTGCGCCACAGCATTCTTGACTTTTCTTTTTCTTTTGCTCATTAGGTGGCAACTTGATCGTTTACATCGCCTACTCGTCAGTGTAATGCACTCGTCTATTTGCAAGTTTCTGCATAAAAACATAAGCGAAGAGAAAACTGTTGTTTAATTTAAAGATTTTTCGATGGAAATGCGGCACACGTCTCTATCATTGCTTTAGTGTTTTAGTCAACAAGTCAACTAGCTTGTAATGGATGCTAAAAATGTTGTCGAAGACTTGCAAAGTATATGCAGCTTGAATTTAAAGCTATGCGGTCCGTATTTTTTTTCCATATAAATTTGAAAATCAATTAAGTCAAGTGAAGGACTCGCACGTAGACATTACTGCTACTTGAAGAACGTATAACCATGAGGCACTATATATAACTGTTTCTTTTATAAAAATACCTGCGAAAGACTGCCATATGATGTAATAATTTGATATCAAATATATATATAAATTTATTTAGTAGATTTAGTAGATATACTAGCAAATGGATTTTCAATCCATGAAACTCTTGTTATTCTTTTTTTTAAATTCGATCTTAATATCTTGTTTAGATGAGAATATTTGCGCGTTCAGATTTTTCAAAAAAATAAATAAATAAAATCAAAATTGTCCAACAAATTATTCATTTTTATCAATTTATCACTCACTCTTTAAATGAAAAAAACGCTCACTTCAAGAAAAAAAAAAAAATTAAAAAAAAAAACTATAAAAAAAAAGTCTTTTTTCAAGTGTTCATTACATAATTGCAAATTGTGTGGATAAAATAGAAAACTTAACATATAAAAATGAAAATGATCCACTTATTCTAATGCAACTAAAATTGAAAATAAGGCCAAGAGAGTTTCCTTCTCATGTTTGAAAACGTGACGAACGGGAAGATCGAAACCACTTCTCCACCGAATTATAAAATATATATTAATATTAAATATGCCACTACTTGCATAGGGTATTGCAGTCTTATTACTTAATAAAAGTTATGTTATCTATTATCGCTACTAAGATAATGAAAAAATCACTACACTTACTTAATAAAGGCATAATACACTTGTCCCTTGTTCACAAGAGCATTTATACACTAACATTAGAATTAAACGTATACTTGAAAACACACTTGTACTTAAAAGAATAGTTAAAAAAAAAAAAATAGTATAGAAAAATTGAAAAATTCAACTTAAGGCGAATCTTAAATACCTACCAGTTTAGATTATCACTTTATGTTTAGTAGAGCAATTTTGATCATTTACCTTCTAAACAATTAAAACAGAGTTTGAAAAATAATTCTTTTGCTAATACAATTATCTACATTTTTTCCAGCTTGTTTAGCTTTCATAGCTCTAGAGCAGGTATTAATTCTTGGCTTACATTCTTTAAATTTGAGAATACAAGTAGTATACCTAGTTCAAGTTTTTTATTCAAAATTTTTGAGAGATCTGGGAATAAAAGAAGAGATATCATTTGACATATGGCCAAAAATAGAAAATAGTAGCACATGCAGAGAAACAGGCAGATAAAGAGACGGGCAACAAAATAAAGAAACAGGTAAAGAAAAGAGTAGACAAATGTCGAAAATTCAAATAACGCGGATGGTGAAAGAAGAAACAAGAGGACAAATGGACAAACGCACTTATACGGCTCATACCATACAATCAAGCTAATCTGTGCTTAACCTAACGTTTAATTCATATTTCGAAGTGTTGCAAAAACAGTGACAGATTAAGTACCTCACAGTCTCTCTTCTAATGGTCTGCATAACAAAAGTGAGACTGTGTTCAAAGTTTTCAATTTTCAATAATAACTTTTCCTATTGGAATTTTTTAATTTATGTTTGTGTCATTAAAAAAACGAAAGAACTGTGGGTTCATTTAGAAAGAGTTCGATTAGTCACAATATATGCAGATCCGTTGTAGAAAGGATTTTATTAAGCTTTACAAACAAAACAACGAGTTTAATATACTTATCAAAGCTGTGTGTGGGTACGTGTGTGTGTGCGTGTATGTGTATCACGAATATAAGAGAGAAATTTCAACTCAAATAAATTTCATTTAAAAAATCTCTAGACGAACTGAAGAAATCCAAATCACATTAGATTAGTTGATAAAATACAAACTTATCGAGTGTTACGGAAGTGTTAATTAAATCTACAAATTGTAATTTATTCTCTCTCTCTCTCTGTTCTTGCTTTGTAGTTTAAATCCATTTCATATACACATGTGAATAAATAAAAAAAAAAAAATATCGGAGAGTTCAACTAGCATTATACTTTTCCTTTTTTTTTACAAAACTAATCCTTAAACAATAGAATAAATAAAAGAAATAAAAAACAGGCCGAAAAAAGTATCGAAAAAAATTCCGCAAAATATGTAAATTTATATTTAAATTCATTGTAACTTAATAGAAAAATGTATATAGAAATAAATAAAAATATGTTTAAAAAGAATTTATTTCTAAATAATCCTGCTGAATCTTTAAACGAATAAGCAAACAATCAAACCGCCTTTTGAAGTCAAAAGAAAACTTCCGAAACTTATAACTAAGTAAGTAGAAAAATATAACAATAAATAGAACTTTTTTTTATGTTCATTTACTAACAATTGTTTACTTGTGTCTTTACACTTATAATAATACTTTTTCTTATCTTTATCGAAAGCAACAACAAACGCAAAAAAAGGCAAACAAAAATAACTTCTGTTGTCGATATTAAACTAATTTTTTGTTTTCTTCTCTTATTTGTTATTAATTATTCAGCATTAAAATATAATTTTTTTTTTAATTCTATCGTTAATGCATTAAAAAGCCAACACAAAACTATTTTTTTATTGACACATTATTTGCATAAGAATAGTAAATAATAAAACATATGTATACCGCACTCACTCACTAAGCCTATGTAAACTTAAAGACCCAAAATAATCCGTATTATTAAGTTGTGTGTACATTTGTTCTAATATATAAACAAACATCATGCTTAAGTTAAATCGTCGCCAGATCATAAATAATTCATAAACCAAAAAAAAGTAAAAAAAAAAAAAATTAAGAGCAGCAATAAGAGCGATCCAAAACCAGTTGCTTTAAATAGTTAGAACATAGGATCGAATCTTAAGTAAGAGAGTTCCGTCGTCTGTGCAGGTAAATCGTTAATATTCTCTAACTGAAGCTGAAAAATGTTATCTAACGAATATATTCTTTTATCTTTTTTCTTCCTCCTAAATTTTTACTTAAATATTCACTAAATTATATCTAAAGCTTAATTCTTCATGCGGATCCTAAAGCCCTAGAACTTTCAATCGGGTTTCTTTTTTCTCACTATATTTCTCGATTTGGCCGTATTTTTAATATTTTTCGCTACTGATTGACTTAAAATTACAATTGTAAGTTCATATTAACATTTTCTAATAAAGCACAAAGGATTTTTGATTGACTAATTTCAACCGATTTTACAGACGATTTTCAATAGATTTCTTGCAAAAAAAAAAATTTTTTTTCACTTAAAACGGAAATCTTTCTATTCAGTCAATTAATATTCAATTAAAGGAAGCCGTGTACAAAATTTTTCTCAATAAACTCGTGATAATGACTTCTAATTACATGTACACAAAGGGGTGCGTGACCCCTTAAACAAGCAAATTAAAATTGTAAAATTATCTAGCAACCCACAGAACCATTCTTGCACTGACTATTTAAATTGTTGTCTGTTTGTCTGAAATTTTAGATTAAATTTGTGTGTGTGTGTGAACTCGTTCCATTAACTTACTATATTTATATCATTCAGCTTCCTATCCGCGTACGAATTTGAATAATAAGATGATGGATGAGCTGGCCCTACTCAAAAAGCAAATGCGAATTTTGAATGGTATAGGCACCAAATCCGAAAATTTTTATACCCAGGCCCGAAGACAAGGGGTATATTCATATTATAATTTTGATCATGAAACCCCAAAAGGAAACTTTAGATACCCCATAAAGTATGTTATATATTCTTCATAAGCATCAAGTTTAGAATCGATTTAAGCACGTCGGCCTGTCCGTATGACTGCAAAAATGATATATCGGCTTCAAATTTGACAGAAGCCGTGGAAGTTCTTTTGCGACGTATTCGTTTGTCGCTTCGTCTATTTGTCTGCCTGCTTAATTGTGTAATATGGTAAACATTCTCCTAGACGCAAAAATGAAGAAATGTGACAGAGACATTGGAAGTTCTTTCAAATACGTTGCTATTCAAAATGGGCCAAATCGGTCATAACCCACAGTATACAGTATACAGTATAAAATAAGCCGAAAGCACGTCTATTTCTCGTTGTTTCGCTCTACATTTTTTCGACAATATTTCATAAAAATAGAAGGAAGTTCGCCAAGTCCTTTTCTTTCCCCTCTTTTTCTAAAATAAAAGTAGTGGATATAAAAGACTCGGTACAGACAAATATAATTTTCTTACTTGTTCATATAAGGAACGCTTGTGAAAAAAAGTTGTTCTGTGCAGGCTTCCCAAACCCAAAGGCAATATCAATGGAAAGAATTCAATGCAACAGCCTAAAAAAAGGGTTTTTTAAGCATTTTCTACTAATGTCAGAAAAGTTAATGGAATAATAATATTTGAGGGAGTTATCAAGCATATTATCTAGCGAGCGTAAATTTAAATTTAAAAAAAAACGTAAAAGGATAGGTATAGCTAGTGAAAAAAGTTGGGAAACATTTGAAAGAAAAATTTCAATTTTTGTGAATTTGACTCAAACAAAGCCGTTGTTGCCATTGTTAACAAATAATGTTGAAATCAGTTCATCGAAAAACTGCCTACATATCTTACACAAGCATTATTTTAAATGTTAAATGGGTTTAAGTTTAAAATGTTAAAAAAAAAAATGTTATTTTAAAAGTATTCTAAAAAATTGGAATAAAAAGAATGAAAATTGTTTTATGTTCCATTTTGCCTGTGGATGCTACAAAAAAGGAATAATAAAATTCTCCTACAACGGGTAAAAAAATGATTACGTAGTTTGTACCTCTGGCTGAATAAATATTTAGTCTAAAATATAAAAATAAATTCAAACATTTTGCTTTGAGAGTTTGATAGTTTAACAACAATTGCAATTGAACATCAATAATAGATCTCTGATATCACCTTACCGCAATGTTCCTAATAATAATAATAGATTACTTAGCTGTAAAATGTGTTAATTTTATTTTTCCACGACAAGATTAACAACTTAGAATGGAAACAATGAATTTCTGTGAAAAAGTAAGAAAACACTTTTCATTTCATTTTTTCACATCAGTTAATAAAATGGATAAATTTGAATATAATACGCTTTAGAAGCTGTAAATAATGTGTCTTGTCTTTCACTTTGATTATCACAGAAAAAAAAATGATTTTTTAATTGTAAACTTAAATAAATTGTAATTATTATTATAATTCTAATTAAAATGAAATCAAATCAAATGCAAATAGATTTTTATTTCACTTGAAAAAAATAGTTGAAATTAAATAACGAGTCGATCAGTCTAACCTTATAAAGCTCTAATTAATAGATGTTTAATAATAAATAAAGAAATAATTTTGAAAAACAGAAGTGCAATGAATTTTAAAATCGTTTCGTCTGACATTTTCCATGTTTTGCGAATTTCAAATTTTTGTAATCAAAGGTCATTCGAAGATTAATATTATTTTCATATTTACTATAGATTATAGTAAGCTGAACACGATGACGTTCAATCCACAAAAACAATCATTTATTCGAACTCCAAATATTAAAAGATGAATTTTTGGATTTTTTTCAACACAATACTTTGCTTAAAAAATTGAAAACTTACATCTCACAATAATACCACCTACAATTAGTTGATAAAATTATTCTTTGCGCATAGACAGGTAAAAAGAATCATAAAACTTTTTAATTTAACAATTTTTGTAAATTAAATCTTCACTATATTTGTCTCATTGATGTGATGTATAAATTAATTTGAGTAATGATTTAAGTGTTGAGTATGTGATGTTAAAAAGGTGCGACCGAACTAATCACTTTATCTTACCCAACGCTATTGTAACCAATTAAAAATCCATCATAAATATTCGATTAAAAATGAGTGTATAATGTATTCAACCGTTAAGTCAATTTGTCATTATTATGCTAAATAACAACCGGGATTTTTATTTAAATATTTTTTTTTGTTTTCTCTTTTTCATTATTTAAATACAAATATAAATATCACGTGCTGGATTTTATTTACTAACACAATGAAAACAGGCGTTTAGTTGTTATTGTTAATTGCATTAATATGATTAATGGATTTAAAAAACAATATATATATATGTATATATATTAAAGGCAATGAATCAATTTCATTTTAATTATTAAAATATTAACAAACAAATAAGAAAAATCAAATCATATTAACTAAAATTAAAATTGAACAAAAATGTTATCATTTAATAGTTGATAAATAATACATCGATCAATAAGTTCTAGAAACAAAAAAGAAAACATAAATTTTTTTTTTTTTTTTTGACAAATTCGACCTTTTTCATCAGTACAATCTGATTTTAAAAGTAATGCAATCGGTTCATTACGTATATGAAATCTCAGTCGCTTCTATATAATATAGAACGAATTGTCAAGGCTTCCGTTTCTGGACTGACTTTCATTTCATTTTTTCAACTAAATCTTTCCCATAGAACATCATTTTGGCATTTTCAAATAAATAATATTTAGTTTGGACCACTTCTATAAAAGGGTGTGCATACAATGGGATCTATAAAGGGTGTGTATACAATGGGATCTTCAGTTTATGCAATTTTTCTATTGCGCAGCCATCGGATTGATCGTTGATGTTTCTGTTGTGCTACGAGTAACCGTGGCATTCTATTTTCATCATTTTATGCTTTTATCATTACAAGCTTTTAAGATTCTTAAAATATTTCTGAAAATCTGAGGGTATATACGATAGTAAATACATATCTTTATGTTTTTCTTCAGTTACTACTTTAGTGTAGTGGTGGTAAATAATGGAATTAATTTAATATTTCTATATAGTTTTAATCTTCGCCTTTTAGATGAAAGATTTGAAACTCATCACCTCGTGTGTTCATATAATGTCTTTTTATTTTTGACTTAGATCACTTTCATAATTAACACTAAATTAATTCTATATAATATTGAAATTACAATCCACTATCTAAACGTTCATTTTTGACGATATCCCAAAAAATTACATTAATTTAATTTAGTTTAAAATAATGTGGTGTGAAATAACCAGTAAACTCATTTTTTTTTCTTCAAATATTGGACTTAGACCACTTTCATAATTATGGGAATGTGTGTTTGGGTTTTTAACCTTTAATGGCATATATCTGCATCATTAAGGCTTTCCCCATTTACATTTGCGATATAATGTAACCATAAGTTTGTTTTTTTAATGATTAAATTAAACCTTAAATTCATATACGCTCCGCTTTAGTCAAATCTTTCTGATACGCATCCACATCAACATTTACAAGCTGTAGACTTATGAACTTTATGTTCACATCGATTCTCATTAATTAATTAAAAAAGTGATCTAGCAATAGTTATTATTAATTAATCTCTTGTCTCACATCGAAACGACTGTCAATTGTACTTCAATATATACATATATGAACCTGACCGTATTTGCGTTAATGATTGACAATTGAAATATTCTACATGCATTATACAATTCCGATAGATTACGTTACGTAGTTCAAAAAGTATTGAGCCTGATGATAACAGAGATAACATTAGTCAACTGCCAATGCGAGTCTACCTGACTAAGAATAGAATAATAAAAAAATAAATAAATGCGTAAAGATTCAATATCTACTGACTACCAAATACTAATTTTCTGTTATTCAGTTCGTTGTTTGGAGAAGGGCG
Organism: Glossina brevipalpis; assembly: GCA_000671755.1. Classification (NCBI taxonomy): domain Eukaryota; kingdom Metazoa; phylum Arthropoda; class Insecta; order Diptera; family Glossinidae; genus Glossina; species Glossina brevipalpis. The sequence continues at coordinate 1,327,061 of KK351023.1, forward strand.
AGTTATACGCAATAGTACACGCACGTATATCCATTAACTTGCTTTTGCTGAATTTGAAATAGAATTTGTAAACATTTGCTTAGAGCGACAAGATTAATTTCCATTTACTCCAGAACACTCGAAAATGGTTGTTAAAGCTGAAAGCTGAAAGGGTCAATAGCATCGTTTTATAGAAATCTATTAATGATGGCATTTCACATTTGTAGTAAATGACTTAAGATTACAACGGGATTTTGTTGTATCCGTGGCATTTATCCGTCTATTGATTGCAATTCTGAAAGAAGTAAAACGTGACACAGGAACATGAAATTTGTCAAATATATTTTAATGATCGGCCGGTATTTTTCTTGACTCGAACCGTTATTTCAGCAATATTGATGAAGAACTTATTTGATTCAGTACTGATTGAACCACTTTTCGAGTTAATTAAGAACACGTTTACACTATTGAGTAGTCTCTGGTAGGTATTTTTCTACTCCAAAAATTTTACAAAAATGATGGACGATGATAAAGCCGTTTATTTGGTTTAGTCCTTAATTGTCCTGTTAGTATTTATGCCGATGGGATTTTTGCAAAGACGTTACATTATAATTATTGAAATCATGTGAATTCAGTGTCATCACTCAATGTGTGATGTATCAAACCGGCTCGAGAAGATCTGTTAAATCAATCAATTGATAGATAGATAAGTTCACACAATTAGCAAAAGTAAGAAAATCAAAATTATGCTTTTTAATAATTAATTTTGTTAAGTTCTACTGCATTACAAGGATAAGCATTTTCAGTACTTGCTACTAGTATATTAAGAGTATTACTCTTTGAGTATATGGATCTGTTATGCTAAATACTACTCTAACTTAACGTACGTTACACTGCGGAATTTACTATGTTAAAGTGATAAATTAAAATCCAGGGGCCATTATGTACGACACGTGATGGCGGTTAATCAGTTAGATACTTATCCTGGCATAGCATGTTTCGTTTTATATATGCTATTAACGATTACTGTCATTTATTTCAAAAAGTATTTATTAAATTAGAACAAAAACAAACAAATAGAAGTAGAATAAATATTGGACCTAAGCCGACAACAAGTTTTTTTTTTTTTTTTTTTTTTTTTTTTGTTTTATTTCTATTTATCCCTTGTGCGCTTATAAAGAAAAACGAATTAAACGAATGAAGTAAAGCTAAACGACAAACTTTTCATGTTTATAACTTAATTACAATAATGCTTTAGAATTATAGAGTAGCCGAGTGTATAAATTACCAATTGACAGCGGTGATTACCAGTAAAAGGCAACAATGACCTAACAACATGAGGCAGAAACGTTTTTTTTTTCAGGTAATAATAATATAAAGCATAACAATTTTATACTTAAAAATCCAACAACAATGCAGCGATTAGAATCGTAGTGTGATAATGGATGATATATACAAATAGATAGAGATATAAACGCATAAAAAAACTTAGAATAAATAAATGAATGAATAATAAACACACCTACAGCTGTATTGTATGTATTACCACATAAAAACATACAAATATATATATATACATATATATGTTAAATTGTTTTATATACGTATGTACACATACGATGAATGTATATATGAATATGAATGTATTTTATATACATGTATGTGTGTAGGTACACTCATGCACAATTGTAAATATTCGAACTTTTTTGTTCATTTCGTTCCAAACAAGCGTACATGATAATGTGAATTATGATGATGATGATGATAACGATAACGATGACGATCACAATGATGATGATGATGTTGATGTTGATGTTGCTGTTGATGTTGATGTTGATGATGATAACATTTTTATTTTAAAAGTTTAATAAATTCCTGCAAAGTATAACACACGAAAACCCTAGACATAACGGTTTAAATAACCAGGCGAAAAAAAAGCTTCAATAAATTTAAGCATTTTTCAAATGTACACACACTAATCAGTCAGTCGGTGGTAACACATAGGTCAAATCGTTTACATAGAAATGCAAAAGAAACACGCTTACGAAATGAAAATGAAAAGAACAAAAAAAAAGAAAAAAACAAAGAAAAATGTTGAAAATGAAATAATAAAAATAAATGTGAAATAATAAAAATCTTAACTTAAAACTTGCAAAGATTATGGAAAACTAAAAGAAAAAAAAGTTAAAAAAAATTATTAACAAAAAAAAAATTGATAGAAATTATAATTAAACCTAAAATTATTAGATAAATATTTTTTAAATATTTTTTTAATATAAATTTATATATTTAAACTATTTCTATACAAAAAGGAAAATCAATTAAAATATTTGATACGTTTAGATAGCTATTTAGGAAAAATATTGTTAACCAAATCATATACTTGGTTTATACACTCAGTTTAAATTGTTTAAGGTTTTAACAAAAAAAAAAACAAAAGGAAATATTCCTTAGCAACCTCATATTAAAGTGCTTTGTTTGTATGTATTGTGTTTACACAATATATACTCGGTAAACTGAACTATATCCTCGACCTATAAATATATGGTAAACAAAACCGAATGAAATCCTATCTAATCCATATTCATGACACGCAAATTACTTACAAACAACAACAATAACAATCAGGGAACATAAATACATATATATATACACATATATACATGTATATATATATATATATATATATTTATATTTATATATATGTACATGTATATATATATAAGCAAAAGTATGGTGTACATAGTTTAAATGTACGTATGCGGTATATACAGTACTTTTTACTATACAGTTGCGCAGATAATCTACATTGGCTTAACACCTCTTCTTTTGTCTTTTTCATTAAATATAATCCGGCAAAACAGTAAATTTAATTTAATTATGAAATATTTAAACATTGTTTCTACTAATACTAACATATAATAATAAAATGTAAAAGAATCTTAAGTGCTGATAAACTAAATATCTATCACTTTAGTTTAATATAGAAAAGTCTTCGAAATATTTTCTTCAGTTTGGAAGCGGAACAATTTTCAAGTCCCTATAGTCTAAGTTTTAGATCAGTAGTCTTCTTACTTAATGCATATAATTTGTGTTTAAAGGTTTGACAACTGACAGAAAGACCAATGAAGCCACATGCCTTAGAATTGGATCAAAATCCTACACACTGATCAAATATGCAGTTTATGGTTGCGAACTAAACAATCTCTACTCTACTCCTCATCCTTCAATGCTGGAAATTTGTTATCTATTTTAAGTCGATCTAAAAGGTTTAAGAAAAATGTTTACCCCGAAATAATAAATGAAGGCAAGCATCTGTGGAAACTATTTTGTTTTTTTTTCCTTTGCCGAGTGCGTTGTTTTGAAAAGCTAAACTAATGTAAATGCAAAGTACTGTATAAATGTCCAAACGGTACAGTAATATAATTTTCCAAGTGAAATCAATAAATAAATTTTACTTCGATAAATTAAAAGAGAATAATTTAAATAAAAATAAATTAAATTTTTTCTTTTATCAAATAACTGCAAGAATAAATTTGATAATTTTATTTAAATATCTATGTATGTCTTTCTTTATAATATTCTTGAAATTCAAATTCAATCAACAACAATATTAAATTTTATTGGATTATTTCTTTTATCATTCGATTATTTAAACCTTTCATATCCTTAAGTAAAGGCATTCATTTATTTAAGAATATTTTTCAGGCAATTATTATTTATTTTCTTGTTAACTAAATTTGAAAAATTTTTATAAACTTTTTTCTTTCTTATTTCTTATTTAATTGTTTTTCAACTTTTGAAATGATTTAATATAAAATAGTTTCTCTTGTATTATATGAAAATATGTTCGATATCGTTTAAAAAAAAAAAACTATTTTACTGTATCAATTTTTATTATATTTATTATATTATATATAATATCATATATATATAGAAAGAGAGAGAACATGAGATTTCCGACATATATATATATATATATACATGTATATATACATATATATATATTACTGTCGGAATTCTCCTGTTCTCAGCTCATATATCAAGGTAGTTGGTAAAAAAAAGTGGAAAAACCTATAAAAACTTAAATTTTCAAAACTCGCATACCCAAGAAATCGAATGATAGAGAGACCTATAGAGCGATTTGTTTGTCCATCTATTCATATTCGCTTCGTGTTTCCATCGTTTCTGCAGCTTTATCCATTCGCACTTCATTGTTGTTCTCTTCAAAACAGATCCGAACTCCTTTCAACAGTACTTTGCAAAATGGAAACACCATTCTCACTAAACTTTTTACTATTGATTCATGTGGCTTCGAAATATTAATTTTTTTTTTTTCATTTTCCATTGCAACCACTATCCAATGATTCAATTTTTGACGATATCGTAAAAATTACATTGAATTAAAAACCAGGTAATAAATTCATATTTTTTTTGCAAATTTGACTTAGACCGCTTTCATAATTGTGGGCACAAATAAAGTCTATCCTCGTAATTGTTGAAATATTGATAGAAAATTTAACGAACAATTTTAGTCAAAATCTAAATGAAGCGAAATATGCGAGATTCCGGCTTGGAAATATCAAATAACATCCTTTTAAACTACTAAAGAATAACTCATATTGAAGAGATTATAAAAATTAATGTAATTTCATTTAATAAATTGTATTCATATTTTTAACTACTTTCTTTAAATATAAATTAAGTTTTAAAGAAATCTATATAATATTAAGCAAACTTTTATACTTATATTTATACATTAAAGCACAGAGTTTCTTTCTTAGATAACGTTATTCGTTATTTGAATCAAATAAATTGTTTTAAATTACGCAATAACATCAGCGTTTACAACAGACATTCTCGTAGACTTTTAAGGAAATTTGATTTGAAAACTAAATACAAGTTCAACAAGGCGCTACACGTACGCACACACACAAAAGTATATGCAATTTGTCTGTTTACAGATGAAGGCGTTCAAATAATCACACTTGAAATAATACAACACATCACAGCAAACAATAACTAAAAGTTATAATTTAATCTTTCTCTCTCTCTCTCTCTTTCTCTCTCTCTGTCTCTCTCTCTCTCTCTCTCTCTCTCTCTTCATCCTTTCCCGCAATGAAATACGCGCTTTTATGTGGATATATGGCTAAGTGCATATATATATATATATATGTGTGTGTGTGTGTGTGCATGTGTAAATGTGTACATGTATGAGTGCATTTATGTTTATGTGTTTGAACAACTTTCAAAATCCCTAGCAGCAGTATAAGTAAAGTTTTTACTTAAGTTTGATTGTATTGTACGTTGCATATTACATACATATAAACTGACATACAAACATTGTCGAAAAAGTAAATGTTTATTTAATTTCGTTTATGTATATTTCCCCACAAAACTTTAAAGAACACAAAATTCATTTAAATGTTTTTATATCTATGTTGTGTGCTATTTATGGTGCCTTTCGCTGTATTTTAATTTATAGTTAAATTTCTTTTGATGTATTGTTGCTCAGTTCGTGGCGGCGGTAACATGCTTATAAAAAAAGTCCTGACATAGTACTTGAAATATTCTTAACAAAAAAAATTGTTTACTTAACTTTTATTCAAAGGAAATTCTCTTTTATACAGCGGCGGCATCGGTTAACACTTGAATACAACTAATGGCCGTATGAAGCCGAAGAGTTTAAAGCACAAAGCATGATTTATATTAAAACCAAAGAGTGACAAATTTTCAAAATGTTTAACGTATGGATTTATTACATGCAACATTTACTTTCAAATTGTTGTCAAGCATCAGCGGCACTCAACTGCTATTCTCCTCCTCCTATTCATTCATACTTGCGCTCGTTCATTCTTACCCATACGTAAGAGTATGATGCTCGTGTATAGCTGTGCTCGCATGCATACATGTGTGCAAAATGACAGCCCGTTACTCTTAGCTATAGTTTATAGTTAATTTTTATTTTTTATTATTTTTTTTTTTTTTTTTTTTATGCAGCCCCGTCAATGTTGCTGAGTGTCTGTTACTGTAAAACATTACATCACATTGCATTGTACTGCTCGTTGTATTGCTTGTCTTGTGACCGTCTTGTGTGAACTTTGTCTTATAATTTGATGACTGTTGGTGTGATGGCATTCAATTTCAAGCAATCAAGTCATTTCAATTCATTACACTTGCAGTCAACCAACTTGAGCTTTGAGTTAAAACTATATATAGTTGTTGTTAATACTGTAATATTACAATAGCAATGTACTGTAACGATTCAGGGCATTCACACACACATGACTATTTTATTACGTAGATGTTGGGAATTGCCGGGATATGTAACTACTATTATATGTGTTATATGGGTTTTTTGTGCTGTATGTGTTCTAAAATGTGGCATGATTGTTAAATTGTCTGGCAGTCTGTCCGCCTGATATTTTTTATTTGTTTTATTTTTGTATATCACATATACTCTCCACAACATCGTCATCAACAACAAGAGCATACGCCAGCAACGACGAGCATAAACATTTGTTTATTTGGTCCATTTGTTTGCATTCCTTGACTGTCTTGACTGCAAAAGTTATTTATTTTTCTCGTATCGCTTTTTATAACAAAATATTTTCATTTATATGTGCATAGTGTATGCCTTTGTTCTTATCGCTCTTTAAATTAAGTTTAATTTAATTCTTTCATTTTTTTCGTTTTTTTTTTGTTTTGTTTTTGTTTTGCTTCACTTTAATTCTTTTGGATTTGTTTCTGGTTTTTTTGTTTTTTATGATTCAATTTTGTAATAAAGTACTAGTCAGCAATTAATCTAATTAATAATTGAAACAATTAAAAAAAAAACGAACCACATAACCTCCAGAATAAACCCATCTGTTGTTTCTTCTTTTAACAAATTTTTATTATTCTCCTTAGCCGTAGGTATGAAGTTTCTCATTTTAGGAACCTTTCGTTCTCAGTTATTCAAACGTTTTGCAGGCTGTTCAAATTCATCAAAGTCAACCCAATTGTCTCAATTTGTGTCGAATTACACGCAGAGAGAGGATCCTAACTGTACGTTATCTATAAATTTGGATCATCATTAACAACATAACGCAATATTTCCTTAATTTCTTACATTTTGATATTGGTTTGGGTGGAATCGCTATAAAGTTTATGCACTATTTGGAATTTTTCTTCAAGAAATCATTCGTATAATAGGACGATTCGAACGCCTTTGATTGGCACTAATGGCAGATAATTTATTTGTGATAAAATGCAAATATTGACGAGAAGCTTAGATAGATTCATAAACGTTCGCAACCATGTATTAAATGCCAAGCTTGACAAAGTTGAAATGTCAAAAGGAACGAGAATAAATGTAACGACATAACCTCAAAAGAAGAAGAAAATATGGTTGAAACTTTAATTGTAGTTCTTTCAAAAATAAAATTTTTCAAATCAAGGGAACTTTTCTTGAAATCAATATTTCGAAAAAATTCATTGATGCTCTCAAATTTTGAATCATATTTTCAGATTCAAAATTGTGAAAGGGTACGGTAACTCAGGTCAACCACAGAAAAAGATGATTTTGCGGAAGAGATCACGCTTCCATTTTATTCTTAAAAAATCAGCCACGCCCACCTATCAAAATTTATTTTTTTTCACTTTTTGTAAAATCAAGATGTTGAATATAAAAGATTCGACATAGCTGAATATAATTTTCTTATTTGTCCTCTATAAGTTTAAAAAAATCATTGCATTTCTAAGGAACGCAAAATGATATATTATCCAGAAGATAATGAAACTTTAAAGCAATTAGGATAAAAAGTTGGAATATGACTCACACTTAGTTACGCAAAATAGATTTCCTGCAAAATAGATGCCTACAAGCCATCATAAAGTTGTGGAAGATTAAAGGAGGCTTCCAAGAAACAACAAATGTTTAGTTATTGATCTAAGGACCCTAAGCTTAATATGCATTCCGATAATTATCATAGAACTTCAAAGGAAATTGCTGGCAATTGATCTAAATAATAAAAAGTAAACGGGCTTAGCAATCAAGGTTCGACCTTAAGTGATTGAGTTTTTCATACTTGCTTCTATCTAGTTCTCTAGCTCTCTTCGAGATCTCTAACCGCATTACAAACCATTAAAATGGTAATATTCGTCTTAAACTGCAAAGGTCGATAACAGATAGTCAAACGATGAAAGCATGACTAGAAACCGTCAAAACGATTCATAAACTCATATCGATCGAGTTATTGGTATGGGATCTGAAATCATCGCTCTCTCAAACCTTTGATAAAGTAAAACAGATTTAAATTTTTTACTGCTAAAGCAAATTTATTCAATCGGAGTTATTATAAATTTAATACGTGTGAGTTAAGTTTTACTATATTGCTGCTAGAATGGAAAAGGAATGCTGAAGGTAAGTTAGGTGCGGGTTTCAAAAAGACTTCTTTTAATCTTTTATACGGTTGAACACAGATAACCGATATTCGAGTTTGATTTCATTTTGTATGCCTTAAAAATTCTGCACTTGTTGTTGGTCTTTTTTTCTTATATATATCGATGACCTGTCTATAGGCAGTTTTTCCTTCCTATGACATAAGTCTAAACTCGAAGCTTTTATTTACTTTTTTTGTATGTCATAATTTAGTTTATTTTTAGTTTTGTATTAACTTTTCATCTTAATTCACTACACACATCGTTCACTAGTCATTCTTTATAATGCAGTACTTCACGGCTGTGCCTCCGTTCACCGCATCTTTACGTTTTGTCACTTGTTGTTGTATTGTTGAGCATACAAAAAGGCCGTACGTCGATCGAACGGTCAAACAACCAATCATGAACACCGTATAATTAGTATCGCCAACCGCGTATGCGGGTAATTTAACATAACTTATACTTCCTTGATTGAACCTCACTCAGATTTGTGTCGTCATATTTGCATAAATGAAAAATTTATCCCAATTCAAACTTATGACCCTTAAAGCATCAAATTGCTAGACTTAATCGTTAATAGAATTCTTAATTGTTTCTAAAAATTAAAACATATTTTTATGTGTTCTTATTATGATGACTTAGTTGCCAGGACGCCATAGTAATCATTTACATCATGTTTCGTTCAGAACTCTTTTTTTTTTCATTTTTTTTTTTTTTTTTTTTTTTTTTTTTTTTTGGCGGTTGTCTTTCTATTCATTTCATTTCGTATAACGAAAGGATTATAAATTCTATCAATTCCACAGGAAAAATCTGCACTTCAGCATCATCAGTCAATGTCGTCCGTCTATTCGTGTGTGAATGAGAGCATGTGGGAAAAAAGTGAAAAAAAAACCAGCAACTTTGCAGTTTTTTTTCTTTCTTTTATTTCATTTTTTTTCATTTTTTTTTTTTTTTTGGTCATGCTGTTTTGTGTAGTTGATATATACAACAAATACAACAATCATGTTGCACCATTATTTTGCAATTCTAACGGAAATAAATATCAAACCACAAAAACAAAGAAAATTTCTGAAAACAAAATTAAAAAAGTACTCCGTGTCAGTTTAAGTAAGAAAATCTAACAAAACCGAAACTGTGTATAGCACAAAGAAACTAATTTATGTGTGCATGTGTGCGTATATATATATATATATATATATATATATGTTGTCTTTAATAGTGATAGTGCAAAAGAAGGCAATAGATGGTGATGATGATGATGAAGAAGAAGAAGAAGAAGAAGAAAAAAATGCGCTTTTAAGTACTGAAAATGCTAGTTTTTGAACTGATGATGAGTTATGTAAAGCTTATATTCTCTTCGAACTAAATGTAATTTAAATGTGAAAGAAGAGAAAAAAAAATGTCACAAATATTCTTCACAGCTAACTTAACGTATATACCGAACGAAAATCGAGAATGATGTTAACATTTGGCTAATAGCGATAATGATGATAATGATGATGATGATGATCATGATCATGATGCCAACTGCGAAGACAATGACGGTGACAAAGACGTTAGTGATGAATAGATAGATGAAATGCGTTCAGACACAGTTATATATGCATGCGGTTTATTTATTTTATGACATGTGTGCTGTACATACATATATGAATGAAAAGCCACTTTAAAGTAAACATCATCGCGCAGTGAATTTTCGTACCAAGTTTTTAGAATAAAAATTCATTGTGACATAATATACTTAAATATATATGGGGTTCATATCTTATTATATATATATATCTTATTATATATATATATATATGTATATATATATGGAGAGATATATACATGGAGAATCTCTTCGTTAAATCTGTTATTTGTATACGTTTGTATATAATATTTTTATTTAGTAAAATAAAACCATCTCAATAGATAAATAGCTTTAGAGGAGCGAAGATTTGTTAACATTAATTCTATCGAGCGCTACTATACATTATTTGACTTTTTCCAACCAATCTTGCATTTGATACATACAGTTCCTGATAATTCGTTGCAATCGAGCAGATTTTAGGGTTTCGTAGTAGACACAATTCTCAGCGACAGCTGAGAGTTGGCAGCTTCTCCAATAAACTATCCTATGCAATGGCATACTCATTCAAAATCGTTTGAACGTCATCAATTTTTTCTTCTTACACTTATCAGGACGCAACTTTGCCCACTTATCAGTTTGATACAAGAGCCTACTTGCAAGTTCTTGCACAGAAATGCAAACGGGTAATAAACATAGAAAAAAAGTTGTTTAAGTCAAATTCTTTACAGTGATGGCAATGCCCTCGCACTTGTCATTTAAGAACAAAAGAAGAAGAAGCTAGATCTTTGGTAATCTGATATATTGATCTCATAATTTCAGTAGAGAGATTAATGTTATTGTGTGTTATCCCGCGCCAACAAGATACTTTTCAACGAATCAAAATTGGTTCAAAATTTGAAGGCTTAGGAATCTGATCTCCAAGATCACAGGGCGATCCGTTATAGATTTTATAAAATGTATTTTCAATGAGCTGTAAAGGTTTCGAAAACATAATACACCTTCATTTTTTCCTATTATCAATAAAAACACAAACAAACAAGCAAACAACTGAAGTTATTTTCATTTTATTAAAATATTTAATTAAAATTCTTTATAAGTTTCTTTTTAAAGCTGTTTTTTTTTTTTTGGTTTATTTTAATAACCTTTGATTCACATTTTTATTCTCTTTCAGATTATAAACGTTTATAATAAAAACCGAAATATATCTTTTTTATTAAAAAAAAAAAAAAAAAAAACCAAAAATTAAAATCGCAAAGAAACAATACAATGTCATCACTTACCGAAAATCTGACAAGAGTACAATTATTCTTATACTGCTGCTGGCTATGGCTTCCTATTTTACTCACTACAAGTTCCTCATTAATTTATGTTTCTGCCGTACCTGCTGCCACCAATACACATTTACTAACGCCTTCGGCCAGCGGTAGCAGCATTACTTTAAGCATTGCCAACACCCAAAGCGACAACACTAACAACAACAACAACAACAACATGAATATGAACAACGTTAATAACGTTAATGCAAATACACAGTTAAATACTGGCCTTAATCCAATAACCGGTTTAATCAATACTAACACCCTTACGGGGGCCAACACTAATACCGGTGTAGGTGCGGTTGGTGTCGTAGGTGTACCAGTGGTGGTGGGGCTTAATTTAACCAATAATAATGCAATTGGTTTAGCAACTGTCAACACCGGTACGAATATTGATTTATTGGGCATTATGAACGGCACTGTGGTAAGTGGTGGCAGTAGCGGTAATATTGTTGCTTTACCTAAAGAAAAAATTTATGAGAAATGTACGGGACCAGCAGATCCTGGTCCTTGCAAGCAATATACATATAAATGGCGTTATGAGCCAACAACAAATGAATGCTCATCTTATATATGGGGTGGTTGCGATGGCAATCCCCAGAATCGTTTTAATAGTGAAGCAGAATGTTTATTTCATTGCATAGGAGCACCACGTGAGTAATTTTTATTGATTTTTTTTTTATTACAAAAAAAAAAAAAACAATATAAAAAAAAATATATATATAAATATAAATATATATATATATATATATATATATAGGTTACGTATGATATAACTGCTTTGCTTAAGTGCACAAATATAATTTCAAATAAAGAAAATTCTCTTCTTTCTTTCACTTACTATTGTAGCTCATATATATGGATTCTCCCTCTGACTTTCTCTCTTTCATTTCAGATACATTACCGCCTTTCTTACAAACGACCACCCACGAACCTAGCACTACAGATGCCTCACAGGCTATGCTTCCATTTTCTTTGTCGCCTACATTTGGTGACTTGGATACCAGCCCCATACCCTTTGAAAAACGTGGCCCCGAATTAACTTTTGCCGAAACCGGTCAAGAGAAAACTTTTGTTTTTGCACAAAACAATACATTCATACAAATTGATGGTGATATCATACAAACATTTCAATTACGGTAAGAATAATGAATTAAACGCTAGTTATAGTAATTAAGCTTTTAACCACAACATCATCTACAATTGACAGAAGATTGAATGGAACATTTTTTTTTTATTAATTATATTGTGTTGCTACACAAAATCCATGAAATATATATTTAATTAATTAATATTTAATTCTTAAATTCGTAAAAAAAAAAAAGAAAAGCCGCACTTTAAAAAGAAATTATTTTTCATTCGTTTAATAGCAGACTTCAATCTGGTCTGTCAAAAACAAAACAAAACAAAAAGTCCAACATTAGTTTTAGTGTAATCTGCTTAGAAGCATGAAAAAAAACCTTTAATTTTATTGCGCTCCTCCTACAAAAAAACCTAAATATTTTTTTGCCTTCTGCACTTGAACTGAAAGGATATCTTTATTAAAGTAAATTCGAAATTATTCTTATTAAATTCAAGTTAGATCAGCAATAGATCAGACGAACTGTTTATTGTTTATTCCCATGACGGAGAATATGTCCCTTTATGTATTAACTTATATCGAGATGGTTTGTGAGCAAAACTTACACTTTATCTTTAACTACAACTTTGCAACGATGAAGCAGCCTCTTTGAAATATCGATATTACATAATAAATAGTTTTTGACGGTTAATTAACTTTTAATTATTGATCTTAAAATTCAAATTATTATTAATTATGTATCCGGTATAAATTTAGATGAATGCCTATAAGAAACAAAATGATTCTTTGTAATAATACGACTTCTATTCGTACTCATTAATTAGTTAGTAAATATAAGGTATCATAGACTGAGCGCCCATTTCTTCAATAGGCGTACAAGCCGCCTGTCGTTGTTTGCATGCATGGCTGCGTATTTAAGTTCTCTGGTGTTGTCAACAAATCTTAAATATTTAGTGTTCAGTGATGACATCAAACCCATAAAAAATAAAATTTTACTATAACATCTTTGGCATATTTGTTGACGTCTTTGTAAAGAATTTGCATCAAAGATAATAAAAGTTTAATTTGCGGTTTTCTTGTACGTAAATGAAGTAAAAAAAATAAAAATAATAAAAAAAAATATTTTTCAAAAGCTTCTACCCTTAAGGTTATGAAATTAAGTTAGGGTTGAGAAGAAGAAGAAGAAGAAGAAGAAGAAATTACAAAACTTAAGCTGTTTTGTTAAAAGTAAATTTTAGCATAAAATATTTTTTTGTTTTTGAAAAAGTGTTGGCCGCATTAACAATAACTATAGTAATCAAACGATGGATTTTTAACAAAACATTTAAAAATTCTTACAGTTTATGTCGTGAGATATCCTTCCAATTTCGTACCCGTCTGCCACACGGTCTTCTCGTTTATCATAATGTCAAAAATCCAGATCGCATCAATTTAAATCCTTACGCTTTATATGTAATTGTGGAAAAAGGGCAATTGAAAGTGGTTCATGTCTTTGGTAAACACTCGACTAGTGTTACAGTAGGTGAAGGTTTAAATCGTGATGAATGGCACAGTGTTATGGTAAGAGAGTAAATACAATTATCCTATCGTTCTCACACGTATGTATGTATGTACGTATGTATGTACGTTTGTATACATGAGCACGCCACCCACCTATTGTCATCTAAACCACATTAGTTATAAGTTCTAATGATTTATGAGAGCATTTTTAAGTGACGCAAGTGAAAAGTAAAAAAAAATTTTTGAAAAATTTTTCTCTTAGAACAGTTCTTTTTTTCTTTCTTTTTTTTTTCAATTTTTCAAAAATTTTCATAAAAACCAACAGTTGTTGTCTCCGAATCAAAAGTCATTAATAATAGAATTTTTGTTTTTTTTTGTTTTTTTTTTTGTTTTTGATATTTTGCCTTTCAATCACGTTTCACTTGAATGTCAATCGTTGTAAAATGCAATGTTCGTTTCAAAACAATCAACCAAGGATAGGAGGAGGAGGAGGAGGAAAATATTGATTGTAACCATGTCTGAGATTTGTGCTTTTTACACAAGCAACGCGAACAAAGGAATGAAGTATGCGTGTCATTTGAGTTAAACAATATTTACAAAAGAGTTTTGGTCTCATATTTTGATGTAATTTTTTTTCTTTTTTTTTGGAACTCACGTTTGAAAAGGCTCTCATTCATTCATTAAATTTCATTATATTATTTTTATAATTTTGGTTTAAAAGGTCATCCTACTTGGAAATCTTTAAAATTTACATTTTTGTTTTTTTCTATTTTTAGTTTATGTATATGTGTGTGTTAGGTGTTGATTTAATAAACCTTTTTTTACAAACACACACATTCATATGTTAAGTAGTTTTACATAGTTTTCCATTTTCATGTATGTGTTATTGGGACGTAGTTGTAAATATATATATATATATATGTGTGTGTATGTAATGTACTGCATGTTAATGTTATGTATTTTTCATGTCTTATCTGCACCGAAACATTCATCTTTCTTTTCATGCAACATTTTCAACAACTTGTACAAACTCGCACATATATACATATATATCTATATAGATATATATACATATACATATATATGTATATACAGTCGGTGTGCTCTTGTTTATGTAACTTTCGATTCCATAATTTCAAATTTCATTTGTATATTTGTGTTTGTTCGGTGTTAACTGTTACACATGGTCACATGTATGTATAAATGTGTGTGCCTAGGTATGTGAGTAAGTTTGTTTTTACAGGTACGCATCGATGTTCATGGAGCAAGATTAATTGCACGAGTTGACAGTAATCAAGAGGAAGTATATCTGAAGGGCCTAAATCATGATACCAACTATGGCGTCTCAACGAATCTACCATCAGTGGTGTTAGTAGGTGGTAAGTCTATCTCTTGCATTAATATTCACATATCACAAAAATTAAAAACTAAATTGAAACACTTTACTTGAGCACCTATTCATTCTTCTCTCTCTCAATCTCTCACTCTCTCTCTCTCTCGCTCTCTCTCTCTCTCTCTCTCTCTCTCTCTCTCTCTCATAAAAATCTACTTTAAATTCTTCCCAGATGAAAAGGCAAAAAAAAAAGAGAACCTAGATTAACATTCCTTTTCCCGTTCAATTTATGGTTATAAACTGCCTTCGCTTCTTTTTTTTGGCCATAACCTCTCTCTCTCTCTCTCTTACTCTCTCTTTGTTGCACATGAGAATTTATGTGATTTTTTTTTTTGTATACCCATCACCCGAAAATGGAAGCGTACTAATCTTGTCATAGTTTTTGGGAAACAGAAAATTAAACTTCAAGTCTCCCATATAAGATACGTGTATGTATTCTTAAACGGCATGAAATGCTAGGTTTGATTTCACTTTAATCCAACTCTCTCTCTGTCTCTCTATGATTTTGTTTGTCTATCTATGCATGCCGGAAAGCTAAAGCAATTGTTTGATAGATCAACGCAAAACGAAAGTTTAATCAAATCAATCAAATCGATCCTTTGATTTGACTTAGTAATGGAATTTGCAAATCACTCTCGATGTTCATTCTGTCTTCGATGTGTTAAATCGAGTCTTTTCGAGAATATTGAATGTTGGGATGAATGAACTTTTTGTATTTCTAATGCACGTTCAAGCAATAGATTGTTGTTTGTCGATGATAATAAATTGAAATTTTTGGAGTTTTTTCGAAATTATTTCAGTTTTCTAAACTACTAAAGGAGTACTTAACGTCAAATCAAAGTTTATCATCAAATTGGAGCTTTAAAAATAGTTCAAAAATATAAAGCAGTCCAAACTTTACGTCTCATTGTTAACAACTTTATTAGTCATTGGAGTCATTTCCAGACAAATCACTGATATGAATTTTTTATTGACCTTTGCATTCGACCCGAGCCGAATATAATTCGTTTTGCTTTTTTTTTTCTCACTCCCTTCGTACTTTATGTATTTTGACGATAACATTACCGGGAAATTAAATTCTTTACTGAAACAAGCTCATCGTGTCATACTTACATAGAAACACATGCACATTCGTTGATGTGTTGTTATTTAAGACTAAACCATGTGACAAAGTTTTTATTTCTAAATTTGTACTGGCCAGTAGAAACAGTGTACAAACAACATATATCAGTGCACCAATCTTTGCGTTGTTTTATCGAATGGAAATTATATTAAAATATTTTAATAGATATAATAATTTTAAAAGAAATTATTAAATTATTATATGCATTAGGATGAAGGAATCTGGAGATATATGAATAAATTAAAAAACACTGGGAAAAGAACACAAAAGAATGCCACTACTTGTTTAAAAAGTTTTATCAATTGGACTTCACTAAACCAATAAAACAATAATAAAAGATCACTACTTGTTTACAAAGAAAAAATCGTATCCTCGCAAGGCAAAGCATCGATTGCTTTCATTTGCAGTTTGCCAGATAATTTTTAAAAAATTTTAAATGAAGTTATCACGTATTTCTCTCTCGCGAATGCTGTTGGAAAGATATTATTGAATATTCTAACGAAAAAAAGAAAAAAAAATGGAAATGGTCGGGGTTGTGTTGTGTGTTTGTGCTTTTGAAATGGACCATGAAAAAATTAAAAATTCGATCGTTACAAAACTATGAAACCACCCTTCCATTTACGAATATTTTCCCCCGTTTTTCTCGAACCCTTTGACTTCAAATTTAGTTGAAACATTAAAAGTTCTTGCACGCATTTAGGCCACGCCTACAGTATAAGGCAATCGACAGTATAAAACAGACTAAAAAAACATCTGTTTTTTGGCTGTTTTGCTTAGTACTCATAGACTACAAAATAACAACTTCCACGTGATTTCATAAAAAAAAAAAAAATTTACCACGACCCCCAATTAAAATGTAGTTTTTTTGCCTCTTTTTTTTAAAGACAAAGGTGGTGGGTGTAAAAGATGCG
This sequence comes from Glossina brevipalpis, assembly GCA_000671755.1. NCBI lineage: Eukaryota > Metazoa > Arthropoda > Insecta > Diptera > Glossinidae > Glossina > Glossina brevipalpis. The sequence goes on from KK351023.1 coordinate 1,344,358, forward strand.
TCACAACCGAATATAATTTTCTTACTTGTTTTTTTTTTTATTTATTTTAAAAAACAACGAGCACCGAAACATTTCGGTAAAATGTCTGAAAACGTTTGAAAATTTATGAAATGTCGTTTAAAGAGTGCTTTAGAAAAAATATAAAAAAATTAAAAATAGAAAAAAAAAGAAAAGAATGATCACGATGGTTATTACCATATAACAATTATTATTAAAGTCTGTGAAAAGCACTAACATAATATATAGTATTCGTACAAGATAGTTTTTATTAAATGTATAAAAATTATTTTTTTTTTTTTTGTATTTTTTTATATGCCCGTGAAAAAGCAAAAACTTATTATGCAGTGTTAGAACGCATTCATTAATCTTCATTACGGATTTCACAAGTGTGAGCAACTATTCTAAAAACAAAAAACAACCATGACAAGAGCGACAACAAATGAAACTTTGCTCATTTACTGAAGTTTTTGAATAAAAAACAAAATAACTAAGTAGAATAAAAAAAAATAAAAAAAAACAGAAAACATGAAACATAAAAAAAATTTTTAAAAGTACACTCTACAGTCAAAATGTAAAGTATATGTTGGTTTAAACCTACTTCTCGGCTTAACTTCATTTATTCCTCATTGCTTAGCAAAGAGTAAAAAGCATGAAAGCATAACCATTAATAGAGAAAAATCTAATATTTTATTGATTTCAATTTATGCCGCAACATCTCCTTTCCAAGACATACATACCCTAGTATGCTAATACTAAGCTAGGTTTCGTATTTTTAACAGTAACTGGCACAAGTGAATGCTTATAAATATTTAGATTTTTATAGTAATGCTTCCCCGACAAGGATTGTATTTTATATTCTATAAGAAACAAAAGCAACAACTATTTTAGTAAGAATAAAGTACAAACATATACCATATAAATCGATTTATTTTGTAAAAATTTTTTTAACCAAATGCGACATTATTATCTATTTTCCTAAATATTCTACGATCTGGCGAACGATTACCATTTAATTGAATTAGAATTTCACAGTAATACAATCGATATCTGAAGAGGATTCAGAACGAAATTATAAAGTGAAACTGTATTTATACTCCCCTCGTAAAATGATTAAAAAAACTAATATGCTCTACTCTTGGCGCGTGCGAATAGAATAACAATCTCTTCTTCATTTTTCCTATGTATGCGCACATATTTAATTATTTTCTAATATTTAAGTAGATAAAATATATATGAATATATCAATATATTAATATATAATAAATAAATAAATAGACTTATATACTTCATTATCAAACTGGATGGCCCTTACAGGAAATATGAAATAAATCAACTAAATGGTAATGATGGCTTTTGTTAACATTGGGGCTTTTTTCTTGCTCTCCGCTTTCTTGTGTGCTTTCATTACTACTAAAAGACATACATACATATAATATTATTATTTTCATATTTTTCCTTCACATCCTGTGCGATAATAACATTAAGCGCAGCTGTCCAATAACTTTATTACTATACACAGTTATATATACGTGCTAAGCTCTTGATGCATTTTTTTTTTCAATTTCCTCACAGGCCTATCTTCGGAGGAGAAGTTGCATGGTGTCAAATACATTATTGAATCGTTTGTTGGTTGTATACGTAACGTTGTTTTAAGTTCGGGTAAAGCTGCTTCCGATTTGTTGCCTATTACACCGCTGGTGGCCACAAAACATGAAAACGTTTATGAAGGCTGCTCAGATAAATGCCATTCGAGGCACAACTTATGCTTTGTCGGTTCAAGATGCATTAATCACTACTACGGCATTTCATGCGATTGCTTTGGCACCCACTATGAAGGCGAACATTGTGATATTTACAGTAAGTAAAGGTTTACAATATATTGAAATTTTATACAAGTTAAAACGTTATGGTCTAGCAAGACCAACCGTTAAATACTCTACATCACTTTGCCTAATACAATTCTAGATTTACTTTCGTTAAAAGATAAATGTAAATACTATATTTAAGAAAAAAAATAAGTGAATGTTTCCATCTAGAGACGCGCTTTTAATGATTAGCCTTATAGGGAAGACAAACGTCAAGCGTGAACTGAAATGGTCAAAATTTAGCAAATGTAGTTTTGCTATTAAAGATCTTCTTATTCTTTAACTATTTCTTCCCCAAATTATTAAAAATTCAATTTTGTTATCATATAAAGGTTCACTTTTCATTAAGACTCTTGTACGTGATGGGATGCAGAAAATAGATCTGCGTGGTCCAAATTTGATTCAATTAATTTTTATATCATATTACTATTATGGACCAATTTTCTTCATACAATATTAAAGATTGGAACTTTTTGTTATGTAAAGGCTTACCTTTCATAATAACGACTATGGAAGAATTATGAAGTTCAAAAAATGAACTCATCCGATCTAAATCTTTCAAATTTATTTTATATATCAAAATACTACTTTTTACGGATAATTGTCGAAAAATATTAGAAGTTGCAAGTTTGACATACAAAGACTTTTTCAAATGAGGTGTTCAGGTCGTAAGGACTGGTTGTAAAAGTGATTTCATCGAAACCATTTTCAATAGCGTGGACAGATATCAGACAGAAAAACAGATAGATAGACTTAAATCGATTCAGAAAACTATTTTAAATCGATCAGTATAATAAGAAGTAGGTCTATCCTAAATCCTTCTGGATGCTAAATACATCAGCAGAAACTTATAATACCTTCTATACACAAGTGGTGTAGGGTATGAAAATAACAAACAATTAAAATGTTTGGAAAGATTAACGGAAAAAAATCACGAACGTAGAAAACCTTGTTTTACATCATATGGAAATAATTTATAATTTATTAGTTCGTTAACTCTGTTCAAGTAAAATTGAAGTTACTTCGAAATTCGAAAAATTTTCTTTTAAAATTTGCATTTGATAAACTAATTACGCAAATCAACGTTCCCAGGCTTTTTCGAAGCACTATGTCGCGTAAAAATTCTTACATGCCCATCGATCCACAGTCTACAAAGAAGCTGTTAACCGATCATAAGAAATCGTTGAAACAAGCGCAAAGTCGTGTTGACTTGAGGCCAGTACCTTTGATGACTACTACATTCCTTAGAATAGATCAACTTAGATTGGATTACCAAGCCAGCAAACGTATCATGAATGATAATATTGCTTTGCTTACGAAAATCAATAAAATTCAAAGAAATCATGGCTTTACCGATAATTATAGAATAAGCAAAGATATATATCCTACCAATTATGTACGTTCTTGTCAACGTTTACAACGTATCGAACATGAAAATTTTATGCTGGGTTGTCGCTTACTAACCGTAAAGTCTTCTATTAATACCCGTTTCGCGGGCAGCCAGTCTCAATTAAGAAGAAAAAAACAAAAGTATGCGGTACCGTATTACGTTATGGACAGATATCGTGATATCGTAGATAAGACTGAAATAGCAATGCTAGATCAACTGTTAAGACCTAAAATATTCATTGACTTGTATGTTAAGAATATAAGACCGCTTGGTCGTTTATCTATACAACTTTTTACTGAAGCTTGCCCCGAAATGATTTTAGAATTTGTACGTATATGCAGTCGGGGTGAATCCAATGCTTGGAAAATTATTCGCATTTTTCCCATTCTTTGGCTTGAAGGCGAACTAACGGCGGAGAACACAATATTGACTACGCCCGGTTTTGAGCATGAATACAATTGCATTGATCATGGACAGGGACCTGGTATACTATCTTTTGCTCAAAATTATCTCGAAGGTTTTCCACCTGGTCTTATAAATTTTAGCATCAGTTTTAAAGAGCTGACCACTCTAAATGGTCAACGTATACCGTTTGGTATAGTGGTTAGCGGTCTCAAGTTACTAGACATTATTCAAGACTACGGCACCAAAAATGGCAAAACGAAGAAAGACATCGTAATCGTAAAGTGTGGCGTTTTCTCTTAAAAGTCATCTGAATATTATTAAATCCATACTTTCTTGTAAATCCTAAAGAAGAAATTTGTAAAATTTTAGGAAAAACAAAAATTGTCAAACTCCATTGAATTTGGCTTAAAGTTAATAAATTCGACAAATTCAAAGCTAATAACAATTTATATCGGAAATATATATAATGAAAGAAAAACGACCAAAAAAAAATCGAGTTTAGATATCTCGCATGCAAATATAAATTTAGATACGTAAAAGTAAGTTTGTGTGCGTGACAGTTAGTGGGTCAATAATAAAAATTAAATAAATAAATTTTATTTTCAATTTGAAGAATTTTTAAAAGAGATTTCAATTAAGGTGTAAAGCTAACTGACCAAGATCAGGAGAGGATCTAAAATAATAATCAATAATTCCTACGTCTACTCTCTGAGGCGGTTATATTACGCTATTGTGATTTTAAGGACTATCGAAACGCAGTAAATACTAATTTAATGAACACGGTTTCCATTTATTTTTGCCTCATTAAAGGATCTGCTTTTTTATAATTTTTTTTTAATCCGTAGCATTCACTAGGATTTTTTTTTTATTTTTTCGCTTCGGGGATCTGTAAGCTTAAGCAGTGATGCAAAAAATTTCATAATCGAATCCATTTTCAATGAAATATGTGCTTCGGATACCAGGTTTTGTTGAAATACCATACGATTTCAATTTACCGCAAACAACATAGGGATACGTGTACACACACATATATTTGCAGTATTGAGATGATTGATTTAATTAAAGTATGGTTCTAGGGCAGATGAAGCTGACGTTTACGCTTATACAGTGTACAATAACTCTGAAAATGGTTACATAATATTCCAACATCGTGCACATAGCATTGTGAAGTCACGTATTAGTCAACATTTTCATGTTTAATTGATTCATCGACATGGTTGTGAATGATTCATATTCTCTATGAAATAAATAGTAAGAAACTATCTTCGTTTCACTAGATTTTACAAGCACAGACAAACAGACAACGGCAAATATTTTTATCCTCGTATGCGTATATGGTTTTTTTCAAGCATTACGAGACGGAAAACGTTAAGAGATTAAAATCATCTTTCAAATGCATTCCGAGACAAGATTGGTCTTTATATATGACTTAATGATTAAGCGAAATTCACTCAGCATGTATAGGAGCATGCAGACCTACATGTATGCCTATATATATATATATATATATATATATATGTGTGTATATATGTATATATATACATAAAGTATATATGTGGCTTCACACTGTTACGGTCTGAAGAAGTGATAATAAATCTTACATAAGTCTTTCTCAACAACAGCAACAACACATATATGTGTTATATATAAACAAAATATTTCATATTAAAGATTATTAACTTAAAATTTCATTTGCATACGCATATACACACGCACACAAACGCATCATTCAATAGCATATATAAATGTACATAGAGATACGCATCTATATACGTATATGCGTACGTAGTTATGATTGATATGCACAGGACTAACTGAAAAATTCTTGCAAATTGAAATAAAATGTTTGTTGTCATTGTTGTTATTGCTACTGACGGATACATAAATATATGCATGGGTGCATATGTATGTATATGAATTGCACACCACCGCAAACTATACAGGATATACATAAATGTTTCCATAGCATACAGAAACAAACGCACACGCACATGCACACATGCAGACACACTATAACGAACGCATATACGTATACATACTGTACTATATGCACACATATATATATATATATATATATGCATAAGTAACTCAACAAATATTTACATTTTACTGCGCCAGTGAAATTAAATGGAATACATTTTACGGAATGACGGTAGTCGTGGTAGTGTGGTAGCTGTTGTATTGGTTGACTGAGTGAATAACTTTTCATCCAGTTGACCATTAAATGTCAAAATATATGAAAACAGATTTTATAGTTCTGCCAGAGAGAGAAAGAGGATTACTTGCTTACTGTAAATAAATATCAACTGAAATGGCATGGAATCAGGCGTAATATACGTATATATGTATATGTATAATATTTGTGCGAGTGTGTGTGCGTGTGTGTGTGTGTGTGTGTGTGTGTGTGTGTGTAACATATACAAGCTCATATAAACGCAGTAAAAACATTTCACTGACAAATGAAAGAGTAATGAAAAACAACGACAACAACAAAAACTAAAAAAAAACAATACATGTTCACTTTAAAGCGAATTTTAGATACCCATCGTTTAAATATAAAATCTTTATTATATAACGCCGTTCAATTTTTTGCGGCTTTAGCAATATGAATAAAATATGATATCATATTTTAGGTATTAGGACGTTACCATTAGTAAGTAAGAATAACTTTAACTCTTCCATCTTTTCTCTTTATGTCAAAGTTAGTATCTGTATAATGAATAAAATTATCGTTCATAATAATAGTTAGTAAATAATTAATAATGATTAAAGTATCATCTTAATTTGTACGGCCGCCAGATGACATATTTATTGGAGCCATGCTCCGAAAACTTCGTAAAGCAAACACGTAAAGAAGCACATTTTCTTTCGAAGAAAAAGTAATTCAATGCATTGTAAAATATTAAATTTATTAGTCAAGTTAAGGTTAAAGTAAAAGTTTATACTATACCTAGGTAAATATACACATTTTGAAGTCTGCACATATATATGTATGTGTATGTAAACAGATGGAAAGGCTAAAAATCACTCATGTCTCATAAATGACACATGTCAACATATCACTTTGAGAGCATATGCAGGGACATTGTCTGTGAGTAGTAGAAAATCATAGCGACAGTCTTCTCTCTTTCGCAATATTCGGAGCTTTCGTTCTTCACACAGATGAATTTGTGTAAATTTATAAAAATAAATCTCAGATTGAATGTATGACAATTATATGATGATGTTACTGTTCGTATTGTCTGTAAAATACTGCTGCAGATTACTGACAACAATTATTTCTTGGTAAACATTTTTTCCCGTGGCGTAATAAACTATTAGTGTTTGCGTACAAATAAACACATCTGCATTTAAATGTCTACATGTGTATATTTTCCTACATATGAATATTAATTTTTCTAGACGTTCGTCCTTTTTTTTTCCTTTAGATGGCATTCAAAATTCGTTACAATTCATTAGTTGCTGTTAATCTTTTCTAGTCGTTATTTTTTTTTTCTCTGCCATCGATTTAAATGTCTGGGTAATATCAAATGGTTTACATTCTAATGTCAAGAAAAAATTTTATTTAAACGATTGTGAATTGACATTTTTTGAATTTTACAATTTTCTATATTAGATTATGATACATAATCATTATCATCATTGTTGACATGTTTAGTGTTGTCATAATTGTTCGATGAACAAATCCATAGCTTTTCATTCCCAATTAATATCAAATGTTTTATTTATTGGTTGTCATATTTAAATTTCCATTTAGACTTTCATGTATATGTCAAAATGTACGTATATGTATTTAAAAAACTTTTTATCTTTTATGTTTCATGAAAATAACGCATTTCTCATTATTTCGTTTTTAACGCCTTCCCTTAACTGCTTCTAAAAGCAAACACTTTGACGTCACACGTTAAGTAATCCCCGAAAATATAACTTTAAATGATAAATAAAATAAAAAAAAAACTCAACATTTTGCTGATCTATTCAATTAAATTTATCATCAGCCATTAACTTCACCGCATAACCAAGAAACAATTGAAAACAGTTGCAAAACGTTATAAACAGGCAAAGCCAACGATGGAATGTTTTACATCACTTCGCCTAAATACAACTCTGCATTTATTTTCTTCTAAATTTGCGAAACTTACATGACTATCGTAAAAATCCGAAATTTATACCTGTATGATCCATCATCCACAATCATATAGCCTGAACCATTAAAAAATAACAACACAACGGAGCCATTCTTGCGAGACTCTGGTTTAAGGGACTTTAGGGCGCACAATGTAGCTGATGTAAATTTGAATCTAACAAAAAAAAAAAAAACCACTTAATCTTAATATTTATAATTAGAGTCGTGAGTAGAGGATTTTATAAATATAGGCGCTCATTTTCTAAGCCCTTGACTGTCTACAGAGTGAGAGATGGTGAGAGTCTTCGATAAAATGTAATTTTGTAAGGAAACTCAATGGTAACGATGTCCAAATACGCTCTCTCAAAAATGGTACCCACAGGGCCAAATTTTGCATTATAGTATTAGATATAAAACGCTCAATTTTTTCTTTGAAATTTCAGGTTTCTTCTAAGTCCCTCCAAAAAGACTGATTGAACCGCAAAAATCTTGATGAGAATCTACGATCTAATACCTTACCTGTTGACTTCCAACTTCTCTAATAGTTAAATCGATGTCTGTAGAAAGTGTTTTTGTTCGCTTAAAAGCATTTCAAAACAAAAATACGCTAGTATAGCTTCATTGAAACCACTATTGACTAGCTATGAAAGTAAAAGCAATTTGAAAGCTTTCAATGTCTCTATTAAGAAATGAAAAATTTGCAAGAAAGATTATGAAAGTGATTGTGAATTCGGTTATAAAATGTACATATTTTCTTGCCTTTTTCTCTATCATCTTATAACACGAAAGGTGCAAAATATGTGAAATTCTGTTTTTAACAGATGTAGCAAAAGAAGCAGTTTCGAACAAAAAATTTTCAAAAAAAAAGAACAAGAAAGGATAGTTGAATATGGACGCATAGTTTTGTGATTCGGAGACTGATGGGAAAAAATTACGCATTCGGTATTTTTCTCGTTTTCATTCCAATTATTCAGAATATCTTTAGAATAACATTATTTAGTTACTTTAAGATGTTTTTAGTAAAAAAAGATTGTATTTTTTAAACTCTTTTATTCAAAAACTCACCAAACGCGCGAAAAGCAATATTTCTTAGAAATGTTTCGTATTATTTTAGCTCCAGGTATGTAGATTAAATGCATTTTTTTTTTTTTTTTTTTTTTTTTTTGGAAATGCACTTACTTGCGTTACTTGCGTTCGGCAAGGATGGCTGCAGTGTTGCCACTTTTTAAAATTCTTCAAAAATTAAATATATATATATATATGATTAATAACTTCCTTGTGTATAATACGCTTAACAGTGATATAAGGAGGAAAACCTCTGTAGCTGTCTAAAAAACTCGTTTTTTTATGACTTCTTTTGGGACAGAAGGAAAGATCATAAAATAAGGAATTTATTAATTTCAGACAGCTTCCTCTTCTACCACGATTAAGAGTTCGCTCGCGAGAAACTAAATAAGGATCTTCACGTGACAAGATCACATTTCCGTTTGCTTCATTTGAGATTTTGTAATGCCAGATGCTATTTTTTTGTTTTCTTTTATTACCTACAGTTCAATTATATTAAACATCTTGCATTAACTTACACACTCTGCGATATTCTTATATTAATAAATCACATGATATAGAAGAGAACTGAAAACGAACGAAAGCATCCAATTATCAAAAAAGAACGAGCTATTGGTCAACACCTGATTTATTTTATTGAAAATCGTAATTTGTTTCTTTGTTTTCTGTGTGTGTTTGCGTTGTGTCATTGAAATCGCATATTTCAAGTGCACTTCAGTTTTTACCGTCACCCCTCTTATATTATAAGTGCCAAGGAGACTAATTATACTTGAAAGTTTCCCATTGCATTAAATAAATTTTGAATTTTCGAACAACATTTCTGAATGCGAGCATTACAGTCAGTCTTTTTGAATGAATTAAATTCAGTTATTGCAAGTAAACATTACGTCGAATCAATTTGAACCGTACCTCAAGGTCTTTAATGTAACCTTCCAGCATTTATAAAATTAATGATAAAAGTTAAATTAATATTAAGTTCACTCTCATTATTGCTAGAAATGAAGTGCAATATTATATTTATGTTCCCTCTTCAATCTCTTCTTGAATTTCCAGCCATCCTGCCATATATTTGTTAAGTTTCGTGTTTTTTGTTCATTTTTATACCAGTCACCGAAGCATAATGGACTTACTAGTCTGTCCTGCCGTATAAAATACTTTGAAGCACATTGAATGTCATGAAGCATAAACGTATTCATCATCAGCTTAGGACAGCAAGTCGATTTAGCCTTTAAAACTTTTAGATATGGGCTCTTAAGTAGCGGCCACGGTCACAATAGGAATTAGAGTAGCACTTACAGTCCATTTAGGATTTAGTGCAAATATTTTAAGAGACTAAAAAGACACTCTTAAATACAAGCAAAACAGTTATAACACCGTAACACATACCCTATACGATCTATATATGTTGATCTATATATTACAGAAGAATCAAGCGAAATGTATTTCAAAAATTGAAGTATAAAGAAATATTTTGTTTCAGTCTTTGACAAAAATCCAAATATAAAATGATTTATGTCATAAAAAACATTAAAGTTATTGTTTACAAAGATATTCGATAACCTAAGGTTAATTAGTTAATCAAAGGTTAAAACAAACGTGTTCTCTATTTATAATAATCTATACATCCACTTTTGACAAAATATTTTGCATTTTTAATGCTTTAATTGAAGTTAATGAGTATCAAGGATTTGAAATTTTAAAGAGAAATTAACTTTTCTACTTCATTTTCTACGTATATGAGGTCATGATCAAGTACAGGGATGTTTTTACTAAAAATTATAATAAAATTGTAGGTACAGCAGTTCGAGTATATAAATTAAATATAACTTCTCTCTCTCTCTCTCTGTCTGTCTCTCTCTCTCTCTCTCTCTCTCTCTATCTCTCTCTTTCTCTCTCTCTCTCTTTATTATTTCTGCTGAAATTTTCCTTAAAAACTCTTTTGTTCATATTCGGAGATAATAAATTTTAATTTGCCTCAACAAAAGTTTAAGATAAATCTCATTCGACCATTCATAGCATTCAAAATCATACAAGACCACGTAACGTACACTTAATCATATAAAACAAATTTATATATAAATATATACATATATATATAAATATATATATACTATACATATACTATATATGTGTATATATAATTATATATTATATACAGCTAAGAAAGCTACGTAACTTTGAAGACGAATCTTTGATACTCATCAGTAAAACTGAAAAAATTTTTATTAAAATTTTTCTTATATTTTTCCATAATTGATGTTAACAATATAAGCATAAGACGTAACCGGCGTATTACACATTAAAATTATATGAACAAAACATTTGTTAACAATCAACTTAATTGTCTGTTAATTGTTTTTCTATTTTTTTTTTTTCTTCATATCATTTGCATTTACTCCTTTTGCCAACATAGCAATAAAGGCACATTTATAGAGTAAGCAAGAATTGAAATTTTATCTCAATGTCTGTCAATGTCTGATAAAACAACTTCTGTTTTACTAAAACGATAGGCGAGTAACAAAATTTCAATGCGTTTGCATAGGAATGGAATCAATTAAGTAAAAAAAATTGTTTTTTTAATTTTTTAAAGGCTCAACATATTTACGATTACTTCGTATCTGATTGTCGCATACGATATTACAAGTTTAGTTTGACACCTTTTCAGATAGTGTTTATTAAAACAAAAAAAAAAACAAAAACAAAAAAGTAAAAGTTGCCGTTTTAGGGTTTTTTCTTTAAAAAATTTTTACCAAAACCAACTTATACAAATATGCAGAGTTATCTTTGGCGAAAGTAACAATATATATATATGTGTATGTATATATATATAGTGTAACATTGCAGCACAACACTTTATATGTATGTGGACACGCACAGTGGCTGGCATAACCCACGTGTGCAATATGTCAGATAAGAAAAAACCGCACAATTTTAAATCTTTATGGTATTTTTTCCTCTTTTTTTTTTTTTGTTATTTTTACTCTTAGTTACGCTACGTTGTAGTACTTTAATGGAAAAAATATAAAAAAAGAAAAACCTAGTCATACATACTCTCATTCGCACATTTTAGTAAATATAAACTCTGCAGTAGGAAAAGAAAACGAAAAAAAAAAGGAGAATAATGGTTAAAGCGGTAATATGGTCAGTAGAAGAAGGTCATGAAGCTAAACAATGTGAGTTGTGTACAACTTGCAATAGAAGGATGTAAAGTGAATAAGTTTGCGTTCAACTGATTATAAACCTTGTTTTGTAATAGATTTAAAATTTAATTTTAAATCTTTTTGACGGTCTTTCCCCGAAATTGTGTGAACTTTAAAGCCTGAAAGTATTTTTGGTTTTTTTTTTTTCATTTTCATAAAATTTTCTCTAACATTTAAAAAAAGAAATAATGAATTATAGAATTTATTTTTTTTTTTTTTTTGCATATAAATTTTTCAAGTACATGGAATTCGAAGGAAATAAAAATAAAAAACTACAACTACTCTAGCGTATCTGTTTTTTTTTTTGTTCTTTTTTTTTTTCTTCATTTATGGCTACCAGCTGCAACAATAATGACTTTACGTGGTGCAAGCTATGTCTCGTATCGCATTTACGATTGGAAGGATCGCGTACATTCATCCACCACACGCATCAGCTTCATGTTTCGCACGCAATTCGACGATTCCGCTTTATTCTATGCGAGCGGTGAATCACTCAAGCATCAGTATATTGCAGCGTCCATTAAAAATCAGTCGATTTATGTGGAAATGGATTTCGGTGACAGTATAATGTCCACCACCCTCAATGATGAACTGACACGCAGTTATTGGCACAATTTAACCATTTACCATGAACGACGGCATGTACGCATCATACTTGACCAGCAAATGAAAATACTTGAAATACCATCAACGTCAAGTGGAAATTTACTCTTCGATCCGGAAATTTATTTCGGCGGTGGCCCCGATTTACACAAAAAGAAAGGTCTAGCGTCACACAACAATTTCGTTGGATTACTCAAGTATGTTTATTACAATGACGTCTCCATTTTATATGAATTGCAACGTGCCAATCCAAAAGTTCACTACCATGGTAAGTAAAAGCTAAAAATCCATGCAAAACTGAAAGTAAAAAAAAAAAAAAAGAACGCAAGAAAAATACTCATGTACGCGTATACGTGTGTTTTCATGGTAAAGCCTACACAGTACACAGTACTTTTCATTTAACTCAACAAACTAATTATGCTTTTGTGTCTTTGCTTAGTTAACTGAAAACAATAAATTTTTTCGCTAAAGAATGACTTCATTACCTCCGGGAGAGCTTCCTTGTAAACATTACAAGAAATTTACAAAATACTAATAGAAAAAATAAATTAAACCCAATCGAGAAGACGACTCTGTTACTAATACTTTTAAGATCTCTGATAATTGATGAGAACGTATCGCGTTTTTTTTTGTTTTTTTAATTTGGTCTTTAAGGCTAGTCTAGAGATATATGCGTCAAATTTTAAATTTTTATATCGATTGCTATGACTTTGTGAGTTTTAACGCCATGAAAAAATCGCAAGAAATACGAAGAAACTGAACGATTAGCCAAACGACTAAATACACTAACTTTCTAATGAAACTATGTAAATTGGTTTTCCTTTTAGAATTTTGAATACTTTCATTTCAATTACTATTATGGGAAAAGTACTTCACATGTATATATGTATACATAAGTCACTCTAGAGACAATTTTTTTCTTTTTGTTCGATGCTTTTAACTAATACCGAAGTACTTAATACATACAGTTTTTACCTTTTAAAGTTTAAAGTTATTTTAAAGTCTCACTTGGCTTTTCAAAAACATACGAAAATAGGTATCATCAGTAATACATGTTAATATAACAACAATCAATTAAGAACGAGCACGTTTTTTCAAAATTTTTATTTAATTCAGAATCAAAAAATCAATTCCCTCTCCCTTTCTCTCTCTCTCTCTCTCTGTCTCTATCTCTTTCTTTCACTTTCTCCACCTCTGTCCACCTCTTTAACACGCCCTTCCTCTCTCTCTTTGTCTTTCCTTCTCGCTTTTTCTCTACATAGTTCTCTCTCCCTCCCTCTCCATGTCTCCCGCATTGAGCTTAGTTTATTTATTATATAAATCATAAAAGGAAAACACACGTATATATATAATTTATTTTATATATATTCTATTAGATATAATTTTAAAAGGATATCAATTCTCATTCGCACAGAAACGCAAACACACTTTTAACATATAAACAAACAATAACTTGCAATTCATTCTGTTGCTCTGTATATATATATGTATATATGCTTATATATACATATATGCATATGTATATACGTCTGTGTATATATACATATGCAATAATAGATTTCCTCCATAAATACGGTTTTGTTATATTTTCTATGTATTTATTCTTATGAGTATGTACGTGTGTGTATATATGTAGGTGTACTCGAGGCAGAATTTCAGGAAAACGAAGTGCATGTCATACCAATAACATATCCTTTTGCGACATCACACATTTGGTGGCCCATAAATCATGCTGAAGAATTTAATATTAAGTTCGATTTCCGTAGTAGTCGTACGGCAGCTATCTTGGCGTACAGTGATGTTACAACACACGCCGGAAATGGGTTTTGGGAGGTAAGTACAACATACAAACACTTATTCCCTACCTATTGCCATTTTTGGAAATTGAAACTTAGATATATTTATGTATGTATGTACGTATGTACATGAATTCTTTTATATATATATATATATATATATAGATGTATGTGTATGTGTATACTTAAAGGATAAACGACCAAACTGACATTCTTTTCCTTTATTAGAAATAACATATGTTTTGGATATTATGAGTAGAGCGTAAGTAAGTACATCACTAAGTTAGGTTGAGATGGTCGCAAAAACTCACTTACGCCCAAAACAACACGCCTGTTGTGAAGTTCATATTAAACATTTTTGCGCTTTCAAATTTTATGACTTTAAATAACACAATAATACAAAATTTATATTTTTTTTTATTTCTGCCTTCTAAAGTGCGTTCCACACCTAAATCAAAGCAACAATAGCATTTAGTATTTATTTGCTGTTCCGGCAACAATCCTTGTGATATTGTCGCGACAAATGATGCAAATTATATTTCACACTAACACTACTACATTTACTTTTCATTTATATTTGAGACGTATTTTGAATGGACACAGTTTCTAAAACATTTATAGACATTTTTCTTAAAAATGGATATGGACCAGAATTATTTTCTACTACACCTATGGTTTGATAAAAAAAAAAAACCGACGAGGTGTTACCAGTGGAAGGACACTCTGGTGTATCTACATCTTTCGGCGATATGCATAAAAATCGCACAATACTTCACATTTAATTTATTTAAATTAGTTAATTTCAAGTTCCAATTATTTTTCGGAGAACTTGTCTTACCATAAACTCGAGTACACCGATGCAATGTGTTTATATCTATTTTAAGATCTTAATCTTTCTTTCTTTGGCTTCCGGTGCATACAAAAAAAAATAAATTTATATCTCCAGTGCGTATAAATATATGAGAATACATGGTATCTATACTAATTTCAATATCACTCATACGTACCGTTTTATTTATATGTGATTGAAAATAATAAATAAAGATTCATTTGAACGTATGTATAGAAAATTTTCAATTTGTCTTTTATGCGAACGATTTGTATGTCATCTATGTGTATGCATGTTTGTGGGCATAAGTGTGCGTTTGCAATTCTTCGCAATATTGATTGCTTCTCACACGGCCGGGCATGCATACACAAAAATACAGATACGAACATAAAGCAGTTTCTTTCTCTTTCTTTCTTGTCTGATAACCGTAAATAAATTTACATCAAGGTTTGAGATTTTATAAAGAAAAAAAAAAATAAAATAATAATAACAACAGGTGTAAGATAGAAAACTTTTAAAGTAATTAAAAATTGTTTGTTTTTGTATTTATATATAGGAGAATACTTTTAGAAAAAAATTCAATTAAATCAAATTTTTTTTTTTTCATATATTTTTCTTCTTATTTATTCAATCCCACACATATGCATACATATGCACATACATATATACATACGCACACCAATGAATACCCGTGTATATCCGTTGAACTGCAAATATCAAATATACAACTCTTCTCCTCAAACAAACACTGCTCTCACGTCGTATATGGTGTTATCACTTTATGTCGCACCAAACCGGATATGTAAAACTAAAATGCAAATCTAAAACGGAAATTGAAAAATGCACAACTATTAACGCCAAAAATAACCAACGAACCCGATTGCTGCCACCATCTACAATAACCACAACAACAACAACAACGATAAAATAACAATAATAATAATAATAAAATTATAATAAACATTGAATGCTGTTTGATTTGGAAATTTCGCTGTAAAAAGATACGTTTAACTTCGGACAAATTAAGCTTTGATTTGGTGCCTGATATCCTAAATAATGTAACAATTTCAACGGTTGTAAAAATCAATCGAGCCACCTCTTGGCATTCTGTAGAATTAGATTACAAAGGCGGTGAAATTAAATTTACAGTCGATTATCAGCATCAGAGAAGTCAAATGTATGGCTTAACGTTTAATATTGGTGATAAGTTAATTATTGGTAGCAGTTTAAAGTCGGCTGCATCCGGTTTAGTAGGCTGTATACGTGATATTGAAATCAACGGTTTGTTGATAGAGCCACGCCATGTAATTAAAACTGAACGTGTAGTAGGCGAAGTGGCTTTGGATAATTGTCAGTATATAGATCCCTGTAAACGTCCAAATACTTGTGAACATGGCGGTAAATGTTTTGTAAAAGATGATCGTGTCACTTGCGATTGCAAGCATACCGGTTATATAGGCAAGAACTGTCACTTTACAAAATATCGTAAAACATGCGAGGAGTTGGCTTTACTTGGCTACACAAAATCCGATGTTTATCTAATTGATATCGATGGTAATGGTGTATTCCCACCGGCTCATGTTAAATGTGATTTCCAATCATTAGAAAATGCTACTAAAACTATTGTCGAGCATAATTTACCCAGTCAAGTGGATGTTCGATCATCGCATGATACTGACTTCAGCTATAATATACGTTATCGTGAATTTTCCCCAGAAATGTTACAAGAATTGATCTCGCATTCCCTCTATTGTACGCAATACATCAAATATGATTGTTATCGAGCGCAATTGGAATTGCATTCAGCTACATGGTTTACTTCATCGGCTAAAAACTATACAGTCGACTTTCTCGGTAACGTTAAAAGGTAAGTGAAACGTTGAAAAATTATACAAATTCAACCGGTAACATTACTATTAGATTTTACTTTTATCTAACATGTATATGTATATACGTATTCATATATGCATATGAAGAGGAAATCAAATTTCCTTTCGTTTCTCAATAAATTTTCTCAAGTCTTTATTACATGAACTTCGCAAAGTATGAAGACAAAAAAAAAAACTCTTGTTCTTCATTGAGCATCTATCATTAATCTTGTGAAAATGACCTCTGGTCCAACCCAAACTACATTTACAGTATGTTTTGTTTAACTTTGAACAATGAACCGCATGAGGGTCAGTTACACACATGGCCTCATCGTAATCAATAGTAGAAATTTAATTCAGACTATGCAGCTAGAAAAGAGCAAAAGTGTTGTCGGCTCGGACTCGGATTGCCCTCGCAAATCCCCCATCCATTCTCATATCTTTCTGATAAAGCTTTACTATACTATAAAGTGTGGACTTTTTGCTTCAACACATTCAAATGCACGTGTGTACGTTCCCGTGCCAACCAACGTTCAGTTACCGCTTGAATTTGGTAGACCAAAAGTTTGAGAAATAAAAAAAAAAAAATGCAAAAGTGTGCATGAACCATTAGTTTTGTTGGTTTGGTTGGTTTGTATGCAGCCAAAGTGATACTTCATTTTTTCCAATTTCCTCTTTTTGTGGTAGTTGTTGCACTTTTTGTTGTTGTTTTTTTCAACTTATGTTCATGCATTGAGTTCAAAATGAAATCAATTCATTTTTATTGGTGTTTATTCTTTTTTTTTTTTTGATATTTTGTTTTTTTCTCTTTAAAAGTGCTCTTCTTTTCTCCTTTTTTTTTGCCAAAAATCTCTACTTTACCACAACAATTTATATACATTTATGCTTCTATCGCATACCATTACTATAAACTGGGTCTGTACGTGCGTATGTACATTGAACGCACATTCACATCCAAAAACAACAAAAAAAATGCATAGAAAAATCAACTATGAGTACAAATCGGTTACAAAGCCATAAATCGTTAGGTTCGTATTCTTCGACCATATTAAATTCCACTCAAAATGACCCTTAACAGTTTTCCTTCACATGAGCCATGCACAGTACATACGTAATAGCATTTGAATGTATCAGTTTAGTATAAATGTATAAATGTTCAAAACGGGTTTGTATGCTTGTATGCTTGTACGAGCATATTCGATTGTACGTACGTACGTGTATGTATCAGGGCATTCTTTGAGCCTCATAGCTAAGCAAATACACATTTAAAGCTATACATCATTCAATGTATGATTCGTATTCAGTCATTCATTGTTTGACAGAAACTGAGATTTATATCCGATATTGTTTTAGCTGTTGTTGTTGCTTAATGCACTATAAGAAAAGAATAGATTGTAAAAGTATAGGCAACGAACACAAATTTCCATTGGGAAAATATATTAATTATCGCCAATAAAAAAATGTAATAAAATTTTTTATTATCGACAATAAATAAAAACATTTTGATTTTATCAATAAATTTGGTAATTCCACAGTATTTTAATAACAACAATTTTATTACATTGTAGCATTAGAAACATTTATGAAAATAAGTTACTGTAAAATTATTGTTTCAATATTTCTTTCTTTTTTATAAGCATATGATCATGATGATAACTCATCAGCAATTACTATTAGAAACAAGGCTTTCATTAAATCAATAACAATTTTAAAAATAAAAAAAAAATTTATAAATAAATGTGCGTGTGTAAATAGTTTGTCAAAGTCTCATTGAAAATTAATGAGAAAAATTATTAAAAACATTTTGAATGTTTGAGGTGAAAAGTATCTAAGATTTACAGGAAACACATAAAAAGAAATATAATAGAATAATAATAAAAAGAGGAGATTATTAAACGTATATTTAATTTAAAAAAAAAAAAAAAGAAAAACATTATTTTAGGAACATACTAAAACAAGGCCGCACCTCAGGCATCCTCAAGGGGTTCTGCGGCATGCAGTATATATATGCCTATAGCTAGTGGTGAATTACGTATACGATATGATACGCTTATGAATCAAGATAAATGCTTTCTAAATATATTTCCTAGCGTCCGAGAGAAGTTAGAAATCAACAGCTAAGACCTAAGATCGAGATTCATTTAACAAAGGCTATCTTCTTCTATAGAAGAAATTATTGATGAATAATAATGAATTATTGATCTATTTCTCAGTGTATTTACATATATACGAAAAACGCATTGTTCTGAATTAAAGAGCGAATAGATATTCAGCAATTATTTCATTCACGATTTTTATACAACATTGTTCTGTTTGCAGAGGTGCCTGTCCGTGTTCGGTAAATAAAACATGTGTGGATCCAAATCAATCATGCAACTGTGATGTAAAAGAAAGTAAATGGTACTCCGATGAGGGTTACTACATTGAACCGCACAGTTTGGGTATAACGCATATGTATTTTTTACAACAAAAAGATTTAGATGATGAAGCGCAAGGACGTATTACATTAGGTCCTTTGGAATGTGTAGAGACAAGTAAGTGCTTTGTGTATGTATTATATAATGTTGTGTGGTGGTTAATAAAAAGAAGAAAATTTATTTTTTATGACTGAACGCGCATTCGTAAAGATACCCAAAAATATGTAGTCACCTTCACCACATCTCAATCATATATTGAAGTGCCAGGATGGCGTAAGGGTGATATAGCTTTTTCGTTTCGTACAACTGGCGAGAAAGCAATTTTATTATTCCAGCCACCCATACGACCATATTATCCTTCATTTATGGTGGCTTTGACGGGCGACTATCAGCTAACGTTTAATTTCACACTCAGCACGGGCACCACACGAGAATTGGTAATTAACTCGCATCGCAAGTTAAACGGCGGCGAATGGCATAAAATATGGATTGATTACAATGAGTATCATGTACGTTTCATGATAAATACAGACTACCAGATGGTTGATCTATTGCCTGAGGAAGAATTTGGTCCGTTCGAGGGCAGCATGTATATTGGTGGGGCTACAGCGTAAGTTTGATTATATTAGTCCGCTTTCGAGTGTGTGTGTGTTTGTTTGTATATGTTTGTATTTAAGTGTATGCAAGTGTGTTCACTATTATTATTAAATAAAAGTTCAAATGAAATGTTAAGCGACGCGTCTATGCAAAACGCATATTCGTTCAATTGCCTGTGGCTTTTTTTTGAAATTTATTGAAAAGAATTTTCTTCATTTCTCTTCTTTTTTTAAGCTTTTATTTCTTCTTTATATTTTTTTAATAAATTAATTATTATAAATCTACTTTAAATTTGGAGAAAAAATTTCGGCCACACTAACTATGAAAAACTTCAATCTTAACGTTGAATTTTTATACATTTGTATATAGATGTGTGCAAGTGTATCTGAATACTGAAGTGTGAATAAAAACCACTTGGTTTATTACAGTTACATAAATTTCTTAACTTATTTAATCCTGTCACCGACATCTGTCATCTCTTGTTTGTTTCCCCCAGCTCGTGTGTGTGTGTGTGTATATATCTGTAGGTATATATATATATATATATATATTCGAACTATATTTATGTGTATATGTTATAATTCCATATTAATAAATACTCTCAGTTAACCGCCACTCTGAGTAATGCATGTAAAACACTTTTGTAATTAATGTCGACCATTATTTTCGTGAGCCCTGAACATGAAAAATCTCCTGAGCGGCAATAACAAGTTGTTAAAATTCATTACATGTTCGAAGCTTATTGCAAAAAGGTGACAAACCTCAACCATCGTAAGTCAGTCTGTCACATTCAGTTGAGTCAGATTTTTGCTTAAATGTTCATTAGCGGCTGAATCATGCGGTTCATGATGTTGTTGCCGTTCTTTATATCTGAGCTTACAAGCATAAATAAGGACATCATTATAAAGGCTATGTTTTCGAATGTTTACTATAAAGTTCATAAAGATATGTATGCAATCATGTATACATATATAAATATATATGTCCTTATGTCTGGACTCACTTGCATGATTACATATTGGTTTCAACTTTTTCACATAAAGTCCACCTGCTTACAAGTCATTTAAATTTATGCTGCGGATAAAAATTCGTAAATTCGTTTGCGTGACCAAAGGAGTAAACAGTTTAAAAATTAAAGAACAAAAACAAAAAATTCATTAAATATTATTATTTATTTATTTACTTTAGTAATATCAGCGGGAAGACATTTGATATTGGATTTAAATAAAAAGTTAAAAGATTTAAATAAATTACGGTTTTAGAATATCAAAGTTGCAAATATCAAAAAAAAAAAAAATATTCAAGAAAAAAGGCCACTCAAAGACTATCAATAGAGAAAGTAAATGAAAAATTTCCACGAAAGCAAATATTCTTTGCATCTTCACAATAGTTATAAAGTTTATGGTTTTTCTTTAAAAGCGAACCTTAGTAAGTATCGTTTTCAATAACTCGATTTATTCAATGGTTGGCTGTATAACTTGTCTCGTTACCTTGTTGAAAATGCGCTTTAATTTTCTCTAGAGGTATATAAAAAAAAACCAATTGTAGAATCTTCAAGCCCCAGAAAATGAGGCGCAATCAGTTAATTCTCATTTACAATCGTATTATTCTTTTCATTTATTGCACTTATTTTTTCTCACCAATTGAGTCGTAACGGCGTGAAATATAAGTTATACAAGTTTTCAATTCACCACAAAATTTTGCTGTGAATGAAATTATCGGAATTAAATACAATGTTCCCGTGACGTAACTTATTTTATACTGTACGCCCACGGCCCAACAATTTAGCTCATTCTCAAGAGTGACTTTGTGCGGACATTGCTTGGAAGTCCATTCATCTTATTTGTAGGCTTTGTATACGTAACATAATAATAATAATTTATAGTTCTCTTACTCTTTTCGAATTTTTGGAATTAAGAGATTTCGTTACATCGTCCATATGGGTAAAACAACAAGGGAGTACTAATGAATAAGCGTATAGAGGGAAGTATTAGCGGAAAGCAAAATATAGTTTAATCGGTTCAGAATTTTATACTATCTAATGTCTAATGGAATGTAAAAAAATTTAGAGATCGAATAATTATACCACTAAAATAACTTTAAAAACTTTATATTTTGAAATTCTGTTGTTAGTGATTACTTCTATTTTTATATATAATAATAGATAACAAATGTATCGTGAAGAAATTGTTGTGTGAAGTTGTGAAAAATATTATTATTCATTCATTTAAAATAAATTTCTATAGAAAAATTTCTTCTTCTTCTTAAGGCATTCAGCCAATAAGAACAGATAATTTACTGTGGTGCCATAAAAAAAGGAAAGGCTCAGCATGAGCACGAAGTACTTTGTCTAAAACTTAATAATGTCAGAAAAAGAAAAACTATTCAATTATGTAATTTTCTTGTTTATCGATAGCAAATTAAAATTATCGATAACAAAAATATCTTCAAAGAAGACTAAGCCCGTTGATCTCGACATAAACATAAAAATATTTTAAGTTCTTTCCTAAAATCCGAGCCATTCATAGTCGATCTAATTACCTTAACAAAAATGGGTATAAACGTAATCGGATTTTTGAAAAAAGAAAAATCTATTTATTAAAAATAAATTAATATATAAAATCAACATATTAATGATCAGCAAAAAAATTTCTTCGAAAAGAATTTTAAATGAATTTCAATATCAAGCGCAATCGCTATTTAAATCACACAACTCCTGTCTGTCTCTCTCTCTCTGTATCTCTTCCTTTCTCCTTTTTCCGTTTCAGTTCTTTATAATAAATTCGAAAATTATTGAAAAGCCGACATTTATATCAATTCTTATAGTTTTAAAAAACTTTAGTGAATTAAAAATTTTCACAGTTTCACTAAATAAAAATTGTTTAATTTTGCTCTACCATGAAATTGAATTGAATGGCGTATTAAGCGTTCACACACTACGGTTGTCATGTTGTTGCAATAAGAGATATTCTAAAATGATGCCAACACTTTCATTTTAGTATATACCATCGCATATATCGCATGCATGTAACTACACATGCACACATATCGACGACTCATGCATGCACTCAACTCTACTCATGCTCATCTACTCACCTATTCATTCACCCACTCAGTTAGTCAGTTATTCGTCATTCATTTTTGCATTCGCTTAACGAAAAAGTTGCCAACATCCTATTAAGTCATTAGCATGCATTTTTTTACCGTTACCGTAAACAGGATGGCTCTGATGGGAAAGATATGCATATACTTGATTTTGAACTACAAATGTCAGCGATATCTATATACGTACGTAAGCATGATGGTGTATTTGTGTATATTCATCCAAAAAAAAAAAAAAGAAATTGAAAAAGTAATAAAAAAACGAAAAACGAAAACAAAAAAAAGGACAACACGCTAAAGTCCTATAGTAGTACTGCACTGAAAGCTAAAGGCAGTCGTCACACGTTGTACGATCTAAGCATGCAAGAACATGCCGTGATAATGGAGCGGTGTTAAGAATTCCATGTGTAAAAATTTGTTTGAAAAATTTGCACAACAACAAGCGGGAAAGTTGTTCTTATTGCTTCTCTGTTGTTTTTGTCTCTCTCCCTGTCCCTGTCCCTGTTACTATTCGAATATTGTAACTCATAGTATATACAAGAAATGCAAAACGAGAACTGTCCTGTCTGCCGTTATTGCAATTGTTGGCGTGACATGAATGCGCAACAACAACAGCAATAGTAACGACAACAACAAAAACAACAACCAAAACAAATACAAAAACTATTTAAAAACTCTCTCTCGCATATACGTTTCACAGGCACAATTTTTACACTATTTTTAAAATAGGTTGGCAGGGGGGGACCATAAAATATAGATTCACGTATGCAAATACACGTACATACATACAGATACGCACAACGAACGATCTGACGTATCAAAAGAAAAAACCCTTACACTACACTCACTACACTATATGGATATAATGTTAGCTGCATCCGTATGCGTAGGCATGTCTGTGTGTGCGTGTGTAGACATGGTACTGCAATTGTGCAACATGTAAAGAGTGTGAAGCAATTAAAAATTTATTCACTGGCATCACAGGCAATTAAACACTTTCATGCTGTGCCATACTTATATGATCGTACATGCAGGGACGACAATTGAATAGATGTAAAGGAAGGTTCGTGAAAAATAGAAAAAGAGCCAAAAATTAAAAAAAAAAACATGTGTTAATGTTAGGAGGGTAACGGCTTAATTTTTGTTTTTTTCCTACTGCTTAAATAGTGCTCTTCTTCCATGCGTTTCATCATTAAATGTCTGTTTGAGTTGTTTGCTAATGTGTTCGAACACCAGTCCAAACTTATTATTGGTCAGACTTGTGCTCTGACATGTAGAGAATTCATTATTACATTTGTACACATACGCACACACACACACACACACCACACGCATACGTGCATGCATACATTCATGTTCATTCATAATAATGCCGCAAACATAACTGTGTGCTTGTATGTATATGTATATAGATATATATATATATATATATATATATATATATATTTACATGTGTTCGTATATGTGCATATGCATACGTGTGTTTGCACTTAACAACTATTGTGGTCTGTGTGGTTATGTTAAAACATACATATCCATACGTACGAATATACATAGAACAGCAAAAGGAACAACAACAACAACATCAACATCACTAATAACACATTTACTTACACAATATACCTAACAGTTGAACTTGTAAAACATCAGAAACATCATTAACATTAACTTAACTGAACAATCAACCGCACTTATAGCTTGTTCTTGCATTTGTATGCGGTAATCATTTGGCTCTTTCACGTTAATTTTCCTTTTTTTTTTTTGTTTTTCCGTTATCTAAATTTTCAGAGATCTTTTAAAGAAACTCTCCGTTAAAGCAGGTTTGATTGGCTGTTTTCGTGGCTTGGTGGTAAACGGAGAAATTCTAGATATTTACAGTTACATGTCCGTACATTTATCGGAAATCATTAAAGATTGTAAACCATCTTGTGTTCCCAATCCTTGTAAAAACGGAGCCGAATGTAAAGAATTATGGAGCACTTTCAAGTGTGTATGTAACAATACGTGGGCTCATCTGGGTGAATTTTGTGAAACCAGTAAGTGTCGCTCGCTATACACATACATACTTACATACTTACATATTTACATACATTGCCCCTCCTCCCTTAATACAAAACATTCATACAATTCATACTCATATGTATAACAAACAAACAAATTTGTGTATATTTATGCGTGAACAGATGTTAATGAAAAGGCACTTACTTTCATTAATCGGGAGTCATTTCTGATGCGTAATTATCTGAGTGCGACAGCTGCACCGCAACCGTCAATACTGCCATCAGGCATCGACGATGAACGTGAAATACTCAGAGGTATTCTTCATAAGGATATACTCATTAATTTGCGTACTTACGACACCAATTCACTTGTACTCTATGCAAACGATCATTACAATAATTTCGTGCATTTGTACATAAGTGACGGCCGTGAAATTGTATTTCTGTATAATTACGGTGACGAAATTGTTAATCTTACAATTGTCGAGGAGCATGTTAGCACATTGAAGAGCATTCAAGTGGCTATTGTACGGGGAGAACACCAGACGCGTATGCATGTAAATGAGCAAAGTATAGTAATAGAGAGGGGAACCCTTCTATTGGACGAATATGCTAATAAGCCATGGATCAATCCGGAGAAAGGTAAATTTAATTTAAATTCAAAATGCTTGCAATTACTGTTACTATTATTCTTAGTAAAATATTCAAATATTACGAGATAAACGTAAATGTAAATGTATATGAATCGCACAATTACGGAGCCACTATAGTATACAAATATATCGC
This sequence comes from Glossina brevipalpis, assembly GCA_000671755.1. Taxonomy (NCBI): domain Eukaryota; kingdom Metazoa; phylum Arthropoda; class Insecta; order Diptera; family Glossinidae; genus Glossina; species Glossina brevipalpis. The sequence continues at coordinate 1,370,407 of KK351023.1, forward strand.
AAATCCGCCCTTCTCACTTCTCGCTCTTTTTTTTGCAATTTATTGCACACATCACTGAGAGCTTAGGGAGATTCTCATTTTATTAAAATCTATGAACAGGTGAGGAGACAAAAAAAAAGAAAAATTAAACGATTTTTTGGTGATTATTGGTCAATTACAACAGATAAATATATATAAAAATTTTCGCGTATATTGCAAGGGCGATCAAAAAAATCTCGGAATTTTTTAGAGTTAAGAAATTTCATTCTTTTTAAAAAACATGTGCAACACTAAGAAGAAAGTTTCCGGCTTGCTTTAAAATATATATATATATATATATTTATATACCATTGTTTAATATCAAATTCTGAATCAAGCTAGAAATGTCTGTTCGTCCGCCTGCTCTTCTGTCCCTCTGTCCGTCTGTGTGAGCAATCTCCACGGTCTCAAAATGTAAAATATCGCCTTTGAATGTGGCAAACAAAAATTCAAAACTGTTGATAGTATGTTGGTGGTATTGAAAAGGGTCTAAGTCGGTCAAAGACCCGGCGTATAATATAAGATAAACGAGACACTTTTGCTTTCTTTATAAAATACAAAAAAAAAAAAATTTAATCATTTAACATATAAGACATTATTTCTCATGAGAATCCTTCTGTAGGACGAGATTCGAATAGATTAGGCCTTCATCATCCCAACTAACAACAACTGTATATTTTACTAACAAATCACTTTCTTTTATAATTTGTCATTAGTATCAAAAAACCACACATTAGAACTTATTCTCGTACAGTTTCCAAATTCTCGTAATTTAATTGCTTTTAATAAATAAATAAGAGCTTGCTTTTGTTAGAAACTTTTATTTGTGTAAACGAGAAGATATGAAAAGCGATTCTACCACAACCAAATTTTCCGCGTACTATATAGTATACTGTATGCTGTATCGTACACTATGCTATATACTATACTGTATACTATACTATGCACTATATTTTATACTGCATATTATACTATATTCTGCACTGTATACTATTCTGTATGCTTTACTGTATTCTATACTGTATACTATACTGTATACTATGCTATATACTACACTATATACTATACTATATACTATACTATATACTACAGTGCAAATTTTTTTCAAATACCAACTATTTAAATGTACGGATTTAAGAAAGTTAAGCTTGACCCAAAATAATTTATTCTCAAGAAATTCCTCAAAAATTACCTGTGGATTGAACATAAAAATATATAGACATACGCTTAAGAGACAAACGGACAGACGTTTATTTACTTATTTATTTTATGTACATGTAAATAAATTCTACCGCACTAGGGTTTGAACCGTGTAGGATTTGAACTGTGTAGAGTTTGAACCTTGTAGGGTTTGAGACATGTTTAAATAAATTCAGAGAACGGCTTCAAGTCGGTTGTTATAATAAAAGGTAAGTTCTTTTCTGTGTTACCGCAAAAGTCGCATAGACTTTATATACGCTTACCATACACACAAGCGATATAGGGCATAAAAATTAGGTTTGAAACAACAACAAAATTCAACAGATTGCGGAAAACTCCGCAACACACTGTGCATTATACTACAGAAATTTGGAAGGGCATTGTATATCACACAGAACTCGTGTCGACTGTAACTGGAGGTTTTTCTTTTCAGACTCGAATACGAGTTTACAGGAATTTCCGAATTCATTAAAGACTGTAATCAGAACTAAATGATGCAAATCTAATGGTGCGGTCTTGCAATCCAAACTGGATAAATAGATAAAAAAATGTTCACTTCCAAAGTATCAAAAGATAAATAGAAAATAAACCCTACTATTAATCGTCTCATATCAGTCAAATTCACAAAAATCAAAAATATTTAGGAAAATAACAATTTCATTCGTATTATACAATACCTTAGCAAGTAACTTAAAAAGTCTAGCAAAGTTTACTCAGAAATTTACAATTAAATTAGAAATTCAATACAACATAAATATTAACAAATTAATTGAGAAGACAACTAACTGGTGATAAGTAATCCAAGATCTGTGCCACTTTTTTTTATCTTTTGATCGTTAGATTCTTTTGTATTTTTATCAAAAACCATAAGTAATTTCAGAAGATTTTATTATTCGTAACTGTTAACACAGATAAATGTTATAAAGGAATTGAAGTATGTTCACATGATTGATGGATACTGTCAATTATATGTACAATACTATTATTCGCACGGATACTACATACATAAACTCTCTTACCTTAAAGTGGTACAAAAACCATTAATTTGGTCAAAAACTCTTATCTTTGGCAAGCGAACAGGCATATGCACAATCATAATATGCGTATATCCATTAATATCCTATTTACAATACTTATATGTATCACCAAATGTAAGTAAGAAGGAGTAGTCGGTCGGTCACATTGCCAGCACCAGCCTAATACATGAACATATATGCATAGAGACATATGGACACAAAACGCCAAACCACAAGTGCGTAAAACCGCAAATACACACATTTGAATAGAGAATAAACCGATGCAATAGCCCACATAAATAGGCAATAATGCCAACTGGTAAACTGGTAAACAAACGTATGCCTACCTATACAATATTCGTACACACTTAGAATAGTTAGAGAGCAAGCAGACTAGCAGCATCTAACTATTTCAATTATGCAAACAACAAATCAAATGTAATGCGATATATGATGATATTCATCTCATTTACAATATGCTAAATACACATGCAAATGCACAATCAAGGTTATATATATATATATATATATATATATTTACATGCGTGCGTGTGTGTGTGTGTTGGCATATATATACACATGTACATATGCATGCGCGTGCGAAACATATGCCGGCTTATTACCATTTGTAACCACTAAAAAGCCACATACATGTACATATATGTGTAGGCATAAATGCAAATACTTAACGTTTGTGTGAACGAAGATCAATGACGAAAAACCCATAATTTACTGTATGGGTTTTAACCTCAGGGCTGTAAATTTTTAGAATTTTAAGCGCACACCCATATGCTTGCAAACATTTATCATTGATTATCGCACTTGGTTTCCTCTAATTTTTTTTTTTTTTGCTTTTTTTTCTTTTTGGCTTTGGGAGTTTGCAGGAAATTAAACAAATAAGCAAACCAATGTTATTTAGAAGATATTCACGTGATTTTCATGTTTGTTTTTTTTTTCTTTTTATTTTATTATAGAAGTTCTCTCACCACATCGTCCACCAGCACCGCCTACTGATTATTTTCAATTCAATGTTGGTGGATATGATCCGGCAAATTTATTGCGTCCTAATCCAGATGACACGCCATCATTGGAGGGTTACATCGGTTGCGTGCGTGGCTTAAAAATTGGTACAAATCTGGTCGATTTGGCCGATATTAGTGAAAGGAATATTGCCCCAAGTAAGTCATAGTATACAACACACACACACACGATCATATACCCTTACCCTTATTCCCTTACATAGGAGTGTTGGCAACAGCCGAATATCAGAATATTTGTTAGGTGTACTTAAACATATTGGCGTAGATAAGCATGCATTAGCGTGTTTGTGTGTGTGTGTGTGTGTGTGTGTCCGTAAGTTCATTTATTTGTTCACACACATGTCGATGCATGCACTCATTTATAAACTGTTACTACACGACCAAAAGTCTCATACAGTACGCAAAGCATAAATAAAAGTATGTTTCTGTACGCGTGTATGTGTACGTAACTTTCCAATGAGTGTAGTTTGCAATTTCCTTTATGGCAACTTGAGATTGTTCAGTAGAGCGTTTCAATTACCATATTGCCAAATGAAATTCATGCTAATCGGATAAATTGGTTAAGTGAATACTTCAATACAAGCACATGTACATACACAGAGGGACATACATTTATATAAACGTACGTACAGAGGCAGCTCTCAACACACGTAAACTTATATGGTTAGCTTTTCTATTATAAATCATTACTTATCTCTAACTCTATTTCTTCTGTCTATCTCTATGTCTATCTATCTCTCTGTCTCTCTCTCTCTCTCTATCTCTCTCTCTCTCTCTCTCTCTCTCTCTCTCTCTGTGTGCCTCTGTCTCACTCTTTCCTACTTTCTTCATATATCTATCCGTGTTTATCCGTATGTATGTCCCTTTATATCCCATCTCTTCCCTTTTTCTTGTCTATCTGCAGTCGTTTGAATCATTAATGAAATTGCTTTCGCTTGTCATGCAATTTGCAGGATTCTGTTGTTAATTTTAAACAATTAAAACTCTTCTCTCTTCTTTCGCTTTTTATTAATGTGCAGACCTTGATGGCGTTTTACCCAATTGTCAAATTAAATGCGATGCTGAACCTTGTAAAAATGGAGGTATATGCCGTGAGAATTTTGCCAAACAAGAATCCACGTGTGATTGCGAACACACCAGTTTCCTGGGTGAATTTTGTATGGAGGAGAAAGGTGCTGATTTTAGTGGCGAAAGTACACTACAACGTAAATTCGAATTAGCCGGCAAGGTAGATCAAGTGCGTTTACAGTTAGCATTCTCATCATTCGATTTACGAAGAGCGAATCGTATTATGTTGCTTTTGCAAACAGCAGCCGAACGTAGCTATTATTTAATGGTCGCTATAACGGCTGATGGTTATTTATTATTCGAAGAAGATCGTGAAGGACCAGCAGTGGGTGCTCGTATTGAACGTAACTTTTTAAATAATGCTCGCCATTCCATTTACTATATACGCAATTTAACGGAAGCAACACTTTACATAGACCGCGAACAAGTATCGTTGCAAGCAATTACTGCCAGAGTTTTGACACCATCTGCTGATATGAGCGCTAATCGTGTGCAAATCGGTGGCATTAACACTACGGATACTCGTTTTGCTGTATTCAAAAGTTACAGTGGTTGCTTGTCCAGTAAGTATTTTCATACGTACGTATGTATACAAACAGAGAAAGATAGAGAGAGAGCGAGAGAACATATACGAATGTATATATGCATGTATATATATATATATGTATATATATATATATAACGAATATATATATATATATAACGAATATGTACCCATACGTGTTATAAGTGCAGGCACATTGTGTAAATATAATACTTATATAACCGGCAGCCAGTATGATTTCTTTTCATACACACACTCGCGCAATAATAAAAAGGTTTGTTTGCAATATAAAGGAAGTAAAAATGTGCTTTTACTTATGTGCATCACCCTTTCTTTATGAGTACGAGTGAAATTATTTTTAAACTCCTTTTTGTTACAAAGCTTAGGAATGTTCAATAAAATCCATTTAGGATGCTTTCAATATTTTTTTTAAAGCTTTTTTTTAATATTTATTGTACCCCATACTACTTATGGAATAGGGTCTATTCAGTTTGCGCGGATAAATGTAACACCCAGATGAACTTAAAATAGCTCCATCTTTTACTACAATTTACGCTTGTCTGTCTATCTGTCTGCCTGTCTGTCTCTCTATCTGTCCGTCCAATATCTATCCATGTATTTCTATTTTCAATTTATGTGCTACAATTTTTAGAATATTCGAATAATGTTTTATACAATGAGGCATTTTGGTGCAGGGATAAACCATATTGACAACGTATTCGTTCGGACCGCTTTTATGATTACTCCCCATACAACAATCTTTTTTGAAAAAATTTGATTTTTCATAATCATCCGATAGAAATCGCTGACCAATGGTACTTCGGTATAGTAAATTGATCTGAAAAATTTGTATCGGATGAGGCCCTTTTTTTGGATCTGCTCTCGTGTATCAGTTCCTACGAATTAGAAACGTCTAGTTTGTAATATTTTATATAAGAGTTCTCACGAACGGAAATAAATGAAGAATAGCAGACCTTTGGGAAGAAAATTAATTTTCGTAAATTTGGATCACATCACTCCATTTTTGAACCTGGTCCCTCATATGGGACATTTACATGACGTTATTTTATGACGAAATGAACTGAAGTTTGTATTACACGAAATGGTGTAAGGTACTTCCTCGATTGCTTATATTACTTTTTTTTTTTTTTTTTTTTTTTTTTTAAATAAGATAGATGCGTGGTTACTTTCTTCTAATTATAACATAAATCTTTTAAAACGACGCAAATGCATTTTTATTGTTGGAAAAGTCAAAAGGCTACGGTTGCGCTTAGAAGATATCCAGGATATGTATGAAAAAAAATGTATATCTTGAGCAATGTGCGTGCATAGTATCTGCATGGTATCTGCCTAACCAGCTATCTATTGCAATCACCATCAATTCAAGATTTCATGTCCAATCTTCTCGTGTTCCCCTAATCAGCTTGGAGCCAAAAAAAATCATAAACTGATCAACGGATCCCCCGCTCACACTTAGCAAAACAATTAATGATTTTCTCCTTTTGTTTTCATTTCCAAGATCCAAAAGTTTAGTATTTGGAATAGGATTTAGATTATTTTGTCATTTGTAAGTCAGTTTCTCGAGTTCAAAAGTCTTTTAAATTGAATAAAAAGTTAACGTCGAGAACTATAAAACCACACATAAATAAAAGGGAATATGTTTTTAGCTGATATAATTACCTCTACGAGGCATTTCCACTTTGCAGTATATATGTGATGTAGATTTTTACTTTCATCTTTCAATATTTATGCAAAAAAAATTCTAGTCAAACTTATTATCATAATTTTATTATAATTTTTACGATTTTGGAATTTCTAACAACACACTTGACCAGACGGTGGGATGAGTATAACTAAATCGGCCAAGAGAGACACTTTAATATAATTAATAGATGTCTGATGCATTTTATTTCATAACATAACATTTTTAAAGTAAAATCTATAAACTTTAGTAAGTTTTTCTTCTTCTCTCCTGCTCTGTCATAAAGACGATGTATAAGTATTTGTCTTTGTGTTTTCTTCGTCAAGTATGCAACAGTTGCTTTAGTTGCTGAATCTTTTATAGTTTATGAACAAAAGTTTTAATATCAATTAGTGTTACTTATGCAAAAGTGAAATTTAATACCAAAATTTCCTTAAGATATTTATAAGAGAGAAGAGCTCTTGTTTAAACTTACCATATATGACAAACACTTGAAACACAGGCGGCAAGACACATGATACCGAAAATTGATTTAAAATTCTGGGAGTAGTTGCTTATACACTTCTAATGAAAATGAAAAAGTTAATATATTATAGCTTTCGGGTATTAAAAGTCAGTCGTACGAGGTACTTGAAGTTAAGCGTTAACTTTCACAAATTTTATGTATTTTACAGATATATACATACAGGTAAACAACTACGTTATGAAACCCCTGGAGGAGTATATGCTATTCACAAAATCTGGTGCCGACAATATTACCGTAATTAATCCGCAAGGTGTACGCAGTGCACAATGTGTGGCCAAATTTGATATCACCGAACAGCCATCACAAGAGCCAATGGTCAATGTTAGCTTAGTAAGTAAATTTTTACATAAAACATACATACATACATACATAAATACATACATATATACATATGCATACATACACATATGCTTTATTATTTCTCTAAATTTACTTTTTAAATATTAATTAAATTTCCGAATATTCTCTGGGCAACACTTAGAGCGTTGAAAATTGGGTAGAAGAACCACCACAACGTGTACCATATGTAGCAAAATATGTTTATGATGAATCTACAAAAGAGGACTCAACACAAATGGTTTTCATAACTCTTACGGGCTTATTTGTAATAATTGTTATATGTTGTCTGATAGAAGTGTATCGCAGTCATTTAGCCTATAAACGGCGGATAGAGCGACAAACGGATGAGGATATTATCTGGTCGAAAGAACAGGCTACAAAGATGCATGAATCTCCCGGAACCGGTGTAGGAGGTGGACAAAGCTATGTTTATAAAGCGGTATGTGTATACTGTGACATGAAAAGACCACTTCTTGCTTGTTAAGCCCACCCCCCTTTCGTACTTTATTTAGCTGCCAGTTGATGAAAAGAAGCCAGGCAATGGAGCACCTCTGGTGGGAATATTAAAGAATGGCCATTCGATTAATAAAGAAAACGGTGAAGCTAGAAAAAATGAAGAAATCAAGACTCCATTAACTGTTGATATACACTTGGACGGAGTTACAGAAGAAACTTATGAAGATTTATTAAAAACCGATGAAAGCAAAGACATAGAAAACGATAATCCTGAAAATACAAAAAATTTCGATAGCACCGAACAGCAGGAAGATTTCGAGAATAAAGTTTACGAAAATGAAAACACAAAAGAATCACATACAATTGATAAACAAGGTATGAGAGAAATAAATTTTTATTAAACCTCTTACATACATATATCTGTCTAAGGGTCATAAAAAAGCCACAAGATATCTTCTTTATAATATTTTTTCAGCTTGAAGTAATGTATCACTAAATGTGTGACAAGAAAAAAACTTGTATATACAAACAAATACTACTACTGCTACTACTACTGCTATTTATACTATATAATATTATATATTATATATCAAGATGAAATGAAAATCGATTCATTAATATATCGACATAGAATATAGTGTCGTTCATATCGTGTATGTTTCAAATGCTAATTTTCATTCTTTATCAGGCCTTCCTTACAACTTTTCTGAATCGATTTAAGTATATCTGTCCATCTGTCCGTCCGATTACTAGTAATGTATATTTGTGATCATTTCGCAGGTTGCAAGATATTCGAAATATTTTAATGAAATTGATTACACTAACAAGTTTAGGCATGGGCCTGAACACTGTTACGAATGAATTGTGCCGACCGAACTATGTTTAAGACTATTTCTTATATAGAGAGATATTTTGAAAGAAATTATATGGAAAAATTTACCACTTTTGATATTTTAGAAAAAAAAAAAAAAAAAAAAACCGCTACTTTGGCTGAACTGTTAAGAAGCGTTTCTAACAAGTCAGTCCAAGCGGGTTCAAATCTCATTGTGATAGAATTTTTTCATAAAATGAAACACCACCTAGCCGATAGTCTAAGCAGCTAATGCTCTTATGTCTCTAGTCTAAGAATTAATTTCATTAGTCTAGAGTATAATAATAATAATTAGAAAAAAAATTACGTTCTAAACTAAAATTTTAACGCAGTTGAGACCATAATTTCGTAGAAAAGAGAACACCATCAATTGTGGGTATTTGCGGCCTCGGATCCGTTGGACGGATGGACCTACATTTCAAACTAGAGCTAACAAGAATGAGTCATAAGAAAAGGCCTGAATCGAGTTTATTCTTTTAGACAAATTTTGAGATCTTATATACGAGGTTTCAGAGTTAACCGATAAATTAATATATTAGAGTTGTGTTTCATTCTGATCAATATTTGAAGATTATATACACATGGTTGTTACACAACAAACCTTGGAGAAATTTTTTGTACCGCAAACCAAGCAATGAATAAATGAAAGAAATGCTTATCAAGGCAGAGCTTACATCCTTAGATTCTTTTCGTTTTTTGCAAGTATTTTATTCATAGTACTTTCCATTTCTTTTGTTTTTTTTTTTCTCAGATGAACCTTCAGACGTAGATAATCATAAAGATAAATCATCGGATATAATCCAAAATGAGATGGATATTAGAGAAAATGGCAATAACAACGCCAGCATTGATATTGATTATGAGAATATTAATGATCATCATCCAATTGCTGCTGATCGTGAGTCCCTGACTTTAGATCAGTCAACGGTAAGCTTAAAATCTTTATATATTGAAGAAGAATTATTAGCATTTGAAATTGAAGTAGCACCGTTATGCTCGATCAGTGCAACTGATTTAAATTTTTTAGATTAATTTTATATAAAATTGTGTGTATTTTCTTTTCAAAAAATTTTTATATTAATTTAACATTTTGTAAATAATATTCAACTTTTTTTCACAAACTTATGAAATACGAACGTCTTTGTTAACACAATATATGCGCATATATTCCATGCACATAATATGCAAGAGGCTAAAAATATTAACATATTTTTATAAGATATAATATATCAGCTATTGCATATAAATGCTTTTTAACGAGTAACGAAGTTTCTAATCAACATAAGACAACATAACTTGATATTAATGTATAAGAGAAATTGATATTTTTAAAATATTTTATCTTATCCTTCAAGTTTGCATGAGTATCCTTTCTATCAAGTGGCAACCTTAGACCATACATTAAGATTAAATTGAGGCCGCTACTTTAATCCTTGAAATGAAGAATAGAAAAATTAAATGATACCTGGATCGTCGTCATCTGTTTATTTATAATCATGCAAATAAGATTTATATCAATCGAGGTTAACCAACTTTTATTGAATCTTCGTCTTTTTAAGGGATAAATTTCTCCAAAAAAGAAAAAAAAAAAATGTTTTTTTTTTATTAGTTCGATAGATATTTTGAATCCGCCAGATTAGGTTGGAAAAATATCCATTAACCATAAAAAATTTGTTCTTTGAAATTTCAACCTTCTTCTCATTTGAAACACTTTTCAAAGATTTTGATTAAAAGTTTGCGGTGTTTGATTTTATAGATCGCAGTATAATAAATTAAAAGACGCGTTTTGATAAGGCGCACACAAGCAATATTTGATAAAAATCAATTCAAACATAATTCTCAAATTTTCTAAATGGACAACAGGACAATATACGCATTGACGCTTTGAGACTCATCTGCTTTGTTCTGTTTTTTTTTTTTTTTGTTCCACTATGGGTCAATACGATACTAATTCGTAAAAGAACAATTTTACAAGGAATACTAAATATATTGATATCTTTTGAAGTCTTTAAGATGTCCGACTATGTCTTACGATTTCACTTTTCGATTATTATGGTATTAAATCGTTGGAATTTTCATATATCGCCAATTTTATCCGGTATCATTTGACATGAATGAACCACTGTGACACTGTGTTGCTTTCGATCCAGAAAAATACCTACAACACTTTTCAATTCAATACTGAGCTGGAGAGATCTTTTTTTTTTTTATTAAAAAATTCTTAATCCATACAAGAAACTAAAAAAATGTCGCATCGGTAAAGGCACCATAACTTGTAATCAAATGATGGAAACAACATGAAATTTTGATAGACATTACTGGAAAGTTCTTATTTTCCAAAAATAATGCGTACATTTCACCTATCAGTCCAGAAGTTATGAACCGATGCGTTATACTTGAGAGAAAATAAAAAAAAAACGAAATGAAATAAATCAATCTTCACAATAACTGAATTTAGATGCATTTTTATAACTAAAGATCATAGCATGCTTAGCAATTTATTTATTATATCATAAAATGGAAATCATTATAAAAATTTTAAAATCATTTCGAACTCAACAGTTTCAAACAACATTACGCGTTACATAACAAAATCGCAAATGATAACATTTTCTCAATAATATTATGATCGTAAACTTGATATCATCATTTTCGTTTTAGTTTATGTTATATTGTGGCATGTGCTTTATTATGTATTTAATAAAAGGATACGAAATTTTCGTTCGCTTCGCTTAAGAGTTAAATGCTTTATGTAAAAGGACAACATTATACTTCATATTATAATGCAAGAAAACGAAAACCTTCGAAAATAATGACAGCATTAGATGCTTTTGTGTGTTGTATGATAATGTAAGCGCTTCAAAAAAATATATATATATGTTCTTAAACGTTATTGACAACATCTTAAATTCTTAAAAAATCTTTATTATCCATGAGGGAAGATTTTACATGATTATCAGGTTCCTTAATATGAAATACGAAAATAGTAAAAGGATTTTCAACAGTGGGTGTCATATTAGATTTCACAGGCAATAAAGTCGTTATTTCGCAAACTAAGTAACAGGCGGGGTAAGGTTCTGCGGACAATAAACATCTCCTAGGCCCAGAGCACCAATTTCAAGCCAGCAAAATTAACCAACATCATCCGGTAACGCAATCTTTTCACGGTAACAATCGAATCATCCGCGTTTTGATATAAGTACGGCACAATTGAAATGTCCGTCCGGAAGCTGCATGCACTAAACTGTCACTGGTTTTCGTGGGGGAGTTGTTCGACTATTCGTTTTGAATTTACAGAATCTTTATCTCTAAGATTTTTATTTTTTTTTTTTTAATTTTTATTTAAAATTTTCATAGGAAGCGAATGTGTATCGATTTTTCTAATTTTCACTTGCGAAATATTGACCCAATGAAAGCTGTATATTGATAGAAAATTTAAGACCACATCCCTTAATAAAGGGTTCTATACAACCATATTCATCACTGTAGAATGGCTTTTCAAAAATTTTTCCATTCTTTTTGTAGTATTCAAAATACCCATGAGAGATTCGTAAAATGTTCATATAATGAGTCTAAGCTTTTATATCAACTTGGACATATTGATCCGTCTGCAGATGGAAACCTCAAATCAGGCATACATAATATATAATTTTAGTTTGCGATATATTCAAAATCCACAACTATTATTGATCTGGAACTTGATCTGGACATAAATGTTTATCTGAGTAACGCAAATCGAAACTGACAAAACTTTTTCCCAATTATATATAACGATTTATGATCATGAAGAGATATAAATACTTGGCTCAAGATAAACATAACTTTCTAACTTCTTATCCTTTATATTCATAGGGAACGTAAGGGATTGATGAAAAAAATTGAATGCATTGGATACCTCATAAAGTACAGTTGTGTGTAAATTTTTTGATTAGAATAACTAACGGAACTGATTTAGACACAAGTTTGGCTAAGCGATTATCGACTTATGCGCCTGCTCACATTCATTGTAATCACGCGTTTACGATTTCTCTATTGTCTATTATTTTCTCACATACCAGCCTGTCTAACTTCAAGAATCAACAAAAGAGATCAATCCTTCTATCCAAAATTGCCAAAAAGGAGAATAGTTTCTTCTCTTTTCCATAAATTAAATCTTTATGAAAGGAAAGGTTTTATTTTCTCTGTAAGATCCTCCATCAATTAAATTGAAACAACGAAAATCGGCCAGCATTCAATACTATGTATAAATAAATCAAAAATATTCAAATGTTGTTTTTAATTTGCATAGTTTGCTACGAAATTTTTACCAAACGGTATAAAAGAATTGAGATTTGAAATATATACGATACGATATCGTATAACGACTACCATCAAACACTGTAAACAATTCAGTGATAAATGTGAAAAGATTTGGGACAAATCGAATAATAATTTCCTTCTTACTTTTAAATCGATTGTTTTAATAAGCAAAGATTTGATCTTTTTCTAATTAATTCATTATAGATAACGATGCAAAACCTACACTTTCCATATCTAGCCGGTATAAATAATACGAAAAAGTTAGCACATACCATTTCGCGATGGTAGATGTAAAAGAGAACAATTTTATTATCGTATAAAGCAAATCAGAAGTGCACGATGGTACAATAAGAAAAAAACAAAAAAAAAAAGAAAACATCAAATCAATCTTTCTTATCTATAGAGCAGTTGAAATAATGGTTTTGAATTTCAATGAATAAATTTTCGAATAAATTACGAATGCACGTTAATTATCAATAATTATTCAAATTCAGTATTACCTGAAGAGAGAATACTTTTCTAGACAATGAGTAGCAAAGCTTGTTTAAATATGCATTAATGCATGCATAAGTGAGTAAATTAAAATCATCTTCTAACCAAAGCATGGTAATCAGATAAGTAAAAGATAACTAAAACAATTTTGCCATTTTGCAAAGAAAACATTACAAATATTATTCGAATTTTTTGTTTTTTTTTATTAAATCGAAATTACAGAATGTTATTAACAGCGACGAGATTGTAGAACGTAAAGCTTCCGTTAAAAGACAAGTCTCTTGGGGGCCACCGACCGTAGCTGAAGTCGAAGCGGATACGGTTAAAGTGAAAAAAATTACCAAACAAAACGGTTACTTCAATGGCAATAGTAACAGTAACAGTAGCACCAGCAACACCAGTGGCAATCATATAAAATCAAATTAAAATTGGTTCATTACTTTTTTTTTTTTTTATTTTATTTTATGTTCCTTTTTTTGGTTTGTTTTTGTGTTTTTTTAATAAAAGGATTTAAAAACGATTTTATTAATGTTTAGGTTGTAAGTGTAAATATAATTTGTGATATTTGGTAATAAATATTTGTGAAAAAAAAGAAACATTTATTTCTTCATTGAAATGGATAAACGAAAGATTCAAGTCAAATCGAATCTTTTTTGTTGCTTATCATCTAATTCGTATTTATCATCATGTTTAAATAACAGCAAAACCACACATATACATCTAATGACTATTATTGAGAGGTAACTTTAAGTTTTCACTCTTTAAAGGCTCCTAATATTAGACTTAATGTATACTATCGTACATTTTACAGATATAAAGACTAAAACTAATATTATGTAATAGCAGCACTTTGCATCATATGTGAAATTTTTTAATTAATTTGGAAAGCAGATCTAAGGGCGAGATGACAGAAGGACGGAAAACGTGATGGGAAGTAAATAGGAGGACAGATGGCTGAAAAGATAGAAGAATGGAAAGACAGAAAGATAGACAGATGGACAGACAGAGAGAGAGACAAACAGAGAGACAGATAGACAGATAGACAGACAGACAGAGAGACAGATAGGCAGACAGACAGACTAGTAAATTAAAACAATAGATGGACAGAAGGTCGGTCGTTCACCTACTAGACAAGGGCGGATAACTGAAGAAAAAAACAAACAAGTACGTCGATGGATAGACAATAATAGATAAAGTTAGAAAGACAAGAGACAAACTATCAGGTTAATAGAAGAATACGGAAAGAGAGGAATACAGAAACGATGAACAAATGGATAAATGAATAAACAGAAAGCCGGGCAAATAAACGGTAGACAGACATAAAAACAGACCCATATCAGCATACTTTTCCTCGCAGACTGACAAACACATCGAAGTACAAAAAGTCAAGAATAGTCGAATAGATAGAAATCCAAAATGTAAACAAACAGGCAGAAAAGCGGGGAGAGTGAATCAAAAAAAAAAACAAAGCTAAAAGAACAAGAAGACAAACAATTAGAATCACGAGCATATTTAAATAAGCATAGCATCACATAAAAGGCTTACAAATTTTTGCTGCATATCACTACACCTTACGTACCGCATGATCAAATCGGTATATCCTTCGCAATGTTGGGTATCTAATGTTCATATAGTACGTGCAATTATCAAATTTTGTTTTTCAGTTATTATTATTATGTCTTTTGCAAAATTTTTAATAAAAATTTACATATTAACACTTGGCCAACGATGCTCTTTACACTAAGCTTCTACTCTACAATAATATAAAACGCAAATGCATGTAAATACGTATGTGTATTCGTATATAAAAAAACACATACTTCATACTTATGTTTACACCTTCACTCTTTTCATAGTGTTTGATGTATTTATGTATGTGTATGTAATTACATGTCACTCATACAACATTATTTTATGCATCAAATATTCAGGTAAAGGTTTTTAAAGTACATATAAGTATGCATGCACATGTATGCGGGTGTATATGTGCTTGCCGGTTTATATTTGAGGGCAGGTTATGAACCATTTACATCACCGTATAAATGCACATTATATACAAACATATAGAAAAATTTTAAAATCCTTATCTGCATTCAAAAAGGAAAAGTTTTTCGATCAATTTTGACACAGTTGCGTGCATAAATTTTAATTAAATGTCACTCATACGATCCCCCAATAAGTATTCAAGAGCAGATGTATGTGTCCGCATTAAAAAAAAAAAAAAAGAGAGAAAAATAGGTAAGAAATAATATTCGCCTTAAGGCGAATACTTAATACCCATCAACTTAAATTAATAAAAAAGAATAAAAAAAGACTTTAGGTGCACTCATGACAATTGAGGGCTAATAATGCTAGTATTCGTCCTTGTGCATCCCCATTAGAATCTGGAATTGTTTTTCTAACCACACACACGTTATTAGCAAACTAAATATAAAAATATTTAATGCTTAATTTCATTGGTGGGCTGCTGATTACAAAATTTTTAAGCCTTTTCTCCATGTTTCCTTGTATTAGTTTTGATTCGTACAAGAAATCAAGTTCATTTTTGTTTAGTATGAAGCTCTCTCTCTCTCTCTAATGTCTTTAACGAATAGAAATGCGCACCAGGAAAGTCCGTAAAATATAACATTTTTTAATTAACTTAGCAACGAGATTTCTCAAAATATTTGTCTGTTTATTTGCCTAGTCACTACTAAGAAAGACGTTGAGATCTTGCCTAGTAAAACTAATTTTCTTCTTTTATTGCCGTAAGATTAAGATGAAAAATCGGTTAAATCCGTGTTATAGATCTCTTACAATTTAATAAAAATCTATAAGCAAATAAGGAGAACAATATGATTGATGATAATGATGATAAGATGTTATAGTCTGCCTGTACATATCAAAATATTTCCAAAATAATAAAATCTCTTGTATCAATGATACTTTGTTATAGTCTACGGTAACAGTGCATACAGTCGTATATGGTTTTTTATTGCATTTGTTGTTTAAATACTGTGTGTGATATAACGTAACTAAATCTTATTTATAAACAGCAAACTGGAGCAGACATTAAGACGAAATAATAGTTTTCTTTTATGTTAATTGTGAGCACACGTGGTACCACTTTTAGCATCAAACTTCCAAATACCGTTAGTTCGTATTTTTAAATAAACGTTTAAAGAATGGACGAACGATCAAATAGGCGACGCGGAGTCACTTCCGAATATTATGCCAGTCAAGAATGGAGATTAAAAATATTGCAAGAAATTTTAATATTCACTTTTATTGAGTCAATACTTGAAGATTGTTGCGAAAATTCATGTATAGTGTTTCATTTATGCGACTCGTAGAAATGCAAAAATATAAAATAATCCAAAATCTTATCTTGAAATATCTTCAAGATATTCTTCTCTTGCTATTTCACTAATTATGAGTTCAACATTAGTACTCTCGACTGACGGGTTTGTGACATTTAGAAGGAGATTTCACAGACTCTATAAAGTAAATTCTTAATAAATCTGGGACAAATACGTCTTTGTAACTTATGTGGTAAACATTTTCCAGCTCGCAAAAATTTAGATATCAGCTTCGAATTAATCCAAACGTTTGGAAATTCTTGCAAGCCCGTTATTGCTGAAAATAAGCCAAATCGGTCAAAGGAAAAACCAGCGACACAACATAATTTGAAAACTCTCTACTTTCATAAGCGAAAAAAAATTTGGGATATTCGCTTGTTACCCATAAACTAGATCAACATCAACGGTAAAAGCTTTCATGGAAATGCTATGGACAATCCCAAAGTGACTGTCAAAATATGTAAAATCGCACCTGCCCACTGAATATTATGAAGTATAAAATTTCATTTTCTTCATGCTTTTTTTTTTTTTTTTTTAATATAAAAGCTAAGTATAGGAGAATCGGCCACAGTTGAATGTAATTTTCTAAATTTTTTTTTTTTATGATTACAATATCAATCAATCTTGTGTGATCATATTCTCAATCCGATAAAACGTTTATGTGAAATGTACCTTCAAGTTATAGTGGTTCGGATTTATATATAATCTATAAACTTTGGTACTAGAGATGATGGCATTGTTAATTATAAAGTTTTAGATTTAATCTAATCCATACGTTTATCGATTATCTCAACGGATAGTGTATAAATGGATAGATTGGATTAAACTGAAACATAAAAATTAATGACAGCACACTCTTTATCCTTTTTAAAAGCAAAATGCGAACAAAATCGATTTATGAAGGGCCCGATAATGCCCATTATCGCAGAGAAATTAGTCCATCAGCTAAATAAAAAGTCCAAGCTACACCATAAAGTGTCGCTATTCTTCAATACAGATTATTGTCATTTTGTAAAAGTAAAAATTTCCACGATAGCTGGATGGATAAGATTTAGAAGCCTAGCAAATCTTCTGTATTTGTACAAATGGCTAAGGAGGGGTTTTCGCCATTGTCTTGGAGGATTTTCCTTTAGAAAGATCAAAAATTTAAATACGTATGTTTGTGTGTGGTTAAATCAAGATTCTAGGTGTGATCTTTTACGTTTTTTTGAAACTACTCTTTCTCAGTAAAATTATATATGTACACATTTATAGACAATTGGCATATTCGGTGGGCCGTTTATAGACCTAATTTAGCTAACTTTTATACATTCAGCCACTTGTGCCAATCTAACCTAAGATATAAAACTAAAATATCTTCCTTATCTTATTAGAAACTTTTTTTATACTCATTCAGGATAAGAAGTACTTGAAAAGTGACCCTTTATTGCACATACTCACAAATAAATTTACTTTTTTTTAATACAAATTTTACAACTGTACAAAGATTATGTATCAATAGAGATTAGAATTTCAAAATTTACTTTAATAACGAGAATTAAATCAAGGTTGAGAATATGAAAGGTCAATTCTTGTAAGGTTAACAAGTAAAAAGTTTTCAAAATGACCAAACCCCAGTTCCCCTCAAAAAGTATTTTATTAACTTCTTAACTTAATTATTAATATTAATTTCTTAACTTAACATCAATGAACTAAATGATCTCTAAACTTTTCAACATATTTAGTACGCATTCTTTTCAAATCTCTGATAATTATCTTTGATAATCATAAGTAATGAGTTATTAATTAAATTGTATAAATTTTCAGCTTTTTCGAAGCTGTTTGTACATTTGAGTACGGGGACCTTGATTAATATACTCTTTCAAACTTAGTTTGTAATACTGTCTCCTGAACATTTATGCCTCTATAGTTCAAGAGGGCAAACGCCCAAATCGCATTTGCCCACCATCTTTCGCTAGTAGGCATGAAAATATATATGAATTGGAAGTCAGAATAGAGAGCATCTAACATTTCCAATTTTTTTTTCTTTTAATTTTAATTTTTTTTTTTTAGTTTAATCTTCTTGAAAAAGTACAAACAATATTTTAATTAATTATTTCTCTTTTCAATTTTTAATTCTTTTCTTACTTATCTTTGCACAAATATAATGCTTTTTTCCTACTAATCAAATATAAATTTTCGCTTCATTTAAATACAAAGCAAACAGATTTTATCTATACTAATTAATGCTATATTAACCAATAATCAATTGTCCCGCAAATCCTCTTCTCAGCCCTTTGCAGCCCCAAAACCTAAACAACCAGCACAAAATTCAGCTAACAGCAATGACAGCAGAACTAAAGTGTTACCAGTAAAAATTCGACGGCGTAGTAAAATTCGGCCATCAGATATTAATGAAGAGAAGAAACATCAGCAGTTGCAGCTTCCAGTTGAAAAAGAAGGGACAATTCCTAATGGGAAACAGCAAACAATGAATGAACCTCTACAACGTGATTACGTAACGGAAATAGCTGAAGTTCCAGTGGCACCATTCGTTACAAAATCAAATCCTCGCTCACCTATATCACCTGCCTACCTCAACGAGATTCACCGTCAATTTCTGAATCCCATTAGTTACTTAGGCGGCCCACAATTGCAACCGCGTAATCGGAATAGTATCGAGTCAATATTGTCATTGGATTGAGTTGTTTTTTAGTTTTTAAGCTTAGAAAATATATCTATTTTTTTTTTTCTCTTAGAAAAGAACGAAATAAATCGATTTTTTGTTAAATTCCATTAATTGGTTTTACTTTTCTTTTCTTTTTTTTTTTTGTTTATTGTATACATTCACCCGAGCATGCACACATACATACATACATACATACCTAAATACAAACATACATACATAACTGGAAACAGTAGCATATTTCGTCTAAATTTGATTCCTTTCTGGTTTACGTTTATTAAAATAAATATTTTAATATTTATCTCTAATTATACCCTACACCACTTGTGGCACAGGGTATATTAAATTTGTGCGGATGTATGCAACACCCAGGAAGGCTTAAGACCTTTTTTTTTATTATGCCAATCGACTCAGAACCGTTTTCTAAATCTATTTAAACTTATCTTTGTCCATGTAATGTTTTATTTAATCTATATAGGTCACAATTTTTAAGATATTTTTACGGGCAAATTGGTACACTGACGTGTTTTGGCTCAGGAACGAACGCTATTGAAAATGGATTTGATTGGACCATTTGCGCGATCATTTACCATACAACGTCCGATTTGAAGGCTTTATACGATAAAAATTGCAATTTTCAATATTTCTGGTCAAAAATCGTTAGGAACTAATATTTTAGTATACAAAATAATTCCAAAAAAATTTGAATCAGATGGGACCACTTTTTTAAGTCAAGACTTTACGTGGCGACTAATTTTTAGTACTTTATGGCAGAAAAAGTCGAAAAATCAGATTTTTGACAGAAAACGTAAATTTGCTAAATTTGGACCATGTCGGTTCACGTTTTAGGTCCCCTTTCCTATAACGGCTCCCCTGCAAAATACGCGTTTGCATGGAAACAAGGTATAATCTTTGATATTTTCTTACGAAACTAACTGGAGAATTGTATTAGGCAAAGTGGTGTAGGGTATTTAATGGTCAGCTTTGCTCGGCTATAATGTTGGTTTGGTTTATTTTTAAAAACTGTTTTCAGTATTTGCGACTTCCTGCAAGGCGATTGTTAGAATGAGAGAGAGCAAGAGAGTAAAAGTGGGATTTCATGTACATTATCATCGTTTTTTCTGATAGTTTCTAAGAAATAATAAAAGTAAAATTAAAAAAAAAAGGACACGCGCGCACATACTTAACTATTATTTCTTATTTCAATAATACAAAATCTATAAAAGAAAATAAAAATAAGGTTTCCGGAATTTCAGTTCCTTTGCCTTATAAGACATTAAAAGATTTTCGGCTTAGACGCACGCTTGATTGGTTTCTATAACCAATTGCGGCCACCACGTCATATGCTGTTCTCTTTCTTGGTGTCTTCACTTTTAGCAGGCTCCTCTGTCTCATTGGTGTCCACTGTAAGAGTTCAATAAAAAGAAATAATTCTCATATATAGACGCTTTTAAAATTTTTTTCAAAATATATACTCTTTTCTTTTTCCTCTTTAACGTCCGCGTTTTCGGTAACGGTTGTTTTATTACTATCCTTCTCCAAACGCGGCCTCTTTCTCTGTCCTTTAAATGAACGATTATCTCGCCGGCCACCTTCACCCTCATCTTCTGAATCGGAGAACTCATTATCCGGTACTATACGCTTATCTTTATCGCTTTCAGGAAGTCTCTCATCTTTATCCATCTTATCTTCGTCCTCAGACTCATCATTAACTGCATCTTCGGGTATAGTTTGTATTTGAACACCAGGAGCATGCGGCAACATACGTAGATTTTCGAATAATCTGTAAATATTAACAATGCATTAACAAATACTTTTTACACTCAGCTCCAGTGGATATTCACCTGTTGCGTATTTTCTCCAAATATTCTGCAGTATTTTGATTGGTCATATTGCTAGGACTGATATGCAATTTGAAATCGGGTCCAAAGTACTCAAAATAATCATTATACGGCAGTTCGTTTGCTATCTCAACACCCAATGCCACTGAAGTTTCATACGTCCAGCAGCGTGATACATTACGTATAGTGTAACCACCACCACCCACCATCAAAAATGGCAAATTGTATTTCTTAACGAATTCCACACATCGGCCGTGACCTTTAACCGTCAAGTTAAAACAACCTAAGCGATCCCCAGTAAGGGAATCGGCACCGCATTGCAGGACGACAGCAGCCGGTTGAAAAGTTTCCATTACTTTAGCAATAATCGGTTCAAATATTGATTCATAAGCTTCATCATCCATGCCATCACGCAATGGTATGTTAACAGCATAATATTTGCCTTTACCAGCCCCGATATCACGTAAATCTCCCGTACCCGGGAAATATTCACCGTATTTGTGAAAACTAACAGTCATAACACGATCCGTGGTGTAGAACGCTTCCTCCACACCATCCCCGTGATGAACATCAATATCTATATACAGAACCCTTTGATGATATTTTAACAACTCCAAAATACCTAAAACAATATCATTGACATAACAGAAACCAGAAGCCTCCGATTTTTTTGCATGATGTAAACCACCGCCCCAATTTATGCAGATTTCGGAAGCTTGTTTATTTAGTTTGACTGCGGCGGCTACGGAACCACCAGCTGACAATTGACAAAACTCATAAAGGCCATCAAAAACGGGGCAATCTTCGCCAACATTGAAACGCTGCATTTGTTTATTATATTCTGTCATATTGTCAGGCCGTATTGATCGCAGAAAGCGTACATATTCATCTGAATGGAACTTAGTCATTTCATCGGCAGTAGCTTTATGGGGACGCTAAAATAAAATAAAAAAAAACACGTGTTTTCTGTTAATAAAGAGAAGCCAGCATTTCGAAACACAACACTTAATATAACTAAATTTACATACGTGTGGTACGCTTTTTAAACTTACATAAATTTCCATTTTTCTATAAAGCCCATAATTTAACAGCAGATTATGGGTCATACGTATGCGATGTGGCTTCATAGGATGACCCTGGCCATAATAGTAGTTACCAATATCACCTGTTAAAAAATTTGAAGTTAAAAAATAAATTTCCGAAATTTCTAAATTTTAAGTCGAGAGTCCCCTAAAGCGCAAA
Source organism: Glossina brevipalpis (assembly GCA_000671755.1). Taxonomy (NCBI): domain Eukaryota; kingdom Metazoa; phylum Arthropoda; class Insecta; order Diptera; family Glossinidae; genus Glossina; species Glossina brevipalpis. The sequence goes on from KK351023.1 coordinate 1,393,064, forward strand.
AAGTACAGCACACTCTTTACACAAAACCATTGTATTGCCATATACATTATATATATGCTAATTGGCACACGTAGTACAGAAATACGGCGAACGACAAAAGTGTGCTGTGTAACTTCAGTACTAATGAATACTCGAATTAAAATCAGAAAAATTATGAATAAACAAAAAATGCGCACAAATTATGAAACTTTTTGAACTCATACACAAATTTTTAAATATTTTTTTTTTTTGACTAAAACATATTAAATAGAACCGAATAACTTACTATCATAATAGTAGCAGACCCTTTTTTTATTATGTGACTGCATTCTGGTATATTTTTTTAAACTTTCCTATCTATTAAGAGCGTGCTTGTCCGCTTTAATAAATGTTTTTTAATTAAATATATTAAGAAAAGCTTGATTTTTTACACTTTACTTTTATATTTGTATTTATTTTATTTTATATTATTTCTCAACGGCAAATAAAGCCTCTCGCTCTTATTCTTTTTTGCCGCATGAAGCAGACCGCGTCTTTACAGGGCGAATTATATTAAATATGTAATGAAAAATTCGACAGTGTTGCTCAAAACTTTTAAGAATCTTTTGGGTAATAAAATTAGATGAAATAGGGATAAAAAACATTAACATTATATGACAATATGATTAAATGAAAATCTAAGCCAAAGTTTAATTGCGTATGAGAAATAAGGCAAAATGCCGCCAAACCAAATTTTTATTAAACTTTTAATTTTCCATTTAATCAACTGAAATGTTCATTTTTATTTTTGTGTTTTAGCACGTTGGCTACTCTATGTTACGACAGAGAGTTTAAAATTTTTTATTTCAGTGAGCAAAGATGTAAACAAAAATGCAACGCACACAACAAAAATATATTCATACATGAAAAATGTACTGGACAATGAATTTGGCTCGTAGGTGTGAAAATACGTGTATAATATAACGCATACATGAAAACTATACTCAATGAAGATATGTTTACTTTTTACAGCTATATTGATGGAATTTTCATTTGCACAAAATTTAAACGCATATATGAAAATTGTACTCTGCGTTGGGTTTATAAGTTTTGTCTACAAAGAATGAAAAATTTGCTTAATGTTAATAACCTTACAAATGTATTAAATATATTATAAATAATAATAAAGCTCCTCACCATAAAAATGTAAAAATATTTTTTTATTATATTTATATATTAAAGGGACTGGGAAGTGAAGTTTCCGATTTTCCATATTAAGTTTAAAATTAAAAATCTGAAAGTATTGGATTAGTATGCCTGAAGTTGCAGGGCAAATGAAGTTATGTTATAGACATTATCACACTATAGTAAACTTAAATTTATGTGTTTGAAAGAACGTTCAATCAATTGCTATTTGAATATGTAGAATTTGACACAGTAAAAGTAATTTTTTGTATGATTTATCGATGATCTATGTTTTATTTTCAAAATAATGTCAAAAAACCTACTTGGGCTTTTCAGCAGAATTTCACTTACTTCGTATATTCATTTCGATTCTTTAACATTTTTATCCTCCGTTTACGGATTCCGCTTGTTACGAGTGGTTTTCGCTTGCCCTTTATTTTAATAATTGTTTACGTTTTCGATATGGATTACATAAATGATCTGCATTTTTTAGTTTTAAAAATAAATATATTATTAAGCTTAAAAAAAGTGCTAAAAGAGACACTTAGGGGTTATTTATTCGACCAAGATCATTTGATAATAGCAAGAGAGTTACCATAACAGATTTCAAAATCTAAACTGAAAACTTTGCAAAAGTGAGTGATATATTTATTCGTTGCTGTATTTATTGAAATGAACAAAAGGAACAAAGAGGAACATGGAATTGGGAAGTATTTTTAAACGTACGCAGTAATTAATAAATTTAATGATGCCGGTAATCTTTTCATTTCTTTATTTATTTTAATGAGATAAAGATTATGAAAAAGTTACTAAATTTCTCTAAACTTGTTTCTCTCTCTATGCTTAATATTTGACATTGCAGTTTTAAGATTGATATTACGATAAAAAGCAAGAAATAAAGATCGTTTATTTCAAATTTATATGTTGTTCTTAATATTTTATTATAACATTGTATTATTTTAAAAGTTAATTTTCAAATTTTTAGAATAATTAATAACAGCTTTCCAATGGTGGTATAAAATCTAAACAGTTTATGAGGATGAAGTTAACAAAACAATTTCTGGAATATTGCAAATAACTGTTGCAATGTACAAAATAATTACTACTAACTGAATAAAAACGGTAATTCTCAGTATAGAAACGTTTCAAAACAATTTCTGGAATATTGAAATTTTTGACAATGAATTAAAACAAATTCATATGAATAGAGAAAAGATTTTTAGAATATTTTCGAATTATCAATTTAATTGGGACTTTCTAGGTTTTCTTTTACTCATCAGACCTTTTGAATAGAAGTGAATTTGTGCCAAATAATTAATAGGCAAAGCTACATAAATATGAAATTAACAGAAAATGAACTATTATTAAACTGATTCGTATAATGTTGAATACAGATCGATTATTGATATTTATAGTTTTTATTTGAAACCCTTGTAGCTAATAAAACAATTGTATATATTCAGTAATGTAAAATGAAGCTATTATTTAGATATTTCACACTTTTTTTGTTAAATAAAATATATTCTAAACCCTAAAAATTCTATTTTATTTTGCAGAATGCAGAATGCATTTGGATTAACACAAACAATAGCTGCGATTGTTATTTTATTTAAATTATTGTTTCTGGAGTTTTTATTCTCTAAGGCAAAATGGAAACTAAGATGAGAATATAAGGCTTTTCTTTATTTTTTTTTTTTATCTAAAAGGTTATATTTCTTATCTCTCATTTATTTTGTCTCTCTCTTTCTTTCCCTTTCTCTATACTCAGCAATAAAGTCTCTCTGTTCACAAATTCAATGACATTCCGTGCACAATCCGCAAGTTGGAAAATTTTTAGTTTTAGTAGCAAAAAGTTAGTTGAATAGCGGATAATGTATCTCGCGAGTTCGTATATAGTATGAACAGTAAATTATTGTGTGTAAAGATATTACATTGTAATCCGTCGCTATTATTTAAAACGGCGACTTACAATTTACTCAAGAAAAATGAATGCGGAAATTTTATGAAAAACACTTTTCATACTTTGCTTATATTTACTCACATATACAAAGTTTTTGTAACAAATTATGCTGTGATAATTCTGTAAAAAATTGAATTTTGATTTCATTTTTAAATTATAATTGTTCGGTAAAAAAGATAGAAATAGAAGAAAAAAAAAATAAGAAGGGGCAAGAGTGCTCATTTTTTTGGCAAAAATAACGTGTAGTGTGTGCATGTGTAAAATAATTTCGGCAGAAAATCTTTGAATTTTAAAGAAAAAGAAAAGGCATAAACGAAAAGAAGTACACAGATACAAACGGTAAATATCGATTTGCATTGGTGGTGGAAACGATTAGATGAAGTCCAGAAAGATATAATGAATTTATAAGCGTATCTTGGTCTCTAGCTTAAAAGAAAAAAATTTTTATTTTCAATATAAAATAATAATAATAAATAAATTTCGTAATCATAGGAGAAAAAGAAATTGAATCGAAAATGTAACAAAGAGTGGAGCTGGTAGAGAACCGCACCAGACAACATATACGTACATTACAGAGTCGTGAGCCTATAAACGAGCTTTAATAGAGAGCAAAATATATATAAATATAAATATATATATGTATATATACGTATATATATGTATAGCAAAAACACAATTAGTCATCCATGAGATAGTAGTTATTCGTTAAATAAAAAGATAAAACGTGCAGAGAACGTAACGTGTGTTCGTTCCATTCATATTTATAGCACAATTAACAGTTACAACAAAAACGTTGCTAAAATAAAAAAATTTAGATTTTGCATTAAAATTCTTTAGAAGAATCTTTATATTAACCACACTTAAGTATTATTTTGTCATTAAGGACGGTCGGCAAGTTTTCCTAGTAAACCAGAAACAAATTTATCTAACAGAGCGCGCATTCTACTGCATGTAGGAAGATTGTTTGTTAGTGCATTATTAGAAAATACACAAATGCGAACATATGTTAGCTTAATGGCAAAAACAGGAAAAACCTGTTGACGTTGGTGTTCGTTCGCTGTTAAGAGTCTTCGTTGACCTCCAGCAACTTAAAAATCGTTTCTATCACTTTAACATATTAAAACGTATCCACTATTACAATAAATAATTGAAATACAAAATTATTGTTATTTGTTGTGTACGTTTTTGTATCCATTCATTTCTCGTCTATTGAAATCGAAATCTTTATGATAAGCACAATCACTCACAATCGCTAGTTAAATTACAATCACTACTACTAATTAGCTGTCGATTCTTTCAAACATGTGCATACATTTTCTAAAGATATGAGATGTGACATTTATCTATTGTTGTGTGTTGTGTCATATAGAATTCAACCATCATCATGACGCGCCTTACTGAAGAGATGGTAATCGCTAGATCAAAACAATCTGATTTGGGATCCATAAAAAAGTTGAATTGTTGGTGAGTTTGTTTTTTATATTTTTATTTCTCTCATATTTATTTATATTTTATTTATTCTTTTACTTCCCCTTTTCTCTCTTACAAACAAATGATACCTCACCAAAATAGTGTCTGTCCTGTTGCTGCAACGTGGTCACTATGCTTCGTTGCATTTTTCTTTGTTTACTTTTGTTTTTTTTTTTTTTACAGCCTTACATTGAGGGCACATATATACAAATCAAACAAAAGTTTGTTTTGTCGTAATAATTTAAATGCACTTCACAATGAATGTACAACAAAATAATGGCAATTTTTTCCACTATTATTATATTATGCTGTATATTCGGCCAATCAGTTCAAAATTTTTTCTTAAAATTAATAAATTTTATTCTTTACCATTATACGGGTATTTCATATAATTTCATGTAAACAATTCGATCCAATAGTTGTAATATAACTTCTCTATCTTTTAGTTTTAATTATTTATTAAACTCTGTGTCGATCGAAGCCGAATATAATATCTTTGCATTCTCATTATAATTATTAAATTTGGTTTTCTTGAATTTGAAGTTAAGTCTTTCGTTCCATTACATGCATTTTCCTATCATTTCTTTTAAGTACATGCAACCTACTATTATATCGAAAATTCCTTAAAAAGCCACGAAATTTTAATCATTCGACTTGTTAATGATATTTGAACTACATCTCTCAGAGATTAAGTTATATTTAATATTTATGCAATTTTGATTAATTTTTCAAAGATTTTATCTGTTTGTGAACATTTTATGGTTCTTTCGTTAGATCGAACACGCTCGCGTAAGATATTTGGGCGAATTTGCAAAGTACGTAGAGATCTGATTATTGTAAATAGATAAATAGATTAGATAAAAATTCATTCGGGCAGAGGAAAGATCGACCCAAGGCTTGAGAAGATCAAATCTTTACCTTCAATATTTAATAAATTCGAAAATCAACATATCACAGTTATCAACATTTTTGGCATAAATAAGCTGAGTATAATTTTTAGTTTGAACAACTAGGTATTATAGGGTAATACTCTTAAGTGTGTTTAAAAGTAGAATTCGAAGTACTTATAATTCATTGTCATTGTTAAGCGAATGGATTTTCATGTGCAATTGTATATAATAATATTAGAGGTTAGAGACTAATCTGGAAAATTCAATCATTCAAATTCGAGTATAAATTTTTGTTTGTTTTTAATTTTTTCTTTGTTCGACTGAGACTGAGACAAACGGAATGATGAAACTAATGCAACAGTACCATGATGTACGTGATGATAAAAATAATAAAGAAATGCAACTGTTGTTAGTAGTAGTATGAATACAAGCATATCTTTGTCAAACGGTTCGTTTGTTTTTGAAAGTGATAAGAAAAATTCAAATTTTATATAAAATATTCGAAATAATGTTGTAAATCAATTAAGCTAAGAGAACGACTTTTAAAAGTAGCGCATTTGTGCAATGTATGTCACGCCTCTAAATTATTATACAACGTCTATAGGCACATACCTTTTAAAAAATGTTTACAATTTGAGAAAAAAAAAAAAAAATTCATGCTTCGACAATGTTTCCATGAATATCATGTTTTATTTAAGTTTTCCAAGCGTGACACACAACCACAAAACTCATAACATACTTTTCTAACTTTAGTCACAATTATTATTATAAAATTAAATATCAAGGGCTTAAGTTGAATTATTGGTGCCCCCACTATCCATCTTATCCTCAATCATACCTTTTATTCACCCGAAGCACAACTCGTTCTATTCATTTCATATTTCTGTACTTTTTATATAAGTTGAGAGAAATATGAAACATTAAAGATCTATGGATTAATGTGAACATAACAACAAATTGGTTCTTATGTCAGTTTCACTGTTGAAAGCACAATTTCGACCTCTGAAGTTTTTTCAAACGATACCATACAATACGATAAATGTAGTGAGAATAGTATAAGAATCTCAAAATCATGTAATCATAGACTCATTGTGTGGTATGGATAACTAAAACTATCAACTTAGCCTGATTGCAAGAACAAATTAATGATGCGCGTCATCATTTGGCGTGGATGAAATATTTGAATGGATTGTTTATGATCATCGTATCATCTTTATTTCTAAACCGATTTAATTAAATTTAATAGTTTAATAAATATATACATATATATATATATATATATATATATATATATATATATATATATATAGAACGATGTCAACTATGAAATTTTTCCAACTTTAAAAACCCCAAAGGTCTTAGTCTCTCATGTCAAGTGGTCTGTGTAATGAGTTTTAATTAAATGAAAATGTTACAAGCAACCTGCTGGGAAAACTGCTGTATATACACCTTCATCATCTCCTCTCCTTCTCTCTTTTATTTAACTAACATTCGACCATTTTTTTTTCTTTTCATTTGGTTAGGATATAATAAATGTCGTTAATATATGTGTGTGCCTTAGTGTATGTATGACCTTAAAGTCATTACTAAGTATAAACAAATTATATCCATAACACCTACTTATTCAAATTTTGTTTTGATTTTCGTTTTTTGTTTTTCTTTTTTCTTCTTTTTTTTTTTGTAATTTTCGTTCAAAGGGGAAGTGATCTCACTGATGTTTCTATTATAAAACGTATGCGCGAGGTTGAAGTGTTGGCGTTAAGGTAAGTTTGAAAGGTTTAAAAGTTTAAAATGACTGCGGTTATTTTTTTATTTTTTTTATTTTTTTTTTAATTATTTCCTTTTGTAGTCACGTTATGTAAAATTAAAGCAAAAGCAAAATTAAAGAGAAAAAAAGTTACCCTTGCCCCCTACAAATCCTTGGCTGGCGATAGCTTTACAATTCATCACAAAACATTATCATTACATTTTTCCATATCTCGGTTCCAACTACTTGTTCATGATTTATTTCTTGACTTAATAATAATTTGAAAAACAGATGCGAAGACTCTTTGTGTTTCACTCTTTATCTAAAAGATATCTATCCTGAGTTCTTCTTTTTTTATTGTTTGAGTATTTAAGGACCCGTTGCCACTTCTTCGTTATGCCGGTTTAAAAGTATACTGATTCCACTTCTAAACCTAACTTTTATAAGATTATTTTGCGATCTCCTGTTTCCAAAAACAATTATCCAACTTATCGAATTTGCCATTTACATATACAATTTTCCGAGTGGGTTTCAATTCATTTCTGCGCTTTTTCCGATGTAAGGATAGTAGTCATGGCCCTTCCGACGATTGCCAGTTATATTAATTTTCTCAAAACGTCTGCGTGAATTCAATAAACTACTTGCGATTTCCTATTTCCAGAAACACTTATCCAACTGATCCAATTTACCAGTGCTGCCATTTATATATACAATTTTCCTAGCGGGTTTCAATTGATTTGTGCGATTTTTCCTATGTAATGAAAGTAGTCATGGCTGTACTGACCATTGCTAGTTATATTATTCAATAAAATGCTTGCAATTTTTTCCATTTATCGATTCGACCAACAATAACACTTCCCTTTTCTTCCTAGATGATTGGCATATAGACGTTTAATGCCTTCTAGCTCTTATTACTATCATGAAGTTAAGTTCAAAAATCTAGTAATTCAATCATAGACTCGTCTACGATTAATGAGAGAAGAATTTACTTTAATTGTTGTCTAAAAAATGTAATTTACATCTTAGTTTCGTTAAAAATTTTCGATTAATAATTTTCATAACTAAATCAGAATTTAGAATCGAATTTATCGAAGTTGCAATTAAGCTGGAACGTTGTGCAAATATTGTTTTCAATTTCTACAATAATTCTGCCAAAGTGTATAAAAAATTGATTTGAAATGTATTCGATATGTATCGAGCGAATATCGGGGTCGAATATAATTTGGCCCAAACTGTGAGTGTGATTTCTTCTATAAATAAAAACTTATTCATTCTTAATCGCTATAGCCGTAACAAAGACAAAATTTGAAGGCAAGTCCTTTGATAGAAATCTCATTAAATGACGATATACATGATCTCATTCATCTCAATAACACGTGCAGATGCTAAACAAAATCATCTTTGCGTACTAAGGCTCAATAAAAATGCTGTCCAAAATAATAGTTTTTTCTCGTTTTATTTCTGTTACTTTACAAGCTGATGTCATCCATTTATTATTTACATTCACTTGAAGGCGTAGTACACTTTTCAATTCGTTTCGACTTAGTTAATAAGCTGTTGGTGCGGGCACCACATAAAAATCACAGCAACTTTTGCAGGTATGTGTGTGCGTATTTATATAATTAAATCATAAGACTTGTAATTGTTAAATCTGTTTAAGCTATAAAATTACACATTGAAAGAGTTTAGATATCAATAGGCTTAACAAAATCGGTGCAAGTATCGTGTGCTTGATTGTGTTTGTAGGAATTACATCACAATAAATTGTGTGGCATGTGTGTGTATAGTGCATAGTGGCGTCAGTGTGTGGGAGTCTTGCCAAATAAGTTCTTAGGCAAGTTTTGATTTTTATTTCTCCTATCGATTAAATACGTCATTCCGTTCGAGACGTATAATTTTTTTTGTCAGTTTACTGAAATCGATTATGAGGATCATAGGTGACGCAGTCCTTTGTACGTTACATATAACTTTCTTTTGCTTTGCTGTGAATAAATTTTCTACGTATTCTCTCACCTGTCGGTTGATAATTGAAGTGAAGAACGCAGGACATGTCCAGAAAATTTCAGAAGAATTAAATCAATTTCAGTTCTTGTCTACTCTTCCGTATTCTTGACATACATGTAAATAGAAACCAAAAAATTCCAGTGGCCGAAGATGTCGATTTTCAATATCTAAATACTTGTATCTAAAAGTTTTTAAATATTTGTTAGTAATATATCGTCGAGAAAGGATTGTTTTAAGAGCAATCGGACAGATGAGCGTACAGATTTAAATCACTAGTGGCTCCCTTGTCTGGGATAAATAACTCTAATGAAACATTATAGAATTCTAAAGTTAGAAGTTCAAGTTTAGCTTCATACTTGTAAAACACATGATTTTGTTAGTTTCAATACAAAAATAGATAAAAATACTCTGAAGAAAATACCGCTTTCCTTAACAAAACAAAAAAAATAAAAATTTAATTGCAAACATAAATATTTTATATATTTTTTGCTTTTTATTAAAATATTTTTGTTTGTCTTCTTCATGAGTTTTTTACGTCTTCCATAAATTCCATTTTTTTCCTCCCCTGTTTCTTTTGTAATAACAGCTGGTTTATCTTTACTATTGATGCTTGATTTCATCCCTAAAACGAAAACTTGGCACCATTTACAAATTCCTGGATAAGTTGTACAGCCTTTTGTAACAACAGCTGTTTTTTCTTTACTAACGACATGCTTAATTTTATCCATAAAGCGAAAACTTGCCATCATTTACAAATTCCTGAACAAGTTATACAGAATGGGAACAATGATGCTTTATAATTTTGATATTCTATTACCTTCACATATAAATATAAACATTTCACGTTACGTTTCAAAGAAAATGACGAACTTAATATACCTTTTTTGTATAATCAATTGTCCATTTTTGGTAAGGCAGCAAGAAACTTGTGCATATTTTATGGCCAAGGTCGATATGATGCTTAGTCATATTATTAACTTGCTTTAAGAGTGCGGCACTTCAACAACTTTTTTGTCAAAAAAAAAAAAAAAAATACAATTACAAATAACACAAATAAGAAAGGTTGCTATGTTCAGTCGCCTTAGAGCGAATCTTAGATACCCGCAAACTTTAACAAATTTATTATGCGAAAATTGTAAATTTATTTGCTATTTTATTATTTACTATTTGACCGATCATTTTTTAAGTTTTACATCGATATTTGCTGTGTTTAAACGGTTCTATGGGCGGATCGAATCTTAAGTTACGAATTATATATATTTGTGCAAAATTTTTTTTTTATCTCAGCTTTTGTTTCCTTAGTCACGACAGTAGTAAGCGAACGGGCTGATGTTCTCTAAACCGTATTTCTGATTGTTACCAAAGAAATAATAAAATCAGTATGCAATCTTTTTTCAACGTAAGCTATAAAAATATGCTCTGATCCTATTAGAACATTGAGGCACATAGGTGATGCATTTGTAAGCTTTTTATATTTAAAACAATTATGTGCAAATTCCTATATAGACTTCTCTACAAAATGTCGTTGAACTCTGTTGCTTTTCTTCTATAATTTTATATTTAGACAAGAGATAAACAGAAGAAAAAAAAGTTTTGCTTTTTAAATAGAAAAGAAATAAATTCAAAAAAAAAAAAAAAAAAAATACTGCAAGCAATCAAAAAATATCAAACGTTGCCACAAGCATAGTAAGGCTTGAGCCGAAGCTTGAATTATCAATTGTTTGTAAAGGAGGAAATATAACTTTTTGGGCTCCCTACGATGAATATATATGAAAAAAGTATTCTTTGGTAGTTTAGGAGTATTTGTACATAGGCCTTGCTCTATTCTTCTCTTATACTTCTTATACTATTAATTAATTTATAAAGCGTCCCTTACATTTCTATGACTTATTTTTGCCGTCAACTTAGAGGAATTTTTCATAGTCTTCTTGAGATCACAAATCGAAAATGTTCAGTTCTTTCTATGTACAGTTTCAATCATAATAAAATCTGTTGCTATACACTTTCGCTTCTATAAAAATAATAATGAAGCTGTCACACCATAGTGCACGTAAAAATCGTAAATTTTTATAACTATTTTACGACTAATCGAACCTCGACCGTTAGAACTTATCGTCTGTTAACTTGGGTATTGTCGGATTGTGAATTAAACGAAAATAAGTAAGAATCTTTTATACCCAACACCTTTATCTTAAAAAAAAAAAAAACCTTTGAAAAAACTAAACTTCGATGCTCTTTAATATTGGGGTGGCGTGGCAGATATTTTTCATATTATAGAATAATAATTTTTATTATGCAATTTATGAGTAGTGAAGAAAATAGCCAGGAAGCAAATATGTTTGCCGTTTATATTAAATTCTAAGCGTGTTCTTTGACCGATTTGGCACGTTTTCAATACCAATCTATGTGCAAGAAGACTTAATGATGCTAAAGGTATCAGCCTTCATCCTTGCGGGCAGGAGAATGATTACCGCAGACATTACTCAGACGGAGAAGGTTAAATCGATTCTAAATTTAATGCTTATCGAGGATAAATATATGTTAAAATTTTCTTTAAATTATTTGTTCTATTTTCCAGTGGGTTTTCTTTGTTTACTTGATTTATTACGCTTTGCCTTCATTCTCACTCCTTTGACATTTAAAAGAGCACTTTATATAAATCAAGTGAATGATAAATATTCCCCTTAGGGCAGATAAGTCTTTTTAAAACAAATTAATTTTGATTTAGGATTATTTTTATCGTATGGCCCTTGGTTATAAAAGAGTCTATACGAACTGATTAAAGGCATTTTTAGTCAAAATTCTTTAGTGTAACACATTGACATGAACTCGTTGCCTAAGGTTTTTTAGAAATTATTTCCTCTTCAAAACGCATCGGCAAATGTAGCTAAATATATTTAGAATAACATCTCGTTACTCTCATAAGCTGAATTCTATATCCTCACATTCTAGATAAGCTTATGTAGACCGACGTGTTTTCTGTGCAGTTCGAAACATACTTTGTATGTATGAAATGATTGAATTTTTGTAATTTCTATTAAATTAGCCAGCCAATAACTCAGCACAATCTCAGATACTCAACACAACAAAGAAGTATTACCTTCAAATTGACTCGTTTTTGGTATTTCATCCATATCCGTTCACTCTCTCTCAGTTACTTTTGTTTACATATCCATGACAGCGAATGTTTTTGTTTTTTCTATACAAAAAACATATGCCGCCAAAAATATTTACATATTCAACCACATGCTAATGCTAAACGTGGAAATACGATTGAGATGATTGCATACCTCCTTATAAATATAAATAAATAAACAAACAAATAAATAAATAAATAAATGTTTATATGTATGTATGTATAGGTGTAGATTTAAAATAGATAAATGCATGTGCTCTGCTCGCATTCTTCAAGTGCCTTGTGTTCTGGTTTCATGCGTTGTTTCAAGTGCTTACTTAAAACTAAAGCACTTGATTTCTTTCTTTTTTTTTGTCTTGTTGCTGAAATGCACTTTGATAAAATATGATAATCTGATAATCACAACTTATGACAAACAACAATAAAATGCGACAGCTGCTGCTTAAGTTAGTGTTCTAGATTTTCATGAAGATTCTTTTTTCTTTTTTTTCTTTTTCGTAGTAAAGATTTCTTTTTTCTTTATTTAATTCGTTGCCATTAGTGTCTTTAATTACCATAAAAGACGATAATTCAGTGTTAACCAGAGAAGAGTTGTTTTATAAGCAGCTTGAACCAAATTGGTTTATATTCAGCATTAACAGCATTAGCTTTGAAACGAGAACAGTGTTCCGTGAAAGAAATCTAAATAAAAGACAAATGGATGAGAACAAAAAAAAAAAAGAAAGAAAAGATTTCACATCTTACCAAAGGGACCAACAAAGTGTTATTAATATATAATTAGGGGAATTGTATTTTGTTGAAATGTAAAAATCGCATCACATACCATCTTACGGATGATTTTGTAAGTTAGAGCCTATACCTGTAAACGGATAAATATTTTCAAACAGCTCAATGGACCTCAGTCTCAGTGTGTGAGAATTTTCTTAAGGAGTAAATGATTTTTCAAGTATTTATATGCTTTTATTTAACTTGATCTCCTTGTCAGCATGGAAACTTCCTTCCTCCTATATTCCGGGCCCTTCCGAATGTCTCATCTTACTGAAATTTTGCACAAGTCCGCAGTTACAACAGTAATACAATGTGGTAAAATCAAAGTTACTGCGTACCCAAAATAGCGGCAACCACAAACTGACTTATTGCCTGTTTCTTAAGAATCCCCTGGATATGAATATATCGTTATATTTGGGCACGGCCAACTATTAATTGCACTCTATCCCATAAGTATAATTCTTCATTGAGCTTCGTCATTTATGACGCATTGTTATCGTATAAAGACTTACTTTCCAAGAAAGAGGAACTTTATATAGGGTGTCGGGACCCAAAGAATAGATAAGTTTAAGGTATGAAAAGAAAAACAAGAATTGTGTTTATAAATAAATTATATACAAAACAAGCAAAAATATTGTAGCCAGGTAAGACCGACCAATTAGTATCCTACACCACTTTGCCTAATACATTTGCATTCCTGAGAAAAATGGCAAAAACTATATCTTGTTCCGACGTAAAGGAATAGTTTTCATAGTTATTGAACTAGTTACAGAAACTATGCTTATTTCAAAGTGAACAAAGTGAACAAAGTGTACTTTCGATACAATAACGGAACGATTCTGGAGCATTCTTTCTTAAGATTAAGATTTCTTTTTTAATTTTCGTCAAACATTTCAAACAATCATTACCAGCGATAGATAGCTTTTGTTTCTTTCATTATATTGAAGCTCTCAAATAATGAACGTAAATTAAGGCGCACTGTGGTAACTTTTTTCGAGGCTAACGAATAAGTTTAATGCTTACACGCGTATCGTTGAATTACAATTGCAATGTATTTCATGCTTCGTTCTTAATTTTTTTTTATCTCTATTGTGTTAGTGTCAACAAGATCACCACATTGCAACCATTTGAAGACTGCCAGAAACTACAGGAATTGTATTTACGTAAAAATAATATACAGGACCTCAACGAGATTAACTACTTGCAAAATCTTCCAAATTTAAAGTATTTGTGGTTAGAGGAGAATCCATGCTGTGATCGTGTAGGCCCCAAGTGAGTGCATTTATTATATATAATATCGTTTTTATCATATATTTTTAACGGTTGTATCTTTAATTCGTTCATATACGAACATAGTTATCGGTCGATTGTGTTAAAGACTTTGCCAAATTTAATGAAATTGGATAACGTTGAAGTGACACCAGAAGAAGTAAAGGAAGCTACCAAGGTTGATGGCAGTCCTGGAACTGGAACGGTACCCAAAAAAGAAACATTCGATGATACTTTTGACACCCATGCGCAACATCATAATCAACAACAAACTGTGCAACATCAGCCGTATGAAGGCCAACATCAGCAAAGTAATCACCATCAACAGCAACATCAAAGGCAGCCGTCCCAAGCATTGCAGCAATACCATCAATCTCCGCAATATCATCAACGCGGAAGCTCTAGTCCACAAAAAGAGGTGAGAGACAACAGGTTACGAATACTTTTTAATTAGTTTTAAATACAATTATTTGTTGTTTATTATAATTGAGAAATATTAAGTAATGAAAATTGTTGTGTTCTATCTGTTGGTTATACTCTATCATATTTATATACTAATTGCTATTATTATAACCATTTTAACCGCCTTTTGTCTTTTTGCTGCTTCCTGACACTAATATTCTCAATGACTGTTTATTAACAACAACAACAAACACAATTCAATTTAATTCATTTCGATTAAACAAAAGAAGTCAAATCTTAATCAACCACACCAACAACATTCACAACAACAGCAACAACAACAACAACAACAACAACAACCAAGTCCTACCACCACTGATGAAAGTGTAAGCGAAGTGAATCATAATAATAATAATTCATCGAAAGCGTCGACTCCATCTCAGGTACAAACGTCTGCCCGTATCATATAACACCAATTGTGTTAACCCATTGTATTATCGCGTTTTTTTTTCTTTCTGTACCATGTTTTCGTTGTTCAATTTGTATTTACATTTGTTATGTATGTTTTCTCTGTTTTCTCTCTGTTTTTTTTTTCTTTTCTTTTCGGATATATATTATAAACAAACTGTAATAGATAGATTGTTTATCAAACACACAAGAAACGGTTATTGAAATCAATTGTTTTCTTTGTATTTCTGTTTCTTGTGCTTTCTTCTACTTCTTCTTCCTCTTTGCAATCATGCAGGAACAGTTACATTCATCATCACCTAAATATAATTCAACAACTCGTGAAAACCGTTTATCTTATCCACAATATGATGTAAGATATTAACATAATTCTCTTCTCTCCTTTAATATTCTTTAATTACTCTAAACTAATTTGTAAAGAGCATGAAAAACAAATACAACACAATTATTTCCTGTAAGTATCAAACTAAATGAGAGCAAGAACAAAAATATTACACTCAATCACATACACAAACTAACATAGCTAAAAACAGATGGAAAGTATGCATTCATTTTTTTCTTATTTATTTATTTTAAATGCATGTTTGAGACAAATTCATACAAAAAATATGCATTGAATCTCGAGAAAAAATAGCCGTTCGAAGAGTAATTATTTTGGCTCTTAAAGTAGAGCTTATGCAAGTACTCTGCACTTCATCTGCGTTAATCAGCTATTTTTTCATTTAATACATGTATACGATCTATCTGTTTAGTAGTAAATGTACGCTGATAATAAATGAATTAGGCCGGCTGCCACCTGATCGTAACTCTTTTATTCGAACCGTGTTGCTGTTCAGAAAAAGGCGTTTCACCTTTCTCACGCAATTATCATTCAGTTTGACACTGCAGGACACAGTCTCATTTAGCTTAGATTTTATTATCCATCTGTGTAGTTCTCTATAGAGATATATTTATTTTTTATATTTTTATACTCACCACCGAAGATGAAGGGTATATTTCATTTTGTC
Organism: Glossina brevipalpis; assembly: GCA_000671755.1. Lineage (NCBI taxonomy): Eukaryota > Metazoa > Arthropoda > Insecta > Diptera > Glossinidae > Glossina > Glossina brevipalpis. The sequence goes on from KK351023.1 coordinate 1,409,328, forward strand.
ATTTGGTTTGTAACAATCAAAAGGAACTTTCGGAGACTCCACAAAGTATATCTTAGTTTGGGGAAAAAGAAATCCATTATTTTTTCGGTAGATGGCTACACTGGTAGATTTCTTGTAAAGTATCGATCAAACAATTTCAGATTTATGCTCGTTGGAAAGGTGACATTTCGCAGTAAAAAAATTCTTGTGTTGTTTTTTGTTTGGTGCATTCAGTTGTGAGTTACAGCGTGTTAAAAATTTAAGTGAACAAAGAGAAAATTCGGTACATTTTACAGTTTTTCTTTGACAAAGGCGAAAATGCGAGCCAGGCGGCTACAATTGTGAATGGTGTTTATGGTTTCGATACTGTAACAGCCAATTATGTGCAATTTTGGTTTCGTAGATTCCGTTCAGGAATTTTTGATGTTAAAGATGCACCTCGCACAGGTAGGCCGGTCGTCGAAAATGTCGACAAAATCGGAGAAATGATCGAAGTTGACCGGCATGTTAGCAGTCGTAACATCGCCCAGGAGCTAAAAATCGACCATAAAACAGTTTTAAACCATTTACACAAAGCTGGATTCAAAAGGAAGCTCGATGATTGGGTGCCACACCAATTAACAGAAAAAAACCTGATGGATCGAATTTCCATCTGCGAAGCCTTGGCCAAACGGAATGAGATAGACCTATGTCTTAAACGGATGGTGACTGAAGATGAGAAATGGATCACATACGATAACCCTGTGCGAAGACGATCGTGGTCAAAGAGCGGTGAAGCACCTCAAACGGTGGTCAAACCAGGACTAACGGTCAGGAAGGCTTTGCTATGCATTTGGTGGGACTGAAAGGGGATTATTTATTATGAGTTGCTTCCATATGGCCAAACGCTAAATTCTGATCTCTACTGTCAACAACTTGACCGTTTGAAGATAGCGATTGACCAGAAAAGGCCAGAATTGGCCAACAGGAGAGGTGTCGTGTTCCACCAGGAGAACGCTAGGCCACACACATCTACAGTGACTCGCTAGAAACTTCGGGAGCTTGGTTGGGAAGTTTTAATGCATCCGCCATACAGTCCGGACTTGGCACCAAGCGATTATCATCTTTTTCTTGCATTGCAAAATTTCTTTAATGATAAAAAATTGGAATCTAGGGAGGATTGTGAAAATCGACTACTAGTGTTTTTTGCAAATAGAGACCAGGACTTCTATGAGAGAGGCATTTTGAAGTTACCTTTAAAATGGCAACAAATCATACAACAAAACGGTGCATATTTGACCCAAATCGGACAATCCGAAGCATGTTAAATAAAGTCCTGAAGTTCATATAAAAATAATGGATTTTTTTTTCCCCAAACTAATATATTCTTGATCAGCTTTCAAGTTTAGAATCGATTTAAAGGTGTCCGTCTGTCCGTCCGTGGTAAACATTCTCCTGGTCGCAAAAATGAAGATATTGGCAGAAACATTGAAAGTTCTTTCATTGCCATGCCCACCTATTACAATTTAGTTTTTCCCCATTTTTGTAAAATAAAGATGGTCGGTATAAAAGATTCGGCATAGCCGTTTAAACAAAATTAAAAGTTACGACAAAATTAGGTTCGAAATACATGTTGAATCACGATTAACTTTATGTAGATTAATGTCAATTTACGGTCGTCGTTACGATCGATCGGGCAAACTAAGTTAATTGAGTGTCCAGCTAAAACCTTGCTTCGAAGCAGATGATGTATAAACGATTAAAAGCGAGTGTGATAATAGAGTAATACGACTTTATTGATTAAGAGCTGTATTTTCTAGAAATTCGAGCAATTGGTGCGGGGTTCTTTGTTTTACACACATGTACTATAAGTTTCAAAAACACTGCGCAATATGCCCTAGCAGCAAAAGGATGATATTCACTAGAAGTTCACTTCCTGCGAAGTTTTCGATACTTATTTCTTTGTGTCGCGCAGATACTTATTAGTTGTGTCTTAATATATATTCAAATGATGATGGGTAGAAGGAAAAATACAAGACTAGAAGTTCATTCGCTACACGCACACAACAAGTACATTAGAAAATTTTCTCTCGTTTTTGCAAAAACATTTCTTTCATATCTAAAGTGAATTTTTGAAATAAAATTGCTTGCATGTATTTGTGCAAAATTCGTCTAAATATCTAACGGTAAAGTTATGCAATACGGCGCTTATGCTTACATAACATGTTGGTGTAACGAAGTTGTTATACATTTTAACTGTGTGAGCGTCACAAAACGTGGCTTTTAAATCTTCTCTTGTGCTTCAAAATCAGTTTACAACATTAACAAATAATTATCTAAAGGTATGATTTAAATGAGACGTAATCGCTTCATTTCACTACTATGTTAAAAGGTAAGGTGGAGGGAGAATATAATAATTTTTTCCTTTGATTTTATTGAAATAATAAATAAATTTAAAATATACATTTCTTAACAACCATTCCATGCGTCAAGATGTGGTACAATTTTCGAAATAAAATGAAGACGTAAAGCACATATAAATTCTGATTAAATCGTTAATCAATAAATTACGCGATCAGACTTTAAATACCTAAGAAATCGAACGACAATTTTATTATATTTCCATCTTCGCAGCTAATGACAGATGTATGAATTTTTGGAAGGAAAAGAAAAATATAAACAAAAGTGATACGGATTCAATTACTATCGGATATTCGGCAAAGTGCTCTTTATAATTTTTGAAAATCGTCGCATTTCCTTATATGTAAAATAATTTTTTTCATTCAATGAAATTATCAATTTTCCAAAAACTGTGATACCTGAGAGTATAAAATCGACGTTTACTATGCATGCGCCTATTTTCTTATAGTAATAGTATATAAGTGTGGTATTAGTATTGAAATTTGTATTAGTCCATCATTTAATGATTGCTCATATGAAATTTTGTTCCATATTGCAGACATATGTAAACATGGACATACAAACGTACCTATAACGCTTAATGTTAATTAATGAGCTGCAGCACGCAATATTTAGATTATTTTCTTTTATTTTCTATTTCGAAAATACCACTTGTATGACGTTACTTGTTTTGACTGCGACTAGTATAACTTTAGCACATTTAGAGATAAAAGACGTAGCTGTTGGTAGACGATTAACCACTAGTTACGGGCCAATTACACTTCAAGTATTTTTACATATATTCTAGGTTTTATTTAAATAATATTTATTTAAGAGTATCACTAAGTGCTAATTATATTCGGAACTGAAGAGTTTTCTTTTTATTATTATTATTATCACTATTTTTATAAAAACAAATTATAAAAATTCGTATTATTCACTAATCTAAAACCATATTTTGCGTGTGCGTTTGTGTGTATGTGTGCTTGGCAACTGTGCACTCTGCACACCTTTCCTGCTGAACACATAATATGTATATGTTATGCAACACGATTTCCGGTATACACAACAAAATAAATCATTCCCAAAATCGGATTATTATTGTAAACACACAATCCATCCAATCGAGTAGCGTTCACCTGATACAGATCAGGAAAGCCCTCATGGTGGTGGTGGTGGGAGCGGTGGTAGTGGGTATCGTGAAAGAGTACCCATTCCGCCAAGTGCTTCGACGCATTCAATGAAGGTAAGTCCAAGAATACACGCTTAGCAAACATTTTATTCTATGCTTACCTTTCCTTACCACAAATATTTCGTTTCTAATATAGTTTTGATACTTTACTCAAATTGCTATAGTCCTTCGAAAAAAAAACAAAAAGAAAGTCACTAAAATGCACAAGTATTTCTTTGCCTTTTTTTTTTAAATGAAATTAAAAGGAATATTATCAAACTGACCGTCCACCATATCCGGGCCACTATCGTCACAGTCAGACTGATTTAACTGAATGGGAGGATCATCATCAGCATCAAAACTTAAGTCACAATTCCTATGGTAGTACAGCCGCTCTACATAATGTTTCAGCACGTCGTCCCGCTGGGCATGATCGACAAGAATCAATGGAGCGTTATTCTCTGCGAAATGGTCGAGATAATGGCGATTGGGAAGATGATCGTGATAGGCGATCGCGGTAAGAATAATTTGAAGACATTAATCACTGATTTAATCAATAATCATTTAAAGGCGACCAGACGGCCGGTTTGCTGATTCGGCCAGCACCGTCTCCACAGCCGTTTTAAATCATTATGCCAACTATCATAGGCGACCCATAAATAGGGTAAAAATCGCCTTTGTATCATTTATGTGTATTATACTAATATTTCTAATTGTATTTCATTCCTTTTTTGTTTTTTTTTTGTTATCAGAGTTCCAACCTTTTGTCGGCTACTTTATGTTTAATCAAGGAATTAGATTACGCTAGTTTGGAAGTGGTTGAGCATGCAGTACGTTGTCGCATTGATGAGCTATCAGCCGATTGATGATGAATAAGACGCTTGCCATCTTATTAAGGGCCCCTCGACAATGAATGATTCGTTGTTTTTTTTTTTGCGTTCCTCACCTTATTTTGTGCTTATATTATAAATGATCGATTCCTCCCTTTTCTTCCTTCCTCTGTGAATCATATTTGCATTAGTTTATATTTGATACTTGAAATACTTGATGATATACTTGATGGAATACTTGAAAATACTTGTTGAAATCTTGAATTTGCAAATTTTACTACTGAGAATATATTAGGTATCGTGGTTTATATTTGTGTATATGTTTATATATATGTTTGTATGAATTTTTTTTGTTTTGATTCACATACAAAAAAATATCAATAAAATTTATGATTTATTCATTTCTTTAATATATATATATATACATGTGTACAAAATAATAATTAAATTATAATAGCAACTAATAATAATGAAAAGACAAATTTGCTTAAGTAGCCTTTTGTCGATTTGTGGCGATTTCTACTACTAACTAATCTCATTGTACTTATGGAAAAGGATCGTGTATTCATAATTAGCATTAAACTAATTGTTTTCATATACGTACATACGTACATACATACATACAAATAAGATAGTAAATAATATCTAATGACTGCAATAAATAGATAAATAAGTTAAAAAACTAGGAAGCAGCAGAGCTTGCCAATAATCATCACAATAATTTTTTATTAAAACAAATAAGTTTTTATTGTAAAACAACACCATTGACGACTTATTTTATATAAAGACACATTACTTCATTATCATTATTATTATTATTATTATTATTATTATGTACTGAAACAAAACCTATTAGTTATTTATATAATATATACATACGTATGTATATGTGTAAGTATAGAGAAAATGTTCATGAATCTCTCTATAGAGGATGCGCGCTTGCTTGTAAAGGCTATAAAGCAAGGTTTTACTGCAGTGCGATTTTTATAGAAAAACAAAATAAAAAAATACAAATAACAAATAAAGCTAATTTATTAATAATTTATTAATATATTTCTCAATTTTTTTAAACTTTAACGTACAAATAAATCTCAATCTTATGTTAAATTTAACTCGTAATTATTGAGTTACGGTTTGCGTAACGTGTGTGTGTATTAATTAATTAAGTTTTTGTTAATACTTTCCTTTTTTAAGCATTATATCTCAACAATTGTTTGTAAATAATTTTATTGTTTTATCTGCTCTTTACTGTTATTATAAAAAATCTACAAACGTCCAAAAATTATCTGTTTTAATAAACAACCCTGAAGTGGGTTTTTATGTAAATAAAGAAACAAGGTTCAGAGAAAAACCTTTTGATATCCACCAAATACTTTGTTATAATTCTATTATCCTATATTCCATAATCCTATCGCTTCAGTTAAGAAAACGTAAGTTCATCGTTTTTTGATAATTAATATCGTAGATTGAAATGGAAGACATAATTACATGACGGAATGTTCTCTCGAGTAAGATGTTGTTTTCATCACTAACTGGTATATTACTCTTGCAGCAAATTTGACAAAATTTATAACAGAGCTGTCAATAAAAGTAAAGATTGACAAGAATTCCCTCGAAATCTATCAGGTCAAGGGATTAATGAAACTACATCGAGAAATTTAGGAGTGAGGGATCAGCAAGCATAACAGAATGCGACACAGCGTTTGTGATGTTTGTAGAGTTTATAGGCGGAGGATTTTACTTCAGATAAGTTAGTTGTAGGTTGAAGGCTTTAGTGTATATACCCAATATACTTTTTTTTATCCTTCAAAAGCTTTTTATCTTTTAGATCATCAGAAGATATTATTGTAGAAATTGTCTTGGTATGATGTTAAGGAAACTGAATTATTGTAATTTAAAATGTATTTGTCCAACAGGAAACAATATGTATAGATTGATAATTGCATAAAGTTTATAGATCGAGCAAACTATGGAGTAGCTCAGAGAAATTGACCACACACACACGTCCGTTTTCCCTTTTCAATTTCTTTAATGTAACTGACAATATTTTTTCGTTTCATATTTGATTTTCATATTTAATAAAATTAAGTGTAACCTAAATGTCAAGGACGACATGTAATTGAAGGTGGATCATGTCTCTCCTCGAGCAATTAAGAATCATCGCAAGAGGTTCGTTAATTTCTGAAGTGTGACATTCGGATAGAATGTAACCAATGGAGAGAACACCATTACAAGAAGAACATCGGGCAGATTCAGTTCGGATCATAGTAAAAAGCAGAGAAGGTTACTGTAATCAGGTCTAACGATGTAAGAGTTCATTGACCGCAGAAACAGTCACTTGTGTGATTCCATTGGTCTAGATTAAAAGGTCCGGTGATGGACCAACACGGCGAAGTAAATACGTTTGAAATTGAGAGCGGATTGGATATATCGGACTGGTACAGGATCCACCTGGCAATCTCGTCCGCCCGCTCATTACCGGCAATTTCGTATCGAATCGTATTCAAGGCTGTCAGTACAAGTAAGACTTCTCCCTGACAGATCTGAGCTATATGTTATAGCTGATACAACGGCAACCATTTCTGCCGGAAAACACACCGAGTTTGTCCGGCAAACGATATGGGTTTACAGTTTCATGGAGCGAAGAGGAAATTTGTTTTACTACGAAAAAAGAGGTGTAATTACGATCGAAGGATCCGTCCGTGAATAAAGTCATCTGAAGACTGTAAGAAGAGCTTTGGCTTTTTTTCTTTATATTGTCTCAATATTCTTCAAATATTTTTAACGTTACATAATTACACACTTTATATATCCTTTTGTTTATTTGTGAAATATAATTTTACCGACTTGCCTCTGCAACGCTTCTAAGGCGCTGGAGCCACGATTAAGGAGAATACTATATATATATCGATATATATCGATGTAAAATAAATTTATTTATATTATTTATGTTGAATATATTTTACTTAACTCGTTTTAATTCTTTTAAAAACAAGGAAAACATTCGCATTTGGTTATTTACGGAGTGCGTTTATTATATTTCTTCCTCTTTCATGTTACGCTCTCGTAACCGTTGTAAACCCAAGCCTCCGAAACATCGAAAATATGGTTCCAAAGAGGAGTTGATGGACAATGACAAATTGCTAAATGCTTACTTTGCGAGGGAGAAGCCCATAAATGTCTCTAAGGGTGGGGGGATTAAAACTTCTAATTATGAGCACGAATTATATGATATCAATGATGAAGACAAGAAGTCTTTAAATCATAGAATTAACAAGTCTGTTTCATTGCTATGAAATTTAAAAAATTTTTATATTTTTAATATCAATAATTTTTCGGAACTCATTTCGGAACTCATTAACTAGATAATCTTCCTTCTCTCTGCAAGACCATGAAAGAAGTTGCTTTTTCTATGGTTCCATATAAGTTAGTGGCTTTAAACCTATTTATATTCGATATATATATTATCGTTTTCTGTCAGATCGAAGGTAGCAATCACTTCACCGTTCGCTAGGAGCATAAACTAATTTTAGTGGTCGATTTTTTCATGTTGATGGCGAGAAGTTAGCTTCAGCGACCGTTAAAGAAACTCTAAATTCTGAGAAATATAACAAAGCAAACTTAATGCCTTTTAAAACACTTTTAGTTATTGTCTTCTGACGGCTTTGTGGCTTAGTTAACTATTTATTGAAGAGCCCGGTCTTGCTTTTTTCCAAAAAAAAAAAAAATCATCTTTAGTCTAAACTTGCCGCATTCTAAATGTTTGAACTTGTAAACATTAGATAATCGCGTACTTCTTGCTTACTTATTACTCAAAATGCTAAAAGCAAAAGCAATCTGTCTACTGCCGGTCATAATTTTTCCCAAGTCAGCTGGTTCAAGTTTTCAACTTTACAACTATAACTGAAATTTAACTCTGTTAAGGAACTTGACTATGGTTGATGGAGGTCAACGCTTAGTGTTACCATATATTTGCACACAAGTTTTGCTCATTACCATAATACCATAATAACGAGCAAGTGGACCTGACTTTGGCTTATGTCTTGTATTTGTGTTTTAATGATTCGCTTAACACAACTAAACCAATGCAGCAATTACTAAAGACGTTTTTGCGATAACCATATAGAAGGCGTGTTATGCTACGAAAATATTTAAGTAAATCTAAGGCAGTTTTTCTTGTCTTTAAATCCTAAAAAGAAATTAATCTCAAGAAATATGATGATTAATTAATAATTAATGTTTAACTTGAAAGCATCTACTCAGATCAAAATGGCGAGAAAGAATATATACGAAGAGACTCTGCTAATATGAAACTCTATTGTGTGTTGTGTTTTTTTATTATTATTTTAATTCAGTTTATTGAATAATATATCGTTACATACGTTTGAATATGTATATATGTATATATACGTTTAAATTACATACAATTTAATATAATAATAAGTTTTATATACTTCGAACTATGAAATTAACACTGAAATGCGTAGATCGTTTATTTGTTGAGTTGCTTCTTCGTATTTGCTATAGAGCGAGGTCTCATATTGCAAAAGTGATTTTCCATTTTCTAATAGGCTGACATATATAGATTTCATTTTCTTTTTTTTTAACAATTTATTTAGAAAGTTGATACGTATTATAAGTGAATTATGCTAAACATTTGAAATATTTTAAATGCTTTAGAAATTTTATAGTTTTGTCCATTTTTTTCATCGGTTTCATTACGTAACGTGTGTCTTTTATGAAAGAGATAAACTTTACATCAAGTGTTGTGGCAGTTTTCTTTTTATTTCTTATGAAAATTTTGAAAAATAATGCAATAAACATGAATTAATATCAAATTAACGATAAATAACTCAAGCTGCTGGAGATATAAGCGTACAATTAAAAGGCTTCCTCTATCTCAAATTCAACAAATAAAAAAAAAAAAAAGAAAAAGAAACGTGATTTAAACTATTTTTCTTTTCAGAGTTATAATAAAAAGGATAAACGAGAATAGTTCCTAGTTATCGTTATATGATAAATTAAATCAAATTCATTAAAGCAGAGAAATATTTCTCTAATTTTATTTAGTAAGAATACTTGGTATCTAGAAGAGAATACTTGGCAAGAAAGACCAAGTACAAGTACTTTGGTGAAATAAAATTCTCTTGAACGTAGTGAGGAAGTAGTTCAGAAACTGGAGTTTTTTTTTTTGAAATATTCAGTGATGGGTTTTCATTCAGTGTTTTTAGATTGTTTCCTTCATTTACGCAGGCCATTGGAAAATTAGGTAAAATTTAGTCGATACGCTTTAATCTATAACCGATTTATTCTACAATCAGAACATATATACATTTTTCACTACAGATCAGTAACTTTTGGAAGATGACTCTTCAAATTCTACCAATATCTATCAGAAAAAAAAGATGTAGAAGACGTTATACATATATATTAAAGAAATCAAAAAACCATTTTCAAGTCTGAATTGCGAAATGATTTGAAAAGCTAACACATTTTTGCATTTTTATGTATGTCGGTTAAATATTTAAATTTAAGCTGAAACATGAAATTGACGAAAGGTATTTAAACGGAATAAGAAATCGAAGCCGAACGCAATTTTTTTACCTTTTTCTATATCTTCTTATAACTTTTTACTAAAAATTTGCTTCAAAATTTTTCACTCATCATTAAATTTTTTAAATTTTTGTTAACAAAATTTCCCTTCAATTCCAATCGCCCAATCTATTGCTCAGTACATTTTTCATGTGTATTCGTTATATCTCAGACATATTTTCATACGTAACGTCCTGAATCAATCCATCGCCCAGTATATTTTTCATGTGTGTGTGTGTGCATGTATTTTTCTTTATCCATATTAAGCATAGACATATACACATAAACCCACACGAAAATACGAAATAAAAAGCTCTCCTCCATATTGATGTTTACCCTAATAAGAGAGCTTTCTCACATTAATGGGCTTTCCAGGAGCTTTACTTAATAAATTGATTTAAATTTCAATATTTTTTTTACAAGAAAAAGCTGTATGTGATGAAGTCCATAAATTTGTTTATATCTAAATGTTATAAAGGGGAAAGGTATATAACATAATATAACGTAAAGTAAAAGTATTACATACATATATAGAAAACAATTATTTTTTTAATGACGAGAAGAGTTCAAGGAATTTATAACTTAAAAATGGTTTTTGAAAGCCTCTATAACTTTTTTACATCAATATATTATTTTTGATTTTATTTTTCTTATATATTAAAGTAAGTTTTAAACGCTTTCCTGCTTTTGTTTTTTTTTGTTTTTTTTTTTTTTTGTTTCTAAAACTGACATTTCAACTCCTTTTGCTTTTCTTTTCTTAATATCATTCTGCTATTTGGATAATTGACACTTGTAAGTGTTTTTGTTACGCACTAGTTGTTTTTGTTTTTTGCTTTTTTTTTTTGATACATTGATTGTTAATTAATTTAAATAAAAGTTACTTTTCTATTTATATTTTTTTCACAACGAAAATATAAATTCTTAACAAAAATTATTATTTTGCACGCATTAGGAATTTATGGAGCATTTCTTATAGGAAGATATGGAACATATCTTAAGTGCAGGTCTCATTTTACAAAGGTACACGATTTTATACCCGATATATATATATGTATATATATTGGCAAAGATTTCGAATTTGAATTTGCCTTCAACAGGGCTTTTTGTTTTTTCCTTTTTTTTTGGCAGTTTGACATAATATGAACTAAATAATCAAAAGATACTTCGACGTCAATTTATGATATTATTTTTTTTTAATTCCTTCAACCACATCAATTATTTCATACCTACCACCGAAGAAAGGGTGTAATTTGTATATAATACGTGAATTTTATTTGAACTCAAAAGTGTTTATAAAATATTTAAATGGAGATTTCAAGTACTAGGAATTAGTCTGTCCGTCTGTCAGGAGTTTCCTCCTGCATCTCTCAAAGTGATAAAATTAAAGGTAAATAAATAAAATATTTAAGGAGAGATTTTAAGTCCCCTAGAAATTAGTCTGTCCGTCTCTCAAAAGTCTCCTCCTGCATCTCTCAAAGATAAATAACTCCAATGTCAAAACATATGCTCTTTCTTTAATTTCCCACAGATCCAGGTTGAAAAAAAATACTCCTTGGGTAAGCACATTCGCAAGGTGCGAAGTCAACGGGAATAAAGCAAAAAAAAAAAAAAAAATTAAAGGCTGACTTCTTCAGAATATGATCAGAAGAATATCTTTTGGATGTAAAATTGTGAAGTTTTTAGAAAACACTTTATAGAAGAACAAAACTTAAGAGTATCGTTTGCAGATTTTCCTTTAAAAAACTATCTTTTAAAAGCTACAGCCTTTTATAGTTTATTATTAATATAAATTCAAAACTTCGGCAGTTTCGCAGGATGACAAATATTAAACATTTTTTGCAAATGCTTGCACATCATAATACATGAAAAAATTGATTTCTAACTTCGTTATATATAACGACTCACATATTATTGTTAATAGTTTATAATCTTTAGCAAATATAGATTTAATAATTTATCAAAGATCGTCGAAAATTCGTCTATATTCGTATTCGTATTCGTTCGTATAGCAAAAAAAGGGTTGAATGTCTTCACACAGTCAATACTCCCCATATTTAGTTCCTTCAATTCGCACTTATGTCAATTTGTCATTTTCGAATACAATCAACGTTATCTTCATTGTTGAGTTTAAAATTTAATGACTTAAAAAGATATTTCGTTGAGATGGTGGGCATGGAAAATTCGCCTCAAGACGAATAAAACTTTTTCTGATTTTTTAATAAAAAAATAGATTTTACATTAATATAATAATAACAGCTTTTTATGTCTTTTTTTTTTGTACATAATATATTTTTTAACTTGCAAGTGTAAAGTTATCGTTTAAAAAAAAAAAAGAATTAATTAATTATAATAATAGTAATAACAACAATAATCTTTTTAGTTGAATATGATTTCATAGTTAAGCATAAGTATACAATTATTGAAGTAACTTAACAGAATTCACTGATTAGAGATCATTAATGGAAGTTTAAGGAAATGAAAGAATGAAAAGAATAAATTTATAAAAATCTTTCATCAAAATCATAATGAAAAAGGTTTTGACAAAAATTGAATCGCTTTTATTTCGGCAAATATTGGTTATTATTGGTGGGGGCGTGGGGGGCTCTCTTGACAAATTTTGTTAGCAAAAAAAAAAAATTACTGTAAACAAAATTATTATCAAACTGCTTATAAATGCCTAAAGAAGTTTACTAAAGATAGAGAGACGCACTCTGTCAAAGGCGGAACAATGAATATATATATATGTAGCACTAAAAGAATTCCATTTTTCATGGTTTACATACCTGTCGTACCTATCGTACCTATTGATAACAAAACTCAAAAATTTATGAGAGGAAAGCTAAGATAAAAATAAACATTATTGGGCTTCTTTTAGATGCAATTTAGCGAGCCGTGTATGAAGACATATATTCAGACGAGTGAACGTATCGCACGAGGCGCAATCTAGGCAAGAAAACTCATAGTGGACACAATAAACTAACATTAGATGTAGATATTTGCCAGTGTTATCTAAAAGCTCGTATTGTTAAAGTGAGCTTCACTAAGTGATTGAGAAACTTAATAATTATATGCAATCTGTGAATTTTCAGATATTGATTTGGAGAGAAGATGAATATCAAATACAATTTTCAGACTGATATTAATTCGAAATTCGAAAGAGTTTATAATCGGAGAATAAGCAAGAAATAGGAGAAAGTTATCTTTCAAGAGAATTCATTGTTACATAAAGACTTACTGACAGAATGTCCGAATATGTACGGATCACGAAGAGATTTTGTATTTGTTTTGATACTTTATCTAGCTGATATCCAAAATTGGATCCAAAACGTTTCTTTTTTAAAATTTTTCCATACTGAAGCTTTCTAGTCATCTAGTGCTAATAGTAGTGGTAGTAGTAGCAGCAGTAGTAATAATAGCAGCAGCATTAGTAAACTAGTACTCGTACTCGTACGTCTATTCTTTATGACTTTAATGAAGGAATCAAAGCATCATTAGCTTTCGATAATGGATGGTGATGTGGTGCGTGGTTTAAATAATGGAAATAACAACGAAAGCGATGTTTACTTATAATTAATGATTTGTTTCTCTCTTTGGATTAGATATAATAACAATATTTGTATGTATGTATGTGTACAGTGTTGTATTCATTTGTTTCCTTTTTTTTTGTAATTTTCAATAAATACGGTTTGAATAATAATTTGTTCAACAGTTTTATAGATTTCTCACAAAAATTTTAATACAATATTTCGTAAGTACATGAGTTTTGTAAATATTACATTTTTTTTTAAATTAATTTTTTTTTATTTTTTATTTCATTAATAAACAAATACATTAACAATGTTACAAACATGTTCATATGAAGAAGTCATGCATGAGACAGTTTTTTGTTTAGGATCGGTGTGTAAGAATGTGTGATATGCTTTTGACTTAAAGATACTTCTTGGTTATTACAGTTTTTTTTTTTTTTAATTATTTGCTGGGTTTTTTTTTTCTAATTTTAATCTAAAGGTTTCTGATTGAGAGAAACCGTCTTAATATTTTCATAAATATATTTAACTATATATATATATAGAGGTTTATGTATATATACATATACATATACATATACATATGTATATATGCTTTCTCATTTCTTCTTCATATTAATCAGTGAATAAAATCAAAGAAAATCTCAAGTGTTTTAATTAACATCTAAAATTAAATTAATTTTTTTTTTCTTTTAATAAATTTGACTTTAGCTTATAAATAATTTACAAATCATCGCCTAAACGATGAATTTCATCGAGCATGTAATCAACATCTGGTTCGGTTACAGCTGATGATGATATAATTGATCTAAAGAAATTTGGTCGACGATCATCCGGCTGATAGCCGACCATTAAACTGCCTTTTTGCATCATACGTCCTTTAATAATGGGGCAAATCTGTAGTGAAAATTTTTTAATATTATTTTTGTTGAATTTTTTTGTTTTTTTGATTTCGTGAAAATGTTATATTTTTCATGCATTAAGATCAGGTGCTTCATACCTTTCCTAATTCTTGTTCCTTCCTATTGTCATGAGGTACACCGCGTAGCCGTTTAGGTATATACCAGAAGGAAACATTAACGCATTCTGGTTCCATAATCAAGTGAAAACGATCTGATTGCTCTTTAATGCGTTTCACCTGATACTGAGTCAATTCCATTAAACGATCTTGTTGACGTTCGAATCCTTCGGTGCCTTTGGAACGCCATTGCAGCCATAACTTGAATATATCATTGTGACGACCACATTGTATAACTTTATCACCGGTATCGTAACTAATATCATATTGTTTATCGGTCATGAATAGATATTCAGCTGACATTTGATTGCAGCTAATTAAAAGTCCCTTTAAATACAAAAACAAATCGATTGATTATCCGTTTGTTTATTCATCTAATTTTAAACATTTGCAAAGGTTTTGCCAAATTTTTTCTAATTTCTCATAAAAATGTAAAACATTTTAGAAGGTAATCGCATTTGGTGTTTTTTTCAAACATTTTCTTTATTTTTTTTTTATTCCTTCTGCCGAAAATTTCACTAAATCATCTATCATTCATTTGTCGAGGTTAGAATGGTTAGAATTGCGAGTATGTATGAGTGTGCATGTGGGTGTGTGCAAGTAAGTACGTATACGAGCAATAAGTCAAGTTTGAAATTTTAATTAAAATTCCTTAAAAAAAGCAATTTTGTTCCGTAAAAATAGCATCAGAAGCAACTGTGACCAATGATGATGTGGCAACATATTGCATTTGAATTTCCCGGACAAGTTATTTGTTATTGTTTTATATATAACGATTTAAGGGATGATTCAAACAGAGATTTCATTAAGTTTTCTCTGTGACCTTCTTGCCCAACAAATGGCCCGCAAATTGAATACAAACGAACCGAACAAGCTTTTAATTCAACATTTATTCGTCGATCGAAGAGTCATTTATAAAAATTACTTTAAAATTTTTCTCAAACTTTCATAATAAATTTCGCAAAATATTTCTTGGAAACGTTTAAGTAGAAAAAAAATTCTGGTGTAATCTCTTGATTGATATTATTTTTGTACTGAATATTTTGATAGCCGTGTGATTTTAATTTATATCAAGGCCACACATTTGATATATTTTTTATTATTTATTTATATCAGCTTTAGTTTATAAAATTTATATCAAGAACACACATTTGATATATTTTTTATTTATTTATTTATTTATTTATTTATATCAGCTATAATTTATAAAATTTATATCAAGAAGACGCATTTGATATATTTTTAATTTATTTATATATTTATTTTATATATATATATATATACGTGTGTGAATAAATTTACAGCATATGATTGAAGGCACCAAATAACTTAGACCATACGCGCCTATGTTGATATTTTTACCTATTCTACCGCAATGCAATATCCTGAGACTTGCTAATGGGCACTTCTTAACAACTCAACTACGATTGTGGACAATTTTTTTTTTGTTGATTATAATTATATATAACAGGTTTGAGCTTTTTATATCAATGAAAGAAAGTCGCGACTGGGAAACGATCATAGCTTCACCGATCTGAAGTTTTATGCTGATCAAGAATCTACAGTTTTCCTTAGGCTTTTTTTGATGACTACTTGTTGGTGTTACAAATGGAATGAAAAATTGATGTTAAGTCATTTCTCGACCATTCTCCATTGTGCTGCGAATAGCAAAGTTATCGCTCATTTACAACCATTATTTCAGAATTTGCATCAGTGGCATGCACGCTCTCCAAATTCTTAAAATTAGAAAAACCCTTTTTTTTATTTAGAACGTTTGGACGAGTCTGCTATTTTTGTTGTTGTTTTTTTTTTTTCAAATTCACACAATATGTTAATGCTCTCCTTTGTTACTTTCTATTTTTCCTTTTCAATACATTTGTTTGGGGTGAAATTATAACAATAAAAATGCGCTGCCTGCCACATATTGAAAATGTGTTTAATTAAACTTTTCTAGTCAGGTTTTTTTCTCTTGTATTTCGTTTAGGTTGCGATACTTACATCTTCTTTGAAATGTATGGTCGAACATTGCAATAATGCCCCCATTAGTTTATGTGGATTCCAAGTAACAGATTGAGCTCTGAAATGAGAAACAAACAACAAATAATAAGTGACAAACAAGTAGACCACAAATGAGCTTAAATTCAATTATGAACACAAACGTGGTATGATTTCAAGTTAATGGAAGAAGCAAAAAAAAAAAAATAAGAGAAACGAGAAAAATTTTTATATAAATACTTATAATAATGTTAATATTTATTAAATGCTATTCATATACAAATTACAAACAATTAACACTAATCCACATCGAACTACACACGCGTACAAACAGTGCTCACCATAATCTAACCCGCAACTTTTAATTGAATTCAAAGCGACTGCAGTGGGTTGGCAAGGTTTGTAGAGAAACAGAGAGAGAGAGAGAGAGAGTGAGAGGGAGGGAGAGAGAGAGAGAGAGAGAGAGAGCGAGAGATAAATAAGGGTAGCTGTATCAAGCGATACGACGTGGCAATGTTAAACATCCCTGTGGGAGCTATTTACGGCCTTCCTGGACGACTGTGGAAGGGGTAAACAACAACAGCAACAACGACAACAACAGTAGCAACAGACACTCGTCTTTATATTTTATCTTGATTTATTTTTAAAGGACTTTTAAGAGGGTCCCTTGTTGTGCGAATCTTTAAACGATTTCATAAATCTCTGGCAGTATGTATGGTGTGTACATTATATTCGTATTCATACACACACACACATACATACACACACACTCCTATAACATAACCATTGTTAATAATTTAGATTGTCTATGCACATATTGTTAAATAATTGCATAACTTTACGTTACATTTCAGCAGTAAAAACTAGTAGTTATTCTCTTACGCACAGCGATTGACAATTCCAAAGGTACATATATAATTTATTAAGCATGCATAGGCCAACATATGTCTTCTTTATCCCTACTTTAATGAAGGTATACTTACTTTCCTATGTCTTTACATATAAAATATTACGATATTGCGAAATGAATGGATAAAAAAAAAAAACTTAATTAACTTACTTCTACAAAAAGTCAAAAATTCTTGGGATTTTTTTTTTATCAAAGCACTCAAAAGTTCCACACATGAAGATATACAAAATCGCGGTTTCCTTTATATACAAATAAAGGAATTTTCATAATGAAAATATCGGAAATAAAAAAAAAGTAACTCAGCATATAGGGGATTTTATCGGAAACCATAATGGAAGCTGTTGAAATATTTGATATACAAAAAATGTTAAGAGATTTTCTATAAAATATCCTATAAAATACCGGTATAAACAATCTTTTTTTTTACACCTAAACATTACCTCGATTTATCTTCAATTATTCGTGATTTGTAAATAGAATTAATTGAAAATAAATTCAAATTTGGATTACGATATGAAAAAGCTTATAAACGTCGACTACTACCGCTGGGATATGTATTTATTCGTCCTTTATGAAAATCGTGTACTTTGCTTGGGAATCTTGCAATTTGTCATAAGGTTGTTGGAGTAATGGCTGCATAGATGAGTGACGAACAATGAATGAATGAATGGGTTTCGGTTCATCAGGTGTTTGAGTTGCTGCTGGCAGCTTACACAGATTAAGAGTTGTCAAAGTTATGTTGTTACAGACAAAGTGCATTTAAAGAAAAAACAAAAAAAAAAAAACAAAAATGAACAACAACATTAACAGCAAATACAACAAATGAAAAACAAATGAACAAAGTGGATTTTCAAATACCCGCATTTAAAGGAAAGAAAAAGCCGGCATCGAATCAACCAAACATGCACTAATGCATAGGGAAAAATGTATGGCAAGAGCATTCATTTTTGCACGTAAGGGTGAACGAATGGTTGGATGAGTGAATGTTTTAATTTTAAATAAATTTCAAACTCTCTCTCTTTTGAATTCTATTTCAAATATTCTTCTTAAAGTTGTACACGAGATTTAAATGCAATAACAACAAATGTTCCAAATAGTAAAGAGTATGGAAATCTCTCTCTCTCTCTCTCTCTCTCTCTCACTTTCTCTCTTACTCTCTTATTCTATTTAGACTATATAGTGTCTACAATTGTTGTATTGACAGTTTGTGGTCGTAAGTTTGTGCATTTAATCCTTAAATGGATTCATTTTCTCAAAATACTCGTACTCTACGTAAATGATTTGATTAACATATCCATCAAAAGTACTTACGCAAGTGCCACAAATGCGAAGATACATAAATAAGCCCTAATGCTAATGCTTTCATTGCACTTATTGAAAGTAACCACTAATCCTTGAGGGGCTTTTCCAATTCTTTATTGTTTCGATATTTTTTTCTTTATAAAAACTACCATAACGGGAAACAAAAATTCTTTCACTTCTTGAACGTGAATTGTTCTTGAAAGTGAATTAATCAATAATTTAGATTCTCTGACAAGTTGAGTGTGTGTGTGCCTGAGTGTGTTTCTAAAGCGCTTTTGTTTAAAGCGTTTGATTAATGAGAGTCTTATTCCATTTAATGAAAATTTTGAATGAAAATCATTTCTTAAGTCCGAAAAAAGTTAATAGCGCGAAAAGCTTTAACTCTACGATCCTGAAAGAGAGATTGTGAACATAAAAAAATTTATTAAAAAGTTTTCACTCTTCTGCCAATTAACAAGAATATGTTTTCTAAGTATATTTGCTTCTGTTTCCTTTTTTTATCTTTTTTCTTTTTCTTTTTTTAACTTTTACTCATTTCACATTCACACACATTTTTGTATGATACGGATTTGAAAGGTAATTACTTGCAGGCATGTTTTGATTTATGAGTCTTTTAATTGCTAAAGACAATTGTGTACACCCATGTACGTACCTACTGAAATATGTTTTATATATGGCTCGCGGTCTTTGTAGTCTTAAGTAAAGCCTTTATGCCTCAGATCAAGAAATTTGTAATTTTTATTCCCACCACCGAACGAACGATGGCGATTTATTCAATTTATCAAACCGGTTGCAACACACTGTAGAAAACTTAAAGCCTTTAAATGCATATATATGTCCTTGGTCAGGATTAAAAAGATTTGAGTATGTTCGTCTGTTTGTTCAGGCTGACCATTTGCCTACCTATCCCCGTCTGTGTAATATTTGTGACAAAAGGTTCTTCTGGTCGCAAAAATAAAGATATCGACTTCAAATTAAGCAAAAAGACATTCGAAGTTCTAAATGTGCTTTTAAAACCTCAATACTACGCTACCTGCAATAGATAAAATTGTAAAAATTTCTACCTTTATTTTAGAGGCGATCCTCTCGTATCTATAGAAAAGTGAAAAAAATCAGTCAATTTTATATGTACCGAAATTTGTTTTTTTTTTATTCGAAACGTGTTCAACAATATCCAGAAGGAAACTTTAGACCCCCTAGAATACATATATTCATGATTAGTATCAAGTTCGGAATGATTCTTTAAAGTACGAGCGACCATTTCAAAATTGATTCCCACTCCCAAACATTTTATTTTTCTTATTAACTACACTTAACTTAACTTAAGATACAGTAAATCATGATTGGATGCATAATAAAAAATTTTGTCGAAAAATTGAATTAGTTCAGTAAAGCTTACCTTTCAACTCCGGTAAATCTGGGATGACGATGTCTGCGGGAAAGTAAAAGACCACCTCCCCAAGCAGCCTGTAAATAAGTCATACCAAGATATTATATTAAAAAAATAAATGCCAGGGGATACGTTACAGTTCTTATGTTCACATTTGAAATTTAAACTTACATCAACATGCATCCAACAATTGTACTTCTGACATATATCGGCAATCTCGTTCAAATTATCGAAGGCTCCCAAAACAGTGGTGCCGGCAGTAGCATTGACAAAGAATGGTACATGTCCTTTGGCCTTACGTTCCAATATAAGGCGTTCAAGTTCTTTGGTTATCATACGGCCTCGTTCATCTGATGCTACCATAACGCAATTATCAGTGCCGAGACCGCAGACAGCAGCGCATGATTTTACCGAATAATGGCATTGATCCGAAGTGAACATAACCAATTGACCGGGTAAAGCTGCCGATCCATGCTCTTTGTAATTGGGAAACATTTTGTGGCGAGCAGCCAAGAAAGCGTACAAATTAGATATAGAGCCACCGGGTGCCAATATAGAATCACCACCCTGCCAACCTATTATTTCACGCATCTTTGTTAAAACAACAGTTTCCATTAGAATGAAAACTGGAGCAATTTCGTAGGTGAACATATTAGTATTGGCAGTAGCTGTCAACCATTCTCCAGCCATTGAAATGATGTCCAAACCACAAGATAATTGATTGAAGAAACGAGGATGACCTTTAAGAAATGATAGTAAAAAATTAGGAGAAAAAAATAGCCAAAAACGTATAAAAGCAACCTGATGTACGACAGGGCAATATGACGCTTTTCAAGGTTCAAAAGGGTTAAAGGAAAATACACATTGTTGTTTATTTAATATTTATTTTATTCTTTTTTATCTTCACATAACATTTCTATAGATATCGTACCGAATACAAGAATAATGATAATAATAATAATAATCCTAAAGACTTCGCCTCCGAATTGGCCTCCTGTAGGAACACCTTGTACTCAGGTAATCCGGAGGCTATTGCTTCCAAATATAACTTGGAGGCTTGAAATCTGTCATATTCTGCCGATCTCTTCGCGGTATTAATCGATACTATCGACTTGTCGGAACTTGATCAAACCCCTATGATTCTCAAAAGAATTTCCTTTCGCTAGATAAACTTTCTTGCCCAACGAAGAAACACTTCCCTTCGTATGTTAAAATACGACTTTGCGGACTTTATAACATTATAATTTCATTTGGTATTTTTCCACATCATTTCCCTTTGATCGCCCATACCAAATCAAAACAAAAATCCCTGCCAGGTATACCTTTCGACAATTCTTGATTGTTCGAGGAGAGACATGATCCCGGGAATTCGTCTCTCTTCTTCTCTCTCTCTCGTTTTCACTTCATTTACTTTACACATCTTACTCACTTACAAACTCTTCATTTTGCTAATTATTTTTAGATTTCCTAATATTTTGGAAATTTATTTACATACATAATAAATAATATATTAGCTTTGTATAGAAACGTCTAGCAACGTGAAATAATATCAGTTATTAGGTGTTAATAAATTTATTCCTTGGGGCATATTGTCCCTTAAGTCGTCTAATATGTAGTTGAGAGTGAAGAAGGATAACACCTTCTTTGGATATCGTTTTATATATATCGTCCTATGCTTAGAGTCAAGCCTATGTGTAGCATTAAGTATGACATGACGGAGATCTGACATATAAACGAACACATGTACGTGTTTGGTTTTTGTTTTATTGCAAACTAATGTACCGTTATAATTATATTTCACTCATGCATAACATAATGTTGTTTGTTTGTACTTCTTTGCTTTTGCTACAAATATCTGATGGATCCATTGGTCCATAAAATAATTGAAAAATAGTCGTCTACAAGAAGAAGAAGAAGAAACTGTGACATTAAACTGGGGATTATGTGCGGTTGTCTATCACTAATGGCAAACAAGAAGAAACAACACACGAAATCTAACCAAAAAGGAAGGAAATATACGAAGAACGAATTTAAGTACAAGTCTGCCAGATAAAGAACGCCAAATGTTATATGTTAGAAGAGTATCAGATGTGCTTGGCAGTAAAATGACTGGCAGTCAGTCAAACGAACGAATTCTTATGCTGGGTTAATGCGTATAAATGGATGCAAAAAAGCTTAAATAATTCGTTGCATTGAAAACCGTTTAGCTGAGATGGGGGTCGGGCGAGCGAACCGGAATACTAAGGTCATTGTTTTTTTTTTTTCACATTTTCTATGTCAGTACAATGTGCTCGTTCTCTTTACTTTAAATAATACAAATAATACAAAACGAAGACGAAGAAGAAGAAGAAATTTGCACATACAGTCTAGAGAGGAAACCAGAAGTCATTGTCCCAGCGATTACATGTAATTTCCGTCGTAACGATTAGTAATTGATTTTTGTATTTGTATTTATGTTTCATTCATGTTGTCTTTGCATAAAATTTAATTTTCAATCTTTAAGTTCTGCGCTTAAATGTCTTCTTCTGTAAATGTCACAATAACTTTATTAAATTCAGTTTAATTTTATAGAAATTATCGCTCATTTATTGGAGGCTAATTGAAAATTACTTTATATAGACAATTCATATGACTATTAAATAAATACACTAACAAACAGGCATACATACATACGTACATACAACAACAATGCACACCAGGGAGCATTTTCAACACCAACCATCCACTCCTCATTACTACTGTTACCGAACCCATCGCTAAATGTACTAAACAATGGCAGAAGAACCCTTGCTTTAAATCGTCATTACCGTCATGAACATCATCATCGTCATCATCATCATCATCATCATCATCATCGTCATCATCACCATCCTGAACGAAAGAAATCCGTGTGCTGTCAGTTCACATTTCAAGTGCCATAAGTTGTGTTATTATAAACTCATTGCTCTGCCCTAAGCTCTTAGCCATAAGGGACCCATTTTTTATGTGCGATTTATATATAAATTAATGTGCAGATGTATGTACACTTCTGAGTTGGTACGATGAGTATCGATAAGATTTTCATATACAGTGTATACGTGTTTCTTAAACATTTGTATTAATAAACATAAAGAGCAACCGAATATATAGAGAATTTTAACATTTTTTTTTGACCAACAAACAGGCTTTGAGTGGTTGGTTAATTGCACAGATTTCGCTATAAAGGATAATTCAATATTTACGTAAATATTACGTAAAACATGATTTAAAATACGAATCGAAATCTTGGTCTTTTTCTATTTTTAAAACTACAACAATCTCCCTTTAGTTGAACTCTATAATATGAAGAGTATCCGAGATTCAATGTAAACCAAAAACAAAATCACTTTCAAAAGATATGTTTCTTATTCGTTTTTCTTGTAAAAATCCGAAAGGATTTCACATTGACTTACGACCAAATATATCAATTTGTGTATGTGGTACACATAACAGAAATCACTGTAAAAACGTAGACAGTAAATACTACTTACAATGGACTTACATACACAGAAGCGTCGCTTTGAACAACAAGTTTAAGAGAGTTTTACAGAGCGAAAGTCTGATTTATTTCAGCAGGATGTAGTTCTTCTTAACCATAATATAACCATAAAATTTTTGCAAAAATAATTTTGAAACAAGAACGGTACATAGAGAAATTTGTATTTTTCTTTTAAGAGAAAGATTTTTGAGAATAGCATCAGTAAGAATGATAATCGTCAATTGAATCATATCGCCCCGGTTCCTACATAGCCATCGTTTTATTTTGACGAGATTTCCCTTAACGAGTATTTTTTACTTTTACTTTAAACATCTACTTTTGAAAATAGCAGAACACGAGGCGGAACATTTCTGCATTTCCGCATTTCCGAGGCGGAACATTTTCTTCTGATCTTCGCTTTGTCCGAAACTTCTCCATTTTAAGTAACTATTATTTTGTGCTACCACTTTACTCCTTTGATGATTTAGTGTGCATTCCGAACTTTTCTTATTTTAGTCTCGAGTAAAAAAAGGACCATAGAAGATAAAAGTGAACAGTGGATTACAAAAGGTGTATAGAGTCCGGGAAAAACATGTACATCTGATGATTTGCTTTCTTTTTCAATGAAAACCTTTCAAATTTCAGTGCTACTATTTAAGCGACTGTCTGTCTTGTCATTAAAGATGTTAAAGTTAAGCAATTTAATATACGAACGAAAACGAAAGAAAAGCAAGGCCTGCGCATAAGAAATCACAATCCACGGGTCCATAAGGGGCGGTTATAAGAAGCATGCGATTACGATTATGTCGTAGTTATGGATTTTCTTTTCAATGATATTTTCCTTGAGCGTTACATATTAAGTTGAAAGTTGTTTTACTGTTAATATTAATTACACACGTATACGGGAAGGAAAAGCTTTCTTATCAAGCCCTACTGTTATCAAGAGTGCTGACTGTATGTGCCTGTGTGTTAGATACACAATGAAATGACACAGATGGACGAAAAGTACGCAGTATTTTCCCCCCTTTTTATTACTGTTTCTTTGCCCGTATGCGACTTTTCGTTGAGCACGTTGTTTGCCGTTCATTCGCATCAAAGGATCAGTGAGCAACGATTCAGAAAATAACAACGGATTTTGATTAAAACTCTACTCGTTCCCATTTCACCCACTCTCTCTCTCTCTATCTCTCTCTCCTTTTTCGCTTTTACGAGTCTTTCTTTGCCAATATGTGCGTGTGTGTGTGTGTGTGTGCGCATACCTCTATAGAGTTACACATATATTGTTTATAATATATTATCAGTTTAAAGGAAAGAAGAATAAACGGATGAGCGAGTGAGTGGGAGTTTCATATTTGGTATCATTATGCCACTGAATGTGCTACAAAGAGCAAATGACGAGACGAAAATATTGCTTTGGCAATAAGTAGTGCAACTGGATTAAGGGAGATTATGGATCAAACACAAGTAAAGAATTTTATGCAAAAAAGTGTAACAATGGATTTCACTTTTACTTACTGCTTTTAATTTACAAAAAAAAAAAAGAAACGACAAACGTGTACCCTTTCTAAATATGTGAATATTAATACATTTTTGTTTCTCTTTTTTTTTTTTTGTTAACTTAAAAATTTTGTTTACACAGTTTCCAGATTTTTCTTACTTTTCCTTACTTCAGTCAAGTATTATCTTATTTTAACAGCGTACTGCTAAGTCGATTACCCCATCAATTAACGCATAGAATATTTGTTGTTGCTTTCGTGTACAATATTTTTCATCGTTAAACGAATTGCGAATACCCATCATGTGTGAGCACAAAATTATTTTTTAAATTAAAATTAAAAATCATCTCAGAAAATCTTTATTGATATTAGGATACGCAGCGAAGTAAACTTTTAAATTTAGGACGCGCTTGTTTTCACCATCATTCTACACAAGTAGTCAACAACATAAATAGTTGTACTATGTATATATATATATCTAGGTGACTGTGTTAGCGATTTGGATGACATTTAAAAACAAATCTCTTAACCTCAAAATAAATTTCGTTTTATTTTGAATCGGACTTTCTGTTAAAGGACGGGTACGAGGCAGTTATAAGCTAATTTCACTTATTTCCATTAAAAGCTAAGTAACAAACATGTCGATGCATATTCAAAGGCTGGAATGATTGATTACGAATAATTTTTAAGCATAAATTTAAATCTAATTACGGGCAGCTTGACAAAAGCATATGTTTAACGACATCTATCCATTCGTCCCTCCACCCCTTGTACGTATGTTCGTTTGTACATTGCAAGGACAATTTTCGAAATCAATGTGAACCGCAATGTAAACAGAGAAACGCACACGTACACAGTAAATAGCAAAGAGTAAACAGTAAACAGGGTGATGCCATTTTATGGTCCATTGAATGCTGATGATAAGTTGTTCAGATTATTTACACCTATCAACCGCAGGCATTTCGCTTGGACACAAAAAAAGGGTGAATATTTTTCGTTTGTTTATTTTCTTTTTTGCTTACGAAAATTTCAAATCTCAAAAACTAGTTGTTTGTTTACAACTTTTCAGAAAATCAGAAACTTTAATAGAATTTTTTTTTTTTTTTTGTGTTTTATTGTATGCGGCAGACACATTATACATCATTCATAACGCGAAGAAATGTAATCATAAAATATTTTCGCTTTTGTGTGTGTGTGTATACGTGGATATTTTTTTAGTCAAAAGTCATTTGTGCCAGATTTTGAGTCTATAGAAAATTAAGCTGAAGCACGCCTGCAACCCCGCCCGAGCATTCGTTACATTGTCACTGATAATCGAATCAAGCACGTGACCACAATTGTATCTGGAGTGTCGATAACAAGCATGTTTATATAAGAATTGAATGAATATTTGCATGAGCGCGTGTGTGTGTGCGTGTAGAGCTATAAATAACGAAAGCTTAGCCCTTGTTTGGGCAAAAGGAAATGTACGCTTTGTAACGGAAGCAAACGACAGACAGGATCTACAGTTTTTCATGATAATTGTTTTTAATTTAATTTAATTTATTTCAAATAGCAATTTTTTTGTTTTTTTTTTCTTTTTTTTTTTGTAAAATAAACATTTTAAGAGCGTACTATTCAAATGCTTACCCGTTTTCACTTGATATTTAAGAGTGGTGGCGCAGTCTTCAACCAGCTGCTGTAATGTAACGGCTCGATCGGGTATATCCAAATCCAATAAACGTTTCATATCCTCAGGATGATGAAAATCCAGAACCTTCTCATTCCGGTCATTGGTCGCTTTCACGAAATCAAGCAAAACATCAATAATCTTTAATAGAAACTCTCGTGTTTCCGGTACCGCAGTGACTGTGGTGGGCAAGAGATCTGCAAATAATCATACATTTTAAGAAAAATTTCTCACACATCACATATCACACATCTTGATATTAAAGAAAATCTATCAATTTTCATATAAAAGCATAAAAAAATGAAAATCTCTCTTCATATGCGTTTATGGGCGAGCGTGTGTCTCTTGTGTGTGTAAGGTATTTTCCCTTTACTATCTATTACGTCACGGATATCCTTTGTTAGCCTCATGCTTAAGGTAAAAAATACATTATCAGGAGGAAATTACGGTATCATGATAAAAAGAAAAATGAAATATAGTTATTGGAGATTAAAGATTATAAACACTTTTTTTTTTTATCGAATACGAGAGAGTGGTGGAGAGAAAAAGTTTTTCAATAACAAAAACATATTTCGTCTTTAAACGAAATGGTAAATGGACACTAATCACACTGCATACTTAGTGTCTAACGCTAAGGAATTATTGATTTTATTTCGTTTCATTTATGTATTTTGAAGACATCACAGCGGCTTAACGTTAAAGCCATTTGAGACTTTTTTTCGTGTTCGAGCAACCAAAGCACCCTTTAAAGAACTTCTCTCTCTCTCTCTCTCTTTCTCGTGTATTATGTTTATAAAGTTAAGATATTTTATTTATTTATCCATTTATTTATTGAGTTACATATAAAATTCAATTAATATAAAATAAGAACCGAATTAGAAACAAAGTCTTAAAAATAAATTTTGGCCCAACACACAATATGACATTAACTATTATTATAAAGTATTAAAATTGAAGGAAAAATAAAAAGAATAAACTCTATATAAAAGTATATAAGAAAACAGAAAAAAAATAGAAGATAGAAGATACATTTAGAACAAAAGGGTACATTCCAGCCGATAAAGAGATCCGAGCAAGGAGTAAACCCCTAAACTGTCGCAAATATTCAATAACTTGGTAAACGATAATAACGAAACACACAAGCAGATTTTGAAGATTAAAAGTTCGTTTAGATTTCTGACACGTTACGTGTTGTACGCCCATTACGTGTGAATTTTGGAATTTCATCTACTGATGATGCGACTTTTTCTTCTTTTACTCTCATCAGCTTAGATTTAAAAAAAAAATCAAACAAATTCATCAATTGGATCGGCTTACATTTAATCCGGGATCAATAGTTCTCAATTTCTCCTTCGCTTACACACAGAAAACTTTACTTGTAACGTAAAACTTTATCTCAAGTTTTTCGTATTAAAATCCGAGTGCCGCCAAGCTTACCATTTTAAGTTAAAATCTAACGATTCGTCCAAGATTATCATAAGGTCATAGCATATATAAAAGTGAATAAAAGTTTAAGAACTGTCCGTGAAATTTTGCTAAATTATAGCGTAAAATATTGTATATTTTGATATCGTACATCGTAACGAGCAATTACAATTAAATTTATACATATACGCTATAAACACTATTATCATAATATCATATTTTTATCATATATTTTCCACTTCTAATATAAGCTATGAAGTCGAAAATTGAGCGTGGAACGCATCGTCTTCTTTCTTGTTCTTTATTTTTAATAATTAAACGTATTAAGTTCTCGTTTAGTTCTTACAAAACTTTCTATACCTGTGTATTTATACTCTTCTACGCTTCTCTATAGCCTGTCATTTGATTAGTGAGTCTCCTTTTTTTTACAACTTCTCAAAGTCCTAACATCTAATTCCAGAATGATACTCCACGAAGAGAAGGAACCTGTTAAACTATGTTTGTAAATAATCTACTTTCTCTAGAAAAAATTTTCAATGTTCTATGATAGATTAAGTGCCAATACAATGGTCCAGATAAATTAACGCTTGAAACTCTTGCCGAAGAAACTTAAATTATAAATGAAGAGAATATGGCGAACTATCGATGATGATTTGATTTCATAATATTATGTAACTCTTTGAGAAGCTATGCATCTCCATAAACCTCTCCACACTTTTTCAATTGAAAGATGAGACCTCACTCCAATCATAATTTAATAAACTTCTCGATTAAGATATTCCATAATTGCTCTATTGACAGTTAAATGTTGATACAATTTCAAAGGATCTTTAGTCATTCCATTATGATGGGTAAATGCTTGGCTTTTTTCTTTCGGTTCATTTAAAAGTTTTGAAAGTGTTAACTTTCGTTTATCTGTAAAGAGAGACTTAAAAAAATATCAGGACATAATATTACAGCAGAAAAATTCGCTGCAATGACGAACAAAAAAAGATATCGGATCAGTTATACGACAACAGAATAACTCAAGGGCTTAAGATTTGGTCGGAAAATAAGAGTACATCGGCCTTATTTGTAACGAAGACTATAGTATGCAGAACTTAACGAAATATAGGCCTATATTAGTTAAGGTCCCACATAACGAGTAAACGAACACTACATAAAGCTCGATTTGTTCTCTGCCTTCCCGTTATCATGTAACGTATATCGCTTTAATCTTTGAGACCAAGCAAAACAGATTTTATAGAAGGACGCTTTGCTCCTTTTGTGTGATTAGCTTACGTTCATTAAATTTATATCCGATGTTAGTTGCAAAAGTCTTTGCATATTTCTGCGTATTGTCCTCTCAATATATCGTTTTGCCAATGAAAAAGAGATGAATCCCTGATCGTCTTCAGCGGCATCGCTTGCCGATAGCATTAAATGTTGCTATAGAGTTAACGTTTTAGAAACGCCTTCAATGTAATCGTTAAAAGACTTTCTTGTTTAACTTTTGTGAACCTGTTTATCGGCTTGTGTTGAAACTACTTTAAAGGAATTCAATAATTAAAAGCAGATGTTAAAAAAAGGAGCCGATTCCTTTTTTTTTACCTTTTCGAACAGAAAAATGTTGAATACGAGCAAAAAGAGAAAGGAAGGAAAATCATAGGCTGAGTAAACCTCACAATTATTTGGAAGAAAGCAAAAAAAAAAAAGTGCAAAGGAATCGTTAACAAAATTGGTTAAAAAAAGAAAATAAAATTAATCTCTAGATAATTTTCTAAGTCAAGTTACTACCTTTTGATTCTTATATAATTTGTGGCATTGAAGTGAGGAAATATGTTGAACTTCTTTATGAACAATAGTGGCTTTGATCAAGTGTTGATCAAGATCATTATTTCGGAATATTTAATGAAATTTTTTTTTACCACAATTTGCAAATTGAGTAATAAACTTAATATAACTTTTAGTCTTGTGAATTTATGGTTATATAGGGGACAACGTGTTATATAAGCTAAAGTCTGAAAGAATGGCATGATGGGGTAAATATGTAGCAAGCAAATAACTAAACTGTTTGCAATGCTCAACAAATTGTTGTCTAATAGAAAAATTCCTTAAATACCAGAAGTGCGGTAAAGCATTAAAAATGAGATGAAAAGCATCCCTTAGAAATAATGATACAACAAATAATTTTATATATACGTTGTGCTCTATGCAAGTCTGTTTGTAGTAGAAATTTTTAAAAAATCCCGTGCAAATAATATGCTGTAACTAAATGGTTTATGTTTGTTTTATTTCAATTACAAACACAACGGCACACTTTGTGTATTAAATAAAACCCACACGGTAAGTTTGATGAGATAGTGGGTAGAGGTAGTAGTACAGTTTTTGGTCGTTTGACTTTTCGTTAAGAGAGTGTAAGCTAAAAAGAAAAGTAATCCTAATGCTTCTGCAAATATATGTTATATCGTATGTACTTATATATCCATACAATTGCTGAAGTATTCCCGACAACTAAGACTAAAATAATTTATCATCTAAATAGTGAATGAATGTATGTCTTTGACATAAAACTCTTAAGTCGAGCAGCAAGCCTATGCTAGTAGTTGGATTTTTGTTACAAAAAAACAAAAAAAAAAAAGAAATTACAAATCGTTTCGTTTTTTGTAACATTTATGTAATACTCGAATATCAATTGTGTTCATATATGATAAGTAAGTGTTTTCGTTTTTATAGGTTGAAGGGCATTTGCGAGTTTTTGTTAGAGTGTTCGTGACATGATTCCTTTTGTTTCTGTTTATTTCAATTCCCACGTATCGGTTATGTAACTGGTTAAAGGAAAAAAACGTTTAAATACAAAAGTACTTACCGTAAGCAGTAAGTTTTCCGGTTCTATCCGAAAGCTTATACCCATTAGGATTGAGTGACATTTTCTCCTCTGAAATTTAAGAAAAATTTTTGTACGTAATGAAGGCATTTTTGAAAAATTTAAAACTATGAATTAAATTTTAATGAATTTTAATTAACAGGCAGGTGTTGAAAAGAGAAAGTAAGAGAGGAATGAACGAACGAACAAACGAACGAGCGAATGAACGGAGATGTCAGTGCTTAACTAGCAACACAAGCAACCGAACGAACGAACGTGCAGGTATATATCTCGTCGCCTTTCTTACATAATCAGAAGAAGCCAGGATGATATCGCGTTTTAAGATTTTTTTAAAACTTTTCTTATGTAAGATAAATTTCCGTTCAATTTTATTGAATTTTTTTCTGTTTTTTTTTTTTTGTTCTTTTTTGATTTTTAATTTTGATTGATTCGTTGGTACAAAATTTTTCTTACCAATAATCTTTCGGAGATCTTCGATGTATTGCCTGAGGAAAATCACTTTGACTGATTTTTTTATACCAGAACTCCTGAGAAAAACTTAATGTTTATAATTTGTGTGATACCGTGATATGAACTATTTAAAGAAAAAAGTTTTTTTTTTTTTTTAATTTTCTTTTTTATTTGTTTTTTTTTCTTTTTTTTTTAATTTTTTTGTTTTTTTTTTTTTTAATTCAATTTAGTGCTTGAGAATATATGATTAAGGAAAGGAAATTAATGTGTTACACTACTATACGAATCAATATAGAGAGAAAGTGCTAAAAACCAATGAATTAATTAATATTTAACTCTAAACAGAAGCTAAGGTTTTCTCACTTTTGTTTTTTTTTTCTTCAAAATCAAACACAATTAGTTTATATATATATATTTGTAGATATATATATATATATATATATATATGTAGATATATATATATTTATGTTTGTATATATATATATATGTGTATTTTTTTTTTATTTCTGTCGGAACTTCTGCCGTTCACAATATCGGGACGGACGAGAAAGCCAAAGAACTGTACTGGTTGACGATCTGAGGTGCTATGTGGCTAAAGTACCGTTTCGGTATCCTACAAAGCTGCTACAAAATGGCTGCAAAATGTCGCCTAAATACACACAAAAAAAATCAGTATCTATAACGACAAAAAAGCGAGTTTCTGTAAAATGCCAGCGCACTTACATACGTACATACTTTTACAGTTGTTAGTATCGCTTGAAAATTACACAACAGAATTATTTAGTATCCAACAAATATACACGAAAGCCCGAATGCATAGCAGTAGTATAAGTAGATAAAGCCTTAGAGAAGGAAAAACTGATGACGTCACATTTTTTTCTCATTTTTTCTTTCCAAATATTTTGCCATATTGTTTTGTTATGGAAAAGGCGGTACTTGTGTTATTATGCTTGTGTATGTATAGAATATTGGGGCATTTGTCTGCATAAGACACACCCACTACCTTTACATATTAGGGTAGTTTTTTTTTTTTTTTTACAAAATTTCCTCATATATATTGAATTTCATGGAAAACCTAATATGTATACGCACGGGTGTACATACGGGCTAATCTGTTTGTGTGTGCGTTTGTTTTCTATGTGCTTATAAATGCTTTTTGTAAATAAGTTTGTTATATATGTATACATACGTACGCCATGACTTTATGGCCAATATTATAATAAAAAAAATATTTAAAAAAAATACAAATAATAATAATAATCAGGGTATTTTCGACTACACACAATAAGTGTATATACGTGTACCTAGGAGCCTTAATTAGTTTATATTATGACCTTCTTTTTTTTTGCTACCTCTAAATCGATTGCATTAGTTATCGCTTGAAAGGTTTTTTAATCTTCTTATCATAGTAATCATCGATTCTTATATAATTATCAAGATATGTTCTATACCATTTTGTAGTCTACTTTCTTGTGTATCGATACAGAGATACAGTATCATGAGCTCTTTTGCTGAAGTATATCTATTCGAGTAACATATTTTTACAATTTTTTTCTTTTTTTTTTTTTTTTGTAATGGATTTATATATATAGTTATACTATCTTCACTTAAAAATCGGTGACAACTCTTACAACAACATGTGAACGTAATTTTGACTCGATATAGAATATACACGTATGTCTTAAGTTATTGATCGACATATAGGAGCAGTTTTGATTTATGTTTTTTTGTTAGATTCTTGACTTCTTTTAATAATTTTTAGACAGGGAGTGCAACTATTTTCAAATTTAATTTGCTGATCTAATAGCGTTTATGTCTAGTTACTGCTTTCTACCGTAGTTTATGCGAATGTGAAAATTCTAAATATAGACGAATAAATGGATCCACAATTGCATATATTACTACATACATATATATTAATATACATAAGGGGCACAAATTTCAGTGGTAGGCATAAAGGTGGAACATTCTTGAAAAATTCTGAAAATTCCGAACTACTTCTGCCAGTAGCGTACAATTTAAACTAAACATCAAATGTGCTTAAGTCTAAAAAAAATTTTTTTTTTTTGCATTCACTTCTTCAAGTTATTAATTTTTGTAACTAAAAGCAAAGTCTCAGACACACAGAGAAAGGGGGGAAGGGAAGGAAAAGGAAAATATGCTTTTTTTTGATTGTAACGTCCAAGCCAGAAATCGGTGAGCCATTCAATCATTTTTAAAAAAAGAAAAAAAATCAAAATTATTTCTAAAGATGTCTGTCAGCGTAATTATGAGTAATATCTAGGTTATTACAATACTTGATTTTGCTGATTTTTATTTCCGCGTATTATTTTTCATTTCTTTATGGAGTAAAATACCCAAGATTGATTTTCTCCAATGATTTTTACATTTTTTTTTTTTGTTATTTTTATTTTATTTGTAAGAAGTATATATATATAAAAATCACTTTTTTAAAATAAAAAAGATAGGATTATCACAAGTTAGAAGCAAGATAGCCATTAGTAAAAATCCACACAGTTGGTATTCAATTTTATATATATATGCTGGGGGATACTAGCAAAATGAGAATTGTAGTTTCTAGTCCTTGAATTTAACTAGCCAGAGGTAAAAACATATGTATAAATATAAATTTACATATATTATAGTTGATCGAAAATTCTTTATTAACTTATATTACACACATGTTTTAAAAGATCGCACTTGAACTGACAAAGTTATGGCCAAATACGAAACGAATATGATTTAATAGTTTTTAAGGAATTCTCTCAGCAATACGCAAATTTAGATGGAAATTTCACTAATACACCATTACCTAGCAGTATGTTTTCTCTTTCTTCCATGGATCTTTATGAATCATTTTGTTTCACCATGTGACTCTCTTCAGTCATATTGTCCGCTGCCTACCGCATTTGCAGGTCTTCAGATATTTGGAAAAAAAAACAAACAAAAAATTCACAAGGTAATCTGTAAGGTGCTAATCTGTTGATGTGTATCGAAAGGCCTCAAATTGTAGAGGAAGATATAGTTTTAAGCATTATTTTGATGTTTTTCCCAAATGCTAAAATACATAATCATACAGAAAATTGTCTAACTCGAAAAATTGAAACGTTACGAAAACAAAATCAAATTTTTGGAAAGTTCACTTAACTTAGATATTATAAGAACGTACCAAACTATTTAAGTTTGTATAAGGTTCGGAATTTCATCAATTTTTAATATGAAACAGTAAGCAGAGAAACCTCTATCGAATTTCAGCTTTGTATTGCAAGTTTACGATCTAAGAGAACATCATTAAAAGATTGAAAGTGTGTCCTATCCGTTAATCAATTTAATAGTAATTTGTCTCCTTATACAAATTTTTGTAGCCTTTACCATCAACACACTGAGAAAAGCGAAAGGGAAACCAGGTTAGTGCTAGTTCCGGTTAATTAAAAAGTTTCCAGAAATTTCCAAAGTTTAATGTTAATCTCTCTTATGCTGAAAAGTTCTTCCAATGCGTTACTAATAAAATTACAACCAAAAATGAGAACTGGACAGACATACAAAATCTTTAAAATCCTTTCCTCTAATGAATTTCCCTTGACATCCCTTGATACAGCTAGTTAGAAGTTACTCGATTCGTTCTTTAAAGATCACCCTTCCATCATCTAATTACTTCATTGCAGTGTACTTATTGAAGATTTCATAAATAAAGATAGATCGGTATCAGTCTTGATTAAATTTTGAATACAGAATGCGACGGTTCAGAAGTTAAAAAAAAAAACCAAAAAAAGTGCTCCACTTAAGCTTAATCAGACTAACACTGTAACATGCTTCTGTTGTGTAGTCTCCTTCTTGTTACATTAAATTAATTAAATCTCTTCAAAAAACACTCGGGAATCCGAGTTTCGTTGACTTCGTATGAAAGCAAATTATATTACTTATAAACTCTACCTTTCCTAAAGAGATTTAGGTCTATTTTAGATACTTCCTTTTAACTTAAGTTGGCAAATGCTGTTATGCTGGGTCCCGGGGCTTTTTTAAATAAAATAAATTTGAATGATTCTACTCGTTGTTCTAGGAAATGTTTTTGTAAAACAAGCAAAAGTAAATATAATGAAATAAATTATAATAAATAAACGTAGAAAATAATATATATTTACAATCCGCTGAGGATTATTTGTAGTCTAAATAGTTTCTAGAATTTAATCTCTTTATCACGCTTTTAATTTATTGTTTGGTATGATCCGTTACTAAACTCCTACTGGTTTACTACTAGTTCCGATCCAAGCCGGTGAATGTGCTTCTGTTTTTTTGCTCTCCCTTTTTATTCTTAATTTTATATTTTTTCCGATTCTTTTCTTCTTCTTATTTTTATAAAGATATTTTTGGCTTTTTTCGTTATTTATAAATTCTTTTAATTAAATTTAAGTTAAAAGTGTTAAATTCAAGATCAATCTTAAGCTTCCTTTCCCTTTTTGCTTAATTCAACTGTTACTCTATTGTAGAATAGAGATTGTAAAAACAAGGACACCAATGCAAAGGCGTTGTTTTGTTATAAAGCGTAGGATGAACGCACCTTGCATTTCCAGGTATCGATTATACGCCTTGTAACCTAAATACGCAAAAATTTTTATATAGTTTTTTTTTTTAAGAAACACGTTAATGAACTCAAGATTTTCAAGCGAAAATAGTATTTTTCTTTGGAAACTCTAAAGAACTACTGTTATTAAAAAGTCATATGAAAAACATAATGGAATTCTAGTGAGATTTATTTATTTTCTTTTTTTTTTAATTAGAACAAACACAACAGCCATGGAATACAAAACGAAAACATAAAGTTATTCACCAAAATTTGTCATGAAGTTGCGTAAATGCGCACATGCATCCATCGAAATTGATTTTGGAAACCGCTTAGAGGGCTTCTGAAAGCACGGGCACGGGCACGGTAGAAGTAAAAAGAGTAGAAATTAACGAAAACACATTTATAACAAGTAAATGGATAATAAAAAGTAGAAAATAAACATAATATTGATCGAGGTCGATATAGTTGCTGCTGTTGTTGTTGTTGTTGTTTTCATATACAACGTTAAATGTATATTTATATGTATTTATATGTGTGTGTATTAATATTTGTATATATTCTGTATTAACGACGCTTAAATGTATGCAAAGATTTATGAAAACCGTAAAAGGAACTTTTAAATAATATTCTGCATACATATATACCTTGTATAGCTGATGAAACTCTGAAACAATACGTCATTGAACGCGTAGTAAATTTCTTTTATTTTTATCCAGTGATCTGCAAAAAGAATTCCTATTGATTGTGCAACAAAAGCACACACAGTCAAACGAATATATATACTACAAATTATAAAGAGATACCCATTGGAATCCATTGTCGCTAAATAATTGCATTTTAAGTACAATTTAACATACATGCGTTTACAGATGCATGCATCATGTGTATTAACTTTATAGAAATTTTCATGGTTTTCCAATATTGATGTATGTGTGTTGCTTAATATTTAACAGAAAACAAAACACCTTAGTGCCGTTTTCGATATCCTTTAGAGCGATACATTCTCCCTTCATCCAACCACAATTTGACGTCATCGGTTCTCTAATTAATTTTCTCTTTTACTCCTACATATCACTTACATACATGTATTTATATTTACTTGAATACTATTGGCTGACATTTCTTGTTATGATTGCGCATGATTTTTTCCTACACTTGATGTAGATGTATGTGTGTGTGAAAAAGTATACGAACGCCAACAACATCGCAGATGCCTACGTAAGATATTAGGAAAACTAACATAAGAAAAATCTCAGAAAACTTAAGCATATACTGTCGCTGTTTGCCCTTAGTCAAGTACAGTTGAAGATTGGAGTTTGGTGTCTGTAAACAGCTCTGCGGGTAAGTTGTTCTTACTATTTTTTTTTACTCGAATGCCAAATAAAACAGGAAATATATTAAAATATATTAAAATAAAAGCAAAAAATTTTCAAAAAGTGTTTAAAATAAAACAATCTCTGTGTGGCTAATTAAATAATTAAAAAATTTTCTTAAATCTTTATAAGTGAGTTAATGAAAAGAAACTTTGTTATACAAAAAATCAAAAAAAAAAAAAATTGACTGAATTGCTAGTAAAAAAACATTTAATTAATTTATTTCATGCAAAAATAAAAAATAAATAAATAAATATATAAAACTAAGAGTTTAATATATACTCGTTTAAAAAATTTTGTATTTTCATTGCAGAGCTGGTTACGGAGGGGCATTGTGCGCCCCTGCTCTCAAAATTTCAAAGTTTAACTAAAAACGCGAGTTTAAAAATCGCTAATAGTCCACTAAACGAGGGTTTTTGATAAGATTCCGAAAGTGAGTTGAACCATATCTTGGTAAGTCACAAATTTACAGCTTTTTTAATTTTTTAAAAACTTTGAATAAAAACAGTTTAAGTGAGAAAAAAAAAAAAGGATTCAAAAATATAATTGTAAACATTTCTCGCCAAACTTCTGGTACAATTATATCATTCATAAGAATGACGGGAGACTGTAAGACGTATGTGGAAATTCTCTTCTTTTTTGTCTGTCCTAATAAATATTTCACATGATATTCCGTAGGAAATACAAAGCTAGGAATAGGTTCTTCGTTAGGTAATTACAAACTTTAAAAAAAATCCAAAAATTATTTCAATCACACTTA
The DNA here is from genome assembly GCA_000671755.1 of Glossina brevipalpis. Lineage (NCBI taxonomy): Eukaryota > Metazoa > Arthropoda > Insecta > Diptera > Glossinidae > Glossina > Glossina brevipalpis. The sequence goes on from KK351023.1 coordinate 1,447,520, forward strand.
AGTTGGTATTTGAGTGCAAACCCATTAGCTCAAATTCTTATTCCCATTGAAAATAATGGGTAAACAATCTTTACGAATAAATCGCAAATTTCGAATAGGCCCGATTTTGCATTACTTGTCTGTTCTCTAAATTCTTAAAGTCTTCAAAATTTGGAACAGGAGCTACGAAGCAATCGTAAAGAAATTTGAAAATAACCTTGACGCAAAAAACTCGATAAAATTAAGGGACCTAAAGGAGGAAACGAAATATCTGAAATGCAAGATATTGATTTTCGATAAAATTATTTACTCAGTCATCACTTTTGAAGTAACAAAAATTTAGACTAAGCTGACGCGAAGTTTGTTTTCGGTTTGGACGTAGTTTTTTTATTGTCCACCCACCATATGATTTATTTGCTTTGACACTTTGATGTCCTACAAGAAGCATTGAAATAGTTTACATAATACCATTCTAGTACAAGTTTTAGACACAGATATGCTATTTGCAAATTAAATAAGAATCGTATTATTATGAAAATGACATAATTCTTTATGAAAACTATCGAAATTTACGGGGAAAGAATTTTCCTAAAATGTTTCGTAAGTAGTGATAGGAAATAAAAAATTTGCAGAGCGCTTTGCATGCCATAGTTATAAAATAAAGGACCGCAGTCGGCCATTACGGAAAAGATTAACCAAAAATTCTCGCCAAAAAGGAATTAATAAAAATATCAAGGGAAATACAAAGAGTTAGAGCATTAGCAGTTATGACCGATTGAGAGGTGTTAAATTTATAATTTTCGAAAGCTTTATAAGCAGAAGTTTTGATTGAACAAGATAGAATTGGATCGTGGTTTTCAAAGAGATAAATTGTAAATAAACGTTAAAACTTCTTCTGTAAATAGTTTTTCTCAAACCGTGAATAAACTCTACGCTATTCACAATCCAGTGATGCGTATTTAATATGACATATCTCCGTATTCTCTTCTGTTTTTTTTTTGCTGCATTACTCTATACTTTGCAAATAGAAATCATGGCTGGATGGGTCTAAAATAAGAGAATATTTCCATCACTATGACCGTCGGCTAATTTATGATAACAGAGGAAATAATTTTTTTTATACCTACAATCGAAGGTGAAGGGTATATTCCATTTTGTCATTTGGTTTGTAACTACCAAAAGGAAACTTCGGAGACCACACAAAGTATATATATTCTTGACCAGCATCAAATTCAGAATCGATTTAAGCATGTCCGTCTGTCCGTCTGTGTGTGTAATGTCTGTGGTAAACATTCTCCTGGTCGCAAAAATGAAGGCATCGTCTTCACATTTGGAAGTTCTTGCACGCAGGTTGCTATTAAAAATGGACCATATCGGTCCAAGGACGCGCCCACAGTACGACATAGACTAAGAAGACCTCCTCTTTTGGAAGAAACAAAAATGGATTTTTGATCCTTACTCGTAAACTATAGCAGATAGATTTAGAAAATTTCCAAAAATGTTGCATTAGCTATCCCGTATTCTCTGTGCAAAAATGGAAAATATCGACTCCGCCCACTCGATATAACAGAATATTGAAATTTAATTCGTTTTGTGAAAATGTTTGCAACATTAAGAAAAATGCATTGAAAGTTCTTTCACTGCCACGTCCAACTATTACAATTTAGTTTTTCCCAATTTTTGTAAGATAAAAGTGGTGGGTGAGTCTTGATAATGCTAAGGACCTAAACACACTTTACTCAATATTTTTAAGACCCAAAACACACTTTGCTAAATAGTTTTAAGGACTCCAACGAAAATTGTTGACAATAAAATACTGAGGGCACACACCACTTTCGTCTTAAAAAGGAAAATTTAAATTTCGTTCGCATAATTGATTTTTTTCTATTTTTATTGAAATGGAAATTTTTATTGAATATTTTATTGAGTTTTTAAGCAATAAACAAGAAATTCAGAAAGAAGTCGTATTATTTGTACTGCACTGTAGTCGTATCCGTTAAACATTTTGGCCTCATTTCAATGCTAACCAACTTATACACATGCATTAACTCACCTCGAAAGTTGATGTCATTCAAAAATATGCATATATCCCTGCTCTTGTGGTGGGTCTCGACCGAGAAAGTGTCATTTCAAATTACATAGGTAGTAAATATTGAAAAATGGACAACCATAAATAACAAAAACAAAAAACACAGCTGAACAGATAAGAAGCTCCGCGGGAAAGCGTAGCTTGACGTTCAGACAACTTTTGTTAGGCTTTTGATGGGATTGGGAATGGGTGTCATCTATTAGGAAGAGGATCAGCTACATATAAAACTGTCACTGATTATATTTAAACTCACGACTTATTTAACAAATGTTGCAAAGACTTGATAAACAGGCTTTATACTGCCCACCTAAAATAGTCTGTACTTCGCAACGCGAAACGTTCACTTTCTCTTGTCTCTTGTCATAATACATACCTTGTACCTCGAATTAAAAATGATGTGCAAGGAATTTCATAAGGATAGAATTTCAAATTGATGGATTATCAGGTCTAATACATGTTAAATAAATAAATATTATGTATGTACGGTATGTATGTACGGTTCCTTTCGAGACTGTTTTTACTTATCCTGAGCGTGATTGAGGGCTGATTATGTTTAAGCCCAGCGCATATCTAATCTTTACGATTTTCAGAATTCCAAAAATATACACCAAATGGACAAAATGATGGGCGTGTAGCTAAACAGATGAGCTCAAATTTTGATGCTCTTCAAAGAGCATTATTTTTGGGTCGGAAAATGTATATCATTTTTGCACTGTGAGAATAGTAGATACATACAAAGACTCTCAGGCCCGTAATGCATTAAATGTGTGAAATGGTAACGGGGTTTCAAAGAGATAAAGCGCAAAAAACTCTAATTGACGAAAATGTTTCTTTACAAGAGATTTATTAACTGACTGTTCGTCCAGCAAGCTATCGCAAAACAAGAAAATTTTGAGTCTTTTTTATTTTTTTAATTACATAGAGAAATTAAATTATAAAAATTTCAGACAAAATAATCTTTAGTTTTTTGCTTTTTTTACCTTTTTTTTATCTATAATAGAGATTTACGCTGCTGAGTATGCATTAAGAAAGACAATTTCGAAAATCTTATTAATAACGCAAGAATTTAAAATTGCTCTGCCTCACTAACGGAGCGATTAGATTGATTAATTTTTTTCTTTGTGAAATTTAATGAATTCTTAAAAATCAAATTGAAAGCAAAATCAATTCAAATTGAATGGAGGACATATTGTAAAGCACCAAGCAGTAAAAGTAATGATGTCGGGTTAATGTGCAATTATGATGTTATCGTCATTGACTTTGTTAAGGTAGGTGAAGTTAAAGCATCAATAAAGGATCCTGAAATAAAATCAACCTTCAACGTTTGGCTACACCATCCAAGACTTTACAAAGACGAAGCGATAAATATCAATAAAAAATTTTATTCGAAACTTTTTTCCCCTTCTCTTTATAAATATATGTTTGAAAATCAAGCGAATTTTAAAATATTTCAAAATAAATCTGAAATCCATTAATTTTCAAAAATAATAAATACTAATAACAAAAGCAGCAACAAGAACAACAACAACAGTAACAAATGAAAGGTAAAGAAAAAAGGAAGAATATAAACAAAACTTAACTATAATCCCTATGCGCATCAATTAATTTGTAATTAATTTATAAATATTTCAATGTTACAACAACAATAATAAATATATATTTAAAAAAAGGAAATTATAAATTATAAAATATATATATATATATATAAAATATATATATATATAAAATAAAATATATATAAAATATATATATATATATATATATATAAATATATAAATATATATATATATATATATATAATATATATATATATATAAATATATATATATATATATGTCTGTATACATATCTATATATCTATATATATATATATATATATATTTATATATGTGTATGTATGTATGTATATGTACAAAAAAACACATCTATACGTAAACAAAAAAAAATGTAAACGAATAAATGTTTTTATGACAAAATAATTAAATTTATTGTATTTCGATGAGAAGGAATTCAGTAACGTAACAGTAACGGCGACAAATACAATATCTAATGAGTAATGAGCATCAATTCCATCTATCGCTCAAATTTCCTTTTGCATCTGTAAAGAATCTTTACTAAAAAGATTTCGATTTTATTTTAAAAAAGTAATTTAACAAAACACAAAAGCAAGATGAGTAGAAAGAAAATAAAAAAAAAAACAGATTCATTCAAACAACAGCAAAATCACTAAAGGGCTTCCAGGTGAAATTGTTGGGCTATAAAATGAGATTTTTATGATAAATTCATATGAAAAACAAAAATTATCATAAAAAGCTACGAAAACCAATAACACCACATTAATATAACTTTAGTTGAATGTTTAAAATCTACTCCGAGAAAATGAAAAAATAATAAAAAAATAAAATAAAATAAAATAAAGAAAACAACCAAAAATATCAAATTTAAAAAAAACATATCCTCTCACTTTAACAAAATCAAAAATATAACTCATCCATTTACCTAACAGCGAAAAAAAAATCGTGGAACTAATTTGTCGCTCCGTTTATGATCAAAACTATTATATGTATATGTATGTATATGTATATGTGTAGAGAATGACACCAAGTCTATCTGCTATTAGAATTGTTATTTGATTAAATGACTCGCTTAGAGACAAGCCGCCAGTAATTGAAAAATTAAAAATTCTAAAAAATTTTCAAATTATTTACACCGTTTGGTTACTATAGCTCGTTCAAGTTCTGCATCAACGTGAATATATTGTTTTAGTTTGTCTGTCACATCTCACAATGTGAGAATATTATGCATATTAGGCTAGCAATTGGTATGATCTTCGGGTTTAAATTGCTCCTCCTTCTTCATATCGTTCATGGTCATGAAACTGAGTTCATATGAGACTTAACTTGGCTTTGTGCACTCTGATCGTAAGTTTTATTAACGCTAATGTCGGGGAACTCCAAAATAATTTTTTGCTTTAAAAACGTCTCTTTGGGAAGTTTTGCGGTAACTGTGACTTAGATCAAAAAGGTCTAAACCGTGAAAAGCATATGCAGTTAAATATGCCAAGCAGCAAAACTTCTCCAAATGGCGCTTATCCGTTGTTGCTCTCTCGGTGCGCCACTTAACGCGAAAATCAACCCTGTTACTTAGATCACAGTAAGGTTAAGTCCCAAGTCCACCTTTGAGTTTGAGATACCCAAGTTTAGTCTCTTATTATCTACTATATTAGCTAAGATGAATAAATTAAGATTAAAAACGTATCCGGCAAACCTCTTGAAAGTTCCCACAAGTATTTTAATCGATAATCTATTAACATTCCACAACGATGCTACGATTTACAATCCAAAAACCTAGTTTCGAATATTTGTTGTAGTTACCTTAAATAGTCCGAATATATCCTTAACGACGAGACCCATTAACAAAAAGTTCTACGAGTTATCGGTGTTAGGTTTTTAAAATTCGCTTTAGGGCGTTTTGTAAATTTCTTACATGCTTTCTTTCAAAATTTTTGTTCATTAATGTGGAATCAGCATATCAATGATAACATAATAATAACAACTTTTTAAATGAATACAAAAAAATTACATAAAATTTCACACACGAATATATCGGAATTATAATAAAATGACTTGTAATTATTGCGCGGTAAGGCAACATAAAATAAAATCAATTAATAGCTTAAAAAAGTGGAAATCTATTACATACATATATGTACGCGTTTACAATAACATACACTAACCCATACGCACTCGAACATACACACACGCAATCAATTTCTTCCCTATTTACATGCATATATGCTTATACATATAAAAACAAAAAAAAAACAAAACAAAATCATAATTAAAAATATATTAAAAAAATCTATTAAAATTATCTGAAAAATGCAAAATAAAAAAAAAATTATAACCGAGAGTTTAGTGTTGTTTATAGGTTTTATGCCAATTTTATTTGAATTTATTTCATATAAAAAAGAAATCAGAAAGAAATTTTGTTCTTTTGAACAAACAAAAAATGAATTTTTAATAAAAAAAAAAAAAATTATTCCTATAAGTAAATGAATAAAATAAAAAAAATCAAACATTTTTGGAAGACATTAATTCTATGTGCATACTGAAATAAAAATAACAAAAAAAAAACAAACAAAAAATGATAATAAGAAAAATTTGTGGAAGGCAGCTTTCAAGAAAAGTAATTAATGAATATTTTAAAAAAAAGTTTGCCAACTTTTTTGGAAGATGTTTAAGTAATAAAGCTATAACTTAATAATTAATATTTAAACAACAACAACAACAGCAAAAACTTACGTAATGTTTCAGGCTTTCTAAAAAAAAAAAAAAAAAAAAAAACAAATATATACTGAAAGTCTAAAGAGTTAAAATTAATATTTTTCAAGCTGTGAGCGACAATAAATAATTAAAGCAAAAAATGGCAATTTTTTCTTCTTTTTTTTTATCAAAAGGCCATCAGACATTAATTCTTTAACATAAGTAAAATAAAACAAAAGATTTTTAAAACTCAACAATATAAATAATTGTTAATAATCTTGTTAGTAATTTGGTTTTTTCAGTTCATTTATTTATTAAGTTATCTTTAATAATATTTGCACAAACGTTAAAAGAATAAATAAGAAACTAAGAAAGTCTTATGTAATAACAACAAAAATAAAAATTTTATAATAATAATAATAATTATTATTACCCTTTATTTTTAAAAAAAATTCTCTGAAAAACCATATATATAATACAAATATATATATATATATATATATATATATATATTTATATGGATATATATATATTTATATATATTTATATATTTATATGTTTATATATACTTATATATATTATATATATATATATATATATATATATATATATATATGTATACGTATATATTATTAGGAATATTTGTAATATATAAATAGCAAATAATATCGTACATACATATATGCACAGTCTGCTTAATTTAACTTATCTACCATACATACACAAATGTATATATATATATATATATATATATATATATATATATATATATATATGTATGTATGTATATACATGCACACACATACTGCCATACATACATATTTAATAATGTTATTATTCTTATATAATTCAATTTGTAGCGGCAGTACACAGAATTTGAAACGAACAAACCAACCTTACAACAATTTACGTATATGTATTCAGTATGTGTATAAGCAAATTATATATATGAATCCATTCCATGTTATCTGATCTGTTCTTTGGTTTGACAACAATAACGCGTATCTGCAGTTTTTGTAGACAAAAACTCGTATGTATTAAACTAATGTACCTACACGCAAATATAACATAATATATATATATATATATATATATATATATATATAAAACAAAAACAAAAACAAAAGGAAGAATAATTCAATCCAACACACAAATAATATAATGCACTACCCAACCACCAATCATTACTCATATATATATACATAAAAATATATATATGAAATTAATTATATCTTATATATGAAAAGCAAAAGATTAAAATGAAAAAAAAAAAAAATTTTAAAATATACATATATATAGTGAGTTAAATGTTGTGTAACAAAGCCAACCCTTACGCAAAATGTGTTTCATTTCTCATTTTTTTTTTGAAACTTTTTATTTAATTTACAGGCGTGTCAAATTCATCGAACTAAATGTACCTTAAATCCAAAATGAGTAAAACGGTTATATTTGGCTTATTGCAACAGAGTTTTGATACCCTACGATATACTTCAATGTATTGTAACGGGAGTCTATAGTTGGGATCATTGCTCAGTGATACCCCCAGAATCCTATCAAAGAAATTTCTATAGAAAATGAATTGAATCTTCGTATGGGTTTAAATCAATTATATTATTTTATTAAAATTTATAGTTTTAGTACGTAGGTGTGCGGCGACAAGAAAACATGTAATGGAAAAATCTACAAGACGAATACATACAAAAGAAAAGCGTACAGGAGAAAAATGTCCAAGAGACAAATGTGCGGGAGAGAAATATTCAAGAGAAAAACTCATCAACGTGCTGGTGGACAAGCAGAGCAGCGATGCTTCTCAATTTATTTGCTTCGGTCTGCGGTCTATCTGTTGCCGATATAACTGTGTTTCGATGGTCTATTGACCGCGATCAGGTAACTGTCAATGATCTATTGCCAGCCAATTTATGACAAGGTAACTATACTTCGATGATTTGTCGATCGTCATTCTGCGATAAAATGACTATACTTGGATGATCTGTTGCTAGCCAATCTACGACAAGGTAACTGTACTCCGTGTTGATTGATTTAGAACGGCGTAATCGCAGTCAATTCCGAACAAAAAATGGTTAAACTATAGAAGGTCCATCAAGATTTCACCATCGGGGAGGAATTCAATGAGACAAGGGTATGAAAATGCACACCATTGCCATAAGGGCTCCGTTCCGGACAGAGACGTTAAGGTATGGGACTACTAACACTCACCATCTGGTATGTGATTGCCGATTACAAACTGAAGAAATATTTGTGCTATGCTTCTGTTTATATAGGCCTCTGCTACTGCACTACATGTACGAAGCATTTCAACACTAGTAAACTTATGCTTACCTGAGGAGAGTTGCATGTTCAAAATACAAATTGACTACCACACACATGTATAGCGCATTAAAACTTTAGTTTGCTTATATGCTGAGTACAGCTTTGATATGATGGTAGCTAACATAGTACGGACAGTGACATGACTTAAGAACTTGAGAACTAACAGCTACTATACCTGTGTGGAGGTGAACTACGTGCAAAAGTAGATCCTTTAAATGGTGTATAGTGAGAACTAGATGTTTAAGAGAAAGATGATAAGCCTTAAAAGAAGAGTTTATGTACTATCTTATGAAGTTATTAGGTATTAAAGTAAAAACAGTGATAAAGAAAATAGCAAATATACGTTTGTTTACGTAGATTAACTATGTGAGGAATTATTTACAGTAGACTACAGTTGTAAACGGACAACTTATAGACAACTTATGTGTACAGACAACTTATGTCGTTAGGGTTGGTAAAGAAACTGAAACAGTACATAGAAACTAAACTTAGAAATCTATCATATTAGGCAAATATACAAGAAGAAGAAGAAGAATAACGTTCCCTATAAATTGTTAGATGCAGTTCAAAGCAGGGTTTTTCTAGGTAGGATCACGCCCAATTTCAACCTATCTTGTGTCAGTCGATCGATGAGAGTACATGTACTGAATTTTAGAGATTTGACGCAATTTAGTCCTTTCACTAACAAAAGTCACAAAATGGTGCATAGGTGCACGTCCCTAAATTGATCCGAAATTTTACTCCATATTTTACAACAGAATATACTAGTATCCTTCAATGGGAGTTGGTAATATCTTTCGACAACACTTTCATCTGGAGAGCATTTCTGTGAGCATGAACTGTTCTGAAGGAAACGATAGACAAATTAGTAGACCTAATTAATATACACTAAGCTTATCCGTAACCGTAGCTGAGTTGTTAAGAAGTGCCACTAGCAAGTCGGTATACGTGGCTACATAATGAGCGTAATGTTTGTGTAAGAAAATGACACTTGTACTTAATCATATTAGAAGGCGACAGCAATGATCAAATGTCAATATCTACGTGCATTAATATACGATACGATACGTTCTTAACTAACGAATTGATAGCAATTTGCGTGTTTTAAATGTTACTCACAGCGGCAACGGCAACTCTTATCTGTGCTATTCTATTATATCATTTTTATACACACTGGATGTTTATAATAAAGTCACATCATCGTTGTTTTAGTCGCGATTTAGCTGGCTTCGAGATTAGTTGCGTTTTTTGTGGTTATAGTCTTGGGAAATATTTTGTTTAATATACTTGAGATAGTATTTAACATAGAAAAGTCATTTTCGATTAAAAAAAAAATAATGTCCGTTAGTTTTGTTGATGTTCCTGCAGGAAATGATTTTCCTTTGCAAAATTTACCGTACGGTGTTTTTTCAACAAAAAGCAATGTAAGTTCCTACTTTCCTTTTTTAATTTTTCGGCTTTTGCCGGATAAATCTTAATTTAATGATCAAGAAGATACAGATACAGTGACTGTTCAAGTCAATTGCACGCTTTTTAAGCAAGACAACGGCATGAAATATATAAAAATAAAACGGAAATAGTGCAATTGGTCCCTAGACCTAGTATTGCTAGTTCATATATTAAGATAGGGAAGAATATAATAAACTAATCTTTCTGTTTGTAAAATTTAGAGAAGCATTCTTTTGATACCTTTTACGATATCTGGGTTTTGCAGCAGCCTAAAATTCTAATTTACATTTAATTTACAACAATTAATTTAGTTACGTTTATCTGCGTATTCGATGGGCCACTAAATAAAATACGTCGCGATTTTACATACAAATCGGGAAAGTGGGCATCACAGCTTCGCTCCAAAGAAAATATTTCATATTTGTGTTGTGCGTTCTGCGATCAAAAATATTCCCGTTCGTTATAATAAATATAAATTTTCCGAAATTTATAATATAAAAAAATAAGCGTAATGAATCATGTACGATAAACTCTTCTTTCTGCAGCAACAATCCAAAATATATATAAAAACACCTACAACGGTATTTTGGAATTCGATATACGATGCAAATGAATTCATTACGTTACATTTTATTGAAATTATAATGCAATCGAATACCACGATTACAATTATGAAATTTTCAAAATATAAAGCAAGACTCTCCAGCTTCTGTAATAAGTAAAATACTATTTAAATCCATGCAAAATGGTCTGGGTTTCCAAAATATTCACATTCATGTTCCATCATTCATGTTAGTACATTTGTCCAATGCTTGCAATGCCTTGGACTATGCATCTGATATCCTAAAAAATAATTAAATATGATTTTAAAAAAAACTTGCTAGCATCACGAATAAATGTCTGTCTGTCTGATTATTTCAATTTTTTATACATACTCCTAAAAAGCATGGGTATACTAAGTTTGTGCTTGCGTTTGTAATATTAACAATAGGCGTTAGACACCTCATAAAGTGGTACATATTCTTAATCAGAGTTGAATCTGAAACTTGGACCATATATTTACAAAGACGTTCTAAACCTCATTGCAAATATAAGACATGATTCAATTCAAATATGCTCACATTAGCAAAAAAAAAATAAGTTAAAGAACAAAACTTGATAGAATTATATCCTAGACTTGTCTGAAAGTTCAGTATAAAACAGCTTCGACTGGCAAACCGAGACGTCGACAATTTATAATTTTTATGAATTGGCTTGAGATAGATAATGGGTATGAAAAGTTTGCCCTAATGCAGCTATGATTTTCTCACTTTTTGCCTAATAAACTCACTAAATATATGTCGAGTTTAAAAACCAACTAAATTACCTCTAAAGTCCGTCCAAAATAGTGAAAAAATCATTTTGAATTCTATATATTTGTCAGTTTTTTACAAAAGAAGTATTTCCGTATTACAATTTAAAGTAAATTAATAGTCTACTTAATGAAAGTTAACTTTGTCTTGCATATATAGCTGGCTGGCATATAGCTGGCTGGTCTTGAAAAATTGAGCTGAGATCAACTATATAATTTCTCGCCTGTTCTTTTTGGTATCAGTTTATTTCTCATAAATTTTTCAGGCTTCAATCGTTGTGGTCGATTTAAACACTCTCTTCTCTTTCATATCGTGATTATAGTGCTTTCGCTTAACGTAACAAATATCTTCATAAGAGGTGAAGATACTGTGTGTTAAGTTCCTAAATACTGAAAAAGAAAAAGGGCTTTTGGTTGCAACTTTATCACGTAGCTACTAAGATGTTAATCAGGTTTAACTGCATTTAAATATTAATGCGATGCAGAAAGAATGAAAGAAATTTACATAAATTAGTAATCAAACTGGTTTAGTTAGTAAGTGGGCCCATAAACTTTTATATTCATGGTTTGTAAAAGTGTATGTGCAGGTGTAAATACTTGCATATATTAATAAAATATCCATATACATGGATACTGATAACAAAATCGTAATTTCTGAGACAATCTAGTCTCGTTGCTAAGATCAAAATTTAAGAAAAAATATTTTTTAAATCATTTAAGGGTTAATTTATTTTGCTATTGCTCTTTAGCCACAAAAACATCTTTGTGTAGCCATTGGTAATTATGTCTTGGATTTATTCGGAGTGGCTCACCTTTATCCAGCAGATGTCCAGGTAAACAAATAATAACTTTGATCACACGATCATTAGAAAATAAATCATAATTTTCTTCGTTGTGATCTCTTGATTTTTATTAAAAAGGACGCTTTGAGATCATCTACATTGAATTTGTTAATGAGTCTCGGCTATGATGCTTGGCGTATAGTAAGGACGCGAACTCATGAATTGTTATTGAAAAATTCCCAACTAGAACATGATGCCACTTTAGTTAAAAAGTATGTACGTACGCATATTGCATATATTTATGTTAATAAGAAAATTATTATTTGTCTATGTTGAACTCTCTGAAGAGTTATTATACCTCAAAAGGAGGTTGAAATGCATTTGCCTGCGGACGTTGGTGATTATACTGACTTCTACTCTTCTATACATCATGCAACGAATGTCGGTATTATGTTTCGTGGCAAAGAGAATGCTTTGATGCCCAATTGGCGTCATATACCTGTTGGTTATCATGGCCGTGCTAGTTCAGTTGTTGTGTCTGGCACGCCAATACGGCGCCCGTTAGGTCAAACTTTGCCCGTAGAAGGTCAACCTCCTGTATTCGGCGCTTGCAAATTGTTGGACTTTGAACTGGAGATGGCTTTTTTTGTTGGTGGACCTGGTAACAAATTAGGTGAACGTATTCCCGTTGAAGAAGCATGGAAAAATGTTTTCGGTTTCACTCTAATGAACGATTGGAGTGCTCGCGATATACAAAAATGGGAGTATGTACCTTTGGGTCCATTCACAGCCAAAAATTTGGGCACAACTATATCGCCATGGATTATACCAGTAGCAGCTTTGGAACCATTTATTGTTAATAATTACGCTCAAGATCCGGAAGTGTTCCCCTATTTGAAGCACAACAAGTCCTTCAATTTTGACATTAATTTGCTGGTTTCATTAAAACGTAAATTCAAATAATTATTTTGGAATTAAAAAACCGAACTAATTTAATTGTTTTTTCTAGCTGAGAATGGTGAAGAAACAGTGATATGCAAATCGAACTACAAACATTTGTACTGGACACCAATGCAGCAAATTGCTCATCATACCGTTACCGGATGTAATATCAGACCAGGCGACTTAATGGCATCAGGTACTATTAGTGGTGAAACTGAGGACTCCTTTGGTTCTATGCTAGAATTAAGCTGGCGTGGGACGAAATCGGTACAACTTAATGGAAACCTTACTCGCAAATTCATACAAGATGGTGACGAAATTATTATTCGTGGCTACTCTGAACGCAATGGTCTCCGTATAGGTTTCGGTGAATGTAAAGGAAAAGTTTTACCAGCAATACCTTTCGGAAAATGAACATAATGAAAATTATGTAAATTTTTTTTTAGGATTTTTTACAATATAATAAAATATGTTTCACCTAAATACTAAAAGTTTTAAATTTTCTATTAGGTCTTAAAAAATTGAACACAGAAAAAATGGTAAAAAATTACTTCGTAGAAAGAATTAAGTATTTTGTTTTATTAATAATTACAATTTTATGAAAATCATCCCAGTACGTCAGTAAGATAGAGTGGACTATTATTACAAAAACATTACTTTACATATACTATTTAGGATTTAAAATTAAACCATGAAATAGAAAACATTTTAAATTTGTTGTACTCCAGATTTTAATTACATAGCAGTTAAGATTTTAAAGTAAGCACTCAAGTATATAGTAGATTTTACTAACAAACGCTATGTCAATCAAAATTTAATTCTTTCTACTACCGCGAAAAAAGGAATACCAAACTTCCAATTCTTCGTAGGAACTTTCGTAGTTTCGTGCTTTCTTTGGTCACTCCAACGTCCTTGCACGCTTTTTTAAACATGTTTTCTGCAAATTGTTATATAAATATTATGAAATTAATTAAATTAAATTCAGATTTTTTTAACATTGTTAACCTATGTTATATATATAGTGAAGCTTATATCTTAAAGTATAGTTAGATCCGTGCAGTTCAATTGCACACGCAAGAACAAGAAGTTTATTTTTTATTCATTTTACCTCTTTATTTTTGAAAAGTCAAGAACGCATTACAAAAATTATAAAAAAAACTTACAACATAAGCTAAGTAAATTTAGTAAACGATAACTCATGTTGGAGGTGATTTACAAAACTAATATCGATTAAATCAATCCACTCCAAACGAAATTTAAATACTACAAATAACGGATGTAATCATAAAATTGACCGTTTAAATATTTCGAGACATTTGCGAAAACATTCGATGATAAAAAAAGGTTGATGTCGTGTATTTTCCTTATAAAATAATGTTTAAAAAAATAATTTTTTATATATTTAAAAATAATTATTAATAAAAGTGATATAATTATTATTTTTAGATAACTATCTTTTAACGAATTTATTTTTAGCAAATTTGACGCTAACAATTATTTGCCCCCCTAAATGGGGGATTTTTAAATAAAATGGCAACCCTGCTAGGCAGCAATGTTACGTGCAAGCAGAGAAACTGGCGCCGGGTCGGCCTTTCTAGACAAAACTTTGTGTTTTATTTTAATTTCTCAGTACATACACAAAACAAATTGTCTTAAACATTGACTAAAAGTGGAAAGTCAAGCACTTTTGTGATAATTTTCCGTTTTTAGCACTAATTTTCTTTCAATCAGTTATTCGATTTATGTGAGTGAGTAATTTAATATAAATATAACAAAAATAAATTTAATAATCGAAAAATAAATAGTAAATAAAAACTCAAATTTACTGCATACGTATAAAAATTAAATTGCTAAGAGTGAAATTTTTTCTGTTATTCTATTTGTGCGTCGAATATAAATGAAAGAAAGAAAAAACTAAACAATGCAAAATTGTTGCAAAACTTCGTAAAAACATTTGGAAAAATCAATGAAAGCAATGTTCGTTTGTGCGCCATGGCATAAAAAAGACTATTGTAATAAACCACCACCCATATAGACTAAGAAGTAAAAAGTAATAGAAATAAACAGGAAAAAAAAAGTCAAAAAAGGAAATAATCTCACAGCTTTTAAAAATCTAACACGCCAACAATGTTTAATATATCATCGTCAGAAACACCTACATAAATGCTAGAATATTTATTTATGCTAAGAAATACGTTTTTTACTTTATCCTCTTTAAATAAGTCTCTTTCATTTAGAGGTACTTTTATTCTTTACTTTTCTAAATGCCTTTCAAACAGTTTCGCAAGCATATCTGTTAAGCAAATGCATACAAACAATAAGTACAGACAGAGTGAGTGAGTGTGTGTGTGTGTGTTGCGTTTTCTTCTTCCCGGATAAAATATATCTTCAGATGCATTTTGCACATACATTTCCAGATGCACAGACAGATATGCAATGCCATCCGAACAAATGAGACGGAAAATAGAAATAAAAACTCAGACATTTGCACACGCACAACTGCTTTTTATCAAAGGTAATAAGTCTAAGCACGAGCGCGATGTAGTTATATATGAATACGTGGCGCCATTGTACACTTCTAATTCAAATGGTGAAAAGAGAGTCGAGATCATCTTTGAAATGATTAATAATGAAACAAAGTTATTTGTTGTGCACGCATTCATAAATAAATTATAAAAAATATTCTTATTTTTTAAATATTTTCAAATATTTTTGTCTAATTTCAAGAGCAATTAGAATTCAATATCGTTCAAGATCGTTTATAAGAATGTGGAACAGGCAATGGTATACACTTAGTACAGGGTGTCAATACCTGGTAACTTTATAGCTCATTTCGTATTCCACTTGATCTGCTGAACGTAAAAGTACTGCTGCATACACAGGTATCATTTCTAAAACGTGATTTCGCTGTTAAATGATACATTACAATTGCCGAAACTCTCTTATAGTTGGCAACACTGTTTCATTCTATACGTTAGTGAAAATGTCGAAAAGTATTTATAATTTCTTTTTTGAATGCCTCATTTGCCAAATCGATTGACTCTATAAAATAAAAACTAGACAAAAGTGATAAAATTGTTTGTTTACATTTTTTTACGCTTTGTGCTTAGTAACGATAGAAAACGGTTGTCGTATGCATTTTGATAAAAAATGTTTTAGCTAAAATATTATTACGATTTATATTAGAGTATGGATGACTTCCAAATGTTATCATTTATTGTGTTGTTAATATTTACTATTAAATAAGTTCGTTTTGATTATATACAGTTAAGAGTCCATCAAGCGCGTTGACATTAACATTTAAAAAATTCAAAAGGTGAAGTTAATGGATTTGCCAAGTGAAGCATGCATTTTGGTGAACTTTTCCATAGCACGATTTGTATTTTAATTCTGCTAAATAAAAAATATAATTAATTAGGCATCTTGTGCAGTACGCACTAACCACCTTTTATGGTGAAAAATAAAACAAATTCCAGGAATTTTCTTATACAAAAGTTATTCAAGAAATAGGCTCTGGCTATCTTCATTGTGTATCGTATTTTGATATTCCCGAATACTTAGTTAAGGAATTGTATAAATTGTTATTAAGCTTGATATGTTTTTAAAAAAAAAACTTTAATTATATATTACCTTATGATTTTTAGAAACAATTATTATAATATTGCATTCTAAGAAAACTAAGCAGATTATATATATATATATATATATATATATATATGTTTAACAGGAAATAATATAAAGATACAAACCTTTTATTATAAACGGAATAGCTATTTGGTTGGTGCAAGACCACAAGGTGCAAGGCATAAGGTGAAAACAATGAATACAAAACACGGAAAAACCGTAACAGTGACACAAGAAAAAGAACTAATGGGAACAAAAAAAAACCAATATAAGGAAAACTGGCTAAGAAGGTGAAAAAACAAATTAAAAAAGGCATAGCAGAGAAAACATTTGAAGAAGTAATTAAATAAGAAAGGCTGAGTGAAAAAAAGGACTTAGCTTTTTAAATGTATCGCATACCTATAAGGGATATCCATTGAGTGAATTATCGTTTCGCAATATAAGAGGTCGAGAAGTATTCATGTCGCCTAATCCAATGTTTGCAGAAAAATTGAAGAGCAAAGATATGCGGAGAATTAGCCCCCTATCTTTGACTCCAACCAAAATGCTTTATTGCAAAAAAAAAAAAAAAAAAAAGTGTAGCTAATTTTAAAGCATATGAAGATCGGATATCGTTACTTTTTCCCAGTAGGAATTCATGAATAATTCAATTTAATTTTTCAATTTAATAAACATTAGAAGAGAGAATATATTTGAGAATCATAGCGGCGGTGGTAGGATCTACTGTTGAATTTGGTTAGCAAAAGAATCTTGACAATTCAGCGGGTGTAATTGAATGAAAAATCATTAAAATAACTAGAAATGCTTTCAGTATATTTTGTTTATAAAAATGGATCAGTTTCGTTGTGTTAGGCCTGCGAATTCCTGACTTTTTAATTGATCGTTCGTTTGCTTTTTATTATTGTTTGCTTTCATTTATGATCCGTATTATAATATATACGCAATAATATATGCTTATCTTTCTCTGAATAATATATGGGTTATCAGTTACGAAGGCAAGTAGAGTCATTTTAATACAAAGAATTTATTGGATTAATTCAAATTTCGGACAAATTTTTCATTTAAAATTTATAATTGATATCCTTCTTATTTAGATATAATAATGGCTGCAATCGTAAATTTTCGCAATTTAACATATCAGTGAACAAAAAAATCGAAATACGCTCCTTAATAATATTCTTGATAAAAGCACAGCGGGCATATTTCAAGAGATCAGATCACCATGTCTCGTAGAGACATTTTGATGTTCACATACTTGATAAGCGCTTTAGTTTATAGTTGGGCAGGTAAATATTGGATTATTTAGAAATGCATGCTAATATTAATAATTCGTTTTTGTGTAGCTCCTAAGCCTTTTAGTTGCATGAGTTTAATGGAAGATGATCGTACACTTATGGAGGAGGATGAAGATGATTCCGAAGAGAACGCAGGCAATCATCAGTTAGATGTACCGGAGTTAACAGTTACAGATTTTGAAAGTGCTTCAAATCGACAATCAATCCCATTTATCCCACACTTGCGCATATGCCCTACTGATTACACTTTTTGTTTTTCTCTTTGGCGTCAAACAGAAAATGGATCGCATATAGAGAAGCAAGGTAATTTAACAAACCTTTAATGAAGTGCATTCCATGGAGAATTCTCCACAGTAATTTTAAAACAAAATTACAAAACTCTCATATTTTGTAGTGCTAGCAGTTGCCCGGGTAGCTCAGTCGGTAGAGCATTGGACTTTTAATCCAAGGGTCCAGGGTTCAAGTCCCTGCTCGGGCGAACATTTTTTTTTTAAATGTTTAATTAGAAAAACTTTTTTTAAGGATGTTGGAAAGACAGTACTGAGGGCAATGCCACCTGCAGTCACTCTGAATGTGTGAGTTCGTCTCCTACTTCACGTAATACTTCTCTGTATTATTGTTGTTGCTCCGGTGAAGCTTGTAACCGTAATGTTGCCGTAGTGGAGTCTTCGCCTTTACAGGTATTGTAAAGTTCACATTAATTTCAAAACATTTATTTTACTTATATTTGCCTCTATTTTTCTTAAATAGCTTTCTAAACCTCAATTTGCGGTTTCTAAGAATTATTATGAGACACATGATGTTCTTAATTGGTCCACTACAAATTTATGGCTGGCCATAATGACAGCTTGCTTGATTATAACAACGGTTACCTCCTTTATATATTGTCGAACGGCAAGGGAAAAGTCTGAACCAGAAGAGGCACCCTTGGCACCTTCGGGACCTGGATACAGTTCAAATTTGCGCAATGTGGATAATTTAAATTTAATTTGTATGCTAGGTAGTGGTAAATACGGAACAGTTATGAAAGGTCTGCTGCACGACCAAGAAGTTGCTGTAAAAATCTTTCCAGAAGCTCATCACCAATATTTTATAAACGAAAGGAATATTTACTCTTTACCACTAATGGAAAGCCCAGCTTTGCTGGCTTATTTTGGTAATTTTATCAGCAGGTACCACACCACCAAAAAATTTCATATATTTTCTTTTATAACGTTTAGGCTTTGATGAACGCCAAACCTTGGAGGGCAGAATGGAATATCAACTGGTTCTCTCTCTAGCTCCGTTAGGTAACTTACAAGATTGGCTAATAGCTAACACAATGAATTTTGAAATCTTCTGTGGAATGGTGAAATCTATTACAAGGGGATTATCGCATCTGCATACAGAATTAAAGCGAGCAGAAGATCATAAGCCATGCATAGCTCACCGAGATCTTAATACACGCAATATTTTGGTTAAATCAGATCGAACATGCTGCATCTCGGACTTTGGCTTTGCTCTCAAAGTGTTTGGATCTCGGTATGAATACAAGGGGGAAATTGCGGAAGCAGAGACAAAAAGTATTAACGAAGTAGGAACGTTAAGGTACATGGCTCCAGAACTTCTTGAAGGTGCTGTAAACTTAAGAGATTGCGAAGCATCGCTTAAGCAAATGGACGTATACGCTTTGGGTCTTGTGTTGTGGGAAGTAGCTACACGTTGCACGGATTTCTATCCTGTAGCTCAGATAACACCACCCTACAAAGCACCTTATGAACTGGAAGTGGGTTCCCATCCGTCATTTGATCAAATGCAATCATTGGTCGTACGTCATAAAGCGAGACCGCTTTTTCCTAACGGTTGGGGAGGCGGTTCAGCTGCCAAATTAGTTAGAGACACATGTGAAGACTGCTGGGACCATGATGCAGAAGCACGTTTGACGTCCTTGTGTGCAGAAGAGCGGATGCATGAGGTGCAAAATATGGGTTTGCGTTTAAATCACCATCTAACAGCTACCACTCCACTTTTAAGTGCTAACAATTTGTGCAAGGAGATCGCAGACTCCAATGATAGTCCGAACCATAACGATACGATACCACATCAAATTGATATTAACTGCTCAGATACATCAACATTATTGAATCCGCCACCTAATAAAAAAATTCTTCCTCCACAAACTATAGAAATAGTGGATACTGATCAAAGCACAAGTAACTCGGTAATAATCGAGAAAAACCATCTGATACAAACCCAATTACAGCTTCAACCCTATCAGGGACGTAACCCTTGCTTGGAAAGGAACTTAGCCCCTGTGTCCGCACGTTCTCCTCAGCGTCTAATACAACGTAGTAAAAAACACAGTTTCCAATCTCAAGCAGGCGAAGAGCATAGTTTGTCTTGTTTGGAAGACGATGTGTCTGTTGAGGAGCTTATCACAGGTGGTAATTCTAAAAAGTTTCCTTCTCTAACTCGGGAAGAGACGTCAAATATGGGGCAGGGCTTCCCCAAGCAACATAACACGGACAAAAAACTAAAGGGCTGGCATGGAGTTAGAGCTTTAATACAAAAAAGGCTTTTCCGTAAATCAGAAGACTCAGGTGTACAGGTATTTCGACAAATTAATGGAGGTGATGAGAAATCAAGTTTGGTAGACAATCGTCAAGTAGCAGTCTTAAAAGGTCTGGATAAAAATGCAACTGCTCATCCCGTAGTCATAAGTTTTATAGATAACGAACAGACAACACATTGTGTTAAACCCGCTCAATATAAAACAACAGTAGAATGCAATGGCAATGGTGTTATAAGGAGACCTAACAATCTGGACCTAAGTCCATTAAGTGGAAGCAATAGTATGAAACAGTCGTCTCCACCAAACATACCAAGCAATCAAATATCTACAATAACTGAAGAGGAAAACGATAACAACTATGAAGGGGTTGATCAACGCTTAAAAAGTTTAAATGAACGAAGATCTACGCCTTCACGTATTATTCCTCGTTCTAATTCTTCAAATTTAAAGCCAATAGAGAACATTTACAACAATATGTATGAAAGTAGTGGATTTGAAATTCTGCGGCATACAAATAGTTTAAAAGAAGCCGCAGAAAGAAATCACTCTATGTCCGAACCACAATTCCGTAGACAACGCAGTTTAGAAGTTTTTCGCGAAGTTTTTAATGCACGTGCCAGTAGCGAACGGCTTAGAAATCCAAGTCAGCGAGTCAAGACACCTGGAGATGTACCACCATCAGTACGTAAAGTGCGAGCGTCAAAAACTTTAAGTTTATATGATGATCGTATGATGGATCCAACATCCTTGAACGTACTTTAGCACGAGGAAGTTCTGCTATTGGAATTGTAAGCCAGTTAGCAGGACTTAATAAATTCGAATACCCTTAGAGACCTTTAGTATATATCCGCAAAGCATAACTGAATATGCCTTCATAATCATTCGTTTATATGTCTACCAAGAACACACAACGCAACCATTTCACATAAATCAAGGGAGCTCCCACTTTCAACATCCCTGGATCGCATAGAAATAGACGGGTTGTTGATTATTTAATTATTATTAATAATATATAATAATAAATGTAATTATTAAGTTGACTATTGATATTTGCTTTAAGTTACACGCGGCCCGCCAGCCGTAGCTTGGACATCCTTCACACACAAACATTGCAACCATTTAAATGTATTTACAGTACGTAATAGTATTTAACACCAAAGGTTTTTCTTGTACTGCATAAAATCTAGAAATATGAGATTGTGCTCTGTCGACATTTTTTTTCGACATTGCACACAAATTTAGAATCTGTCGACGACAAACAGTTAACTTAGCAACAATTAGGGAAATGTACGTAGCTTGAAATATTACCTGGATTGAAAAAAAAAAAAAAAAATTAGTAAAAGTTGGCGACTGAAATGAGAATGAATGCAAAGAACAAACTTCTTAGACATTGAATTTAGATATATATATAGTTATTTCTATATGGAAAAGGTGTGTAAAACACATATTTACGTAGGAAAACTTTAAAAATATGTAGATGGCAAATATATGTCTTTCCTTAGTTTATTAATTTAATAAATGTACTTCATAGATAAACAAAAAGACTCTTGTGTCATCTAGCCATTTCTGAGAGAAAATTACAACAGTTTGACGGTTTTAACCAACAGATAGATTAGCATAGATCCCTTTATTATATATTACGCAGTAAGATACATGTGACTTTGTATATCTTATTTGACTATAGCTCGTAAAAATCGGGTATCAAAGTTGAAGTTTTTTTTGTTTAATATCTGAGATGAATATGAATGAAAATTGAACTCATCAAGGTCACACAGTTCTGTAGTCCATTAACAAATAGGCCTTCTAGTATGTAATTCTTTAATAAAACATTTAGATTTAATTTCCTTAATTTCGTTTCTTTTTTTTTTTTTTTTTAATTTCATGCTTAAGTGTAATACAACACACGCTCATATAAATAAACAGACACAACTATATATGTATATATATAAATCACAAATATATCAAAAATGTTCGATTATTTAAAATAGCGTTGATTGATTTTCTTTCTCCTCTTGCATAAAATATAAAAGAATCTATATATTTGTATGTACGTAACTAAACTTAATTTGTTGATAAAAAAGAAAAAAGAAAAAAAATTATAACAAAAATAAAAAGAGAGGAAATCCCTATATACCACTAATTTATATTCGGTGCCATGCATTTAAATACGAGACAAAATTCAAATGCATATAATTGTGTTCAACACAAGTAACGAAGTAAGTGATTAGACTTGTAAATGGAAATTTGTTTGTGGCCTTTCCTTTAATTCAATATCGATCGGCAAGCTTGGTTTATTTATTAGCAATGTTTTAACATCCATTTCAACATCACTGCCTTTCCATACGATTTCGAAATTACGTATTAGCTGAAGAAGTGAACACAAATTTTTGCTTTATATGCATGGAAGATATTCATATGTACATACACATATAAACAACATATTATAAATTTATGTTAACTATATGCGTATGCTAACTATTTATTACCCTTATTAAAAACACTAGTATATTTTGTTCCGCTAAACGTCGAGCTATGCAAGCTCGCATACCATGTCCGAACGGTAATACCAAATATGGATTCATATCACTTCTACGCTGATCAATCCAACGTTCAGGTCTAAACTTTGTAGCATCTTTGAAGTTCGATTCTAAACGGCAGGCAACCAGATTTTGCGTTACTACCACAGTCTGTATAATGTGTGAACGGAATAGGTCTTTGAACAATTTTTCTTCACTTTTATTATTTTAATAAGAATTCTTTCGCATCTTGAAATATTTTAATTTACTTACTCCTTTAGGTACCTGATAGCCACCAAATATGAGATCGCGTTGCAATATGCGACCAACACCCACCGATATCGGATTTAAGCGAAAAACTTCTTTCAATAATGCTCTAGCGTAAGGAATTCCCGTATTAAGCACGTCCCCTTCCAGAGGAGAGGTTCGATTTGTTAGAACTTTTTCACATTCTATATAAAGTTTCTGTTGAACCTGAGGATTTTTCGCTATATAGTAGAGTGCAAAGGCTGTAGTGTATGATGTGGTATCAATACCTGCCAAAAGCAAATCGGCTGCCATTCCTACAACATCACTTAAATCTAATTTAGGATTTTTTAAATACTCTTCGATTAATGATGTTCTTTTTAGAGGTGAAAAACTATCGCCGCTATTAGATTCCTTGAAAAAGCATAACTTTTGAGAGACCAAATCTACGGCAAAGCTTTCCATATATTCTTGAGATTTACGTAACTTTATATAAGATGGTGTTTCGAAGTAACGCCATAATTGAAAACCTTGATCAGTAGGTAAAATTAAACTGTTAGTTGTTTCGGCAGCCAGCATAAGTCTTGAAGATCTCGAGGTAGGTAATTGCTCATCAGCCTTAAACGATTCAAGCCGTTCACCGAAGGTTATTAAACAAGTCACTATAATTATTAAGTCAAATCGTAAATCGTTTAATAAATTAACTCATACAGTTTTATATAGTTAGTTGTACTTACGTTCTAAATTTAAACGTGATATTTTTGGTAAAGCATCAAAACTTTGCTCTTTTGGTAGATAAACTAAAAATTCTTTTGTTATTTCGTCGACATCAGATAAGAAACTGCGTACCGATTTTGGAGCACTAATTTCTTTTTGCAATTCAGAACGTAAGCGCCACCATTCGCTGCCATTGCTAAATATATGTTTTTAAAGATTTTTTTGTGAATTCTTCATTTTTATTTATTTTTTTCTCTACATACGTTGGTAATAGACCAGTTGATCGGTAAATATGGGGGCGATCTTTGCGATACTTAGCTAACGCTAAATGACTTCGGCGTAAAGGATAATCTTTCTCATTGAGTAAAATGGCTATATCTCGGGGATCGTATAGCCAAACAATATCCTCACCGGGTATCATAGTTTCTTTGACGATAACGCCATACTTATCGTATTTGTCACGACTGGCTTTATGCAGCTTTAGCCATGAGTAACGGCCAACAATTGGTAAATAATTAAAAATATTACCCAAACCCAATGGTCCTTTGGGACCCGGTATATCATTATAAGGTTTAGCAAAGCCGCTAACTATTTTGCCGGCTTCTGTCGAAAATAACTTAGAGAATTGCTTTTGTCGAGTTTGTAAAATACGTTTCATTTTTTTTTTTTTTTTTTTTTTTGTTCAGCTGTTTTTTTTTATCCGCGTGTTCTAATCTTTATTTACTGTTGGAGAAAACTGAAGGTGACGGCGAGATACTATTACACACAATTTTCAAGTACAAATCAAAAAATATATTTTCAACGCTTTATCTTACCGAAAGCTATTTATAGCCAGTGTAGAGCTTTATTCTGATTATGATAGCAAATTTGTATAAAAAAAAGAAAAGAAAGAAACAGCTAAAGCTTGACTTAAAGCTAAAGTTTCAAATTTTAAAGAAATAAGAACAATGCCAGATCTGTTTTCTACTTTAATGAATGAATTACTTGTATATATGTCACCATTTTTATACTCTACATCACATGGGGTATATTAGGTATATTAGTTTGAAGGAATGAAGTTCCGGTAATATTTATTTCATTGCCTGGGAGACAAAAATATGTAACCAAAATGCACGGCTTCATTGTATTCGTTAGAATTTGTGGGAATATAAGCGAGGCTTCAATACCATAGACTTGAGGAATTTTGTTGTACCGAACAATAATTCGAAATCGTTTCTTGAATCGATTCAAGTTTGTCTGTCTGTCTACTCATATATTTTTGTATCGAACTTATAAGTCACAATTTTAGAGATAAAAGATTTGTTACACTAGAGTGTCTTGGCCCGAGGAAGAAATGAATTGGATTAAGCAATTGTTACGATCGCTCCCCGTATATCTCTGATTTACTTTTTTTTAAATACCATCCTATATAATGACTCTCATGAAAAATAAATCAATGTTAAATTTTTAATATTTTATGAAAAGAGATGAGGAATATAACAAGAACGTCGACGAGAAAATTAATTTTGTTCAATTTGAGTTACCCGAGTTAATCTTTTGGTTTCCTTCCAAGTAAAGGGTCTCGTGAGAAGTGTACATATATACGGAAGCAATGTACGATTTTTGGTGTTTTATCACATTTTATCAAAACAAGAATTGTACTCTCTAGGCAACGTGGTGTATATTATTTAATGATAACGGTTTTCCCTTTGGGAAATAAAAACCTCTGGTATATTTATCGCCTATCCATAACATTTATTTATTGTCCTTTAGATAGATTGTAAATTAATGTACTAATTAAAAAAAAATGTCTTTTACAGTTAAATGATATTTTAAAGATCGCCACCAAGAATTCAAGATGTGGTGATATTCGGTCGTGCCTCGACCATATGTATCTAAAGTAAATAATGTGATACTGTTGTGTTGATAAATTACGATATATTTTTAAATCTATAGTGATCTAGTTTCTCATGAATAGCAACGGATAGTAATATATATAATATATCAGAAACAAAGAGGTGTGGAGTATAAATGCAACCATTAATAAATGTATTTATATCATAACGCAGGTTTAAAACGTTACAAAATCCTAAGAAATTGTTGTATCATTATAAATGTAATGTTTTTTTTTTTTTTTGTAATTGAAATCTCCAAAGCATTCAAAATGACTTCTTTGGGTAATCTAGTGTTAAGTAATCTATGCGTCATTAATAGCTTTCTATTTGAAAATTTGTAACTACGAGGATTTCGAAAACAAACGTTATACATGACTAAGTTGATTTTGAAAATCTTACCCGAATAAAGTATATTTATATCGTTTATGACATCACTTGTGTGTGTATGTGTGTGTGTGTGTGTGTGTGTGTGTGTGTGTGTGTGTGTGTGTGTGTGTGTGTGTGTGTACTTGCAAAGTGCTGCAAGTGAAATAAGAAAAATTAATATATTTTATCAAGTGGTTTCATCAATGTATAAGAAGACGACCATCATTAACTCTATTAAGAGGCTTTTTTAATTTATGCAACTTTTGAGTGAGATTCTTACTGGATTGGTAAAGTAATTTTTTTCTTTCTTTTTTTTTTACATTTGATTAACTATAAAGAATTGGAAAAGAACAAGAAGGAGGAGGAGGAGGAAAAACCAACGAATATATCCGGCTTTCATAATTAAAATTATTTACAAATTGAATGACGTTACTTGATGTTCAGAAAATATCTAATAGACACATAACATCATTGCTAGAGATGATGCAAATGAGTTTAAACTCGAATTTATAGAAAACTAATAAAATAATATACAGAATTACACAACAAAAATTAATAGCTTTCCTTGTGATAAAATGAAATAATTCAAAATAAAGCATTGTATAAGGATAGCTACCTATCTACCTACCTAACTAGATAACGTCTTAAATGAAAAACATGACCTGACAAACAATGATAACAGTTGTTTGTAAAAGTGTCAACGTCTCGCCCGGAGATGTTTTTTTTATCAATATACGCATTTAATTTCAGATCAACACACATGTACATACGTTTGTTATTATATATACACCTCAAACATACACATTACATACATATAGCGCACATATTAATACGAAATTTATTGGAAATTGAAAACAGTTTATGTTTAACATTAATTTTAAAGAATATTAAAAGAAATTTTTTAATGCTCGAGTAATTGAAACAATATTATGCATTAAAAACAATTCCCAAAAGGCATAAAAATTCTTTAGACTGAGAAACAGAGCAAAAACTCCTTAACGGTAAAAACGTTGAGTTGTTTTATGAAACTTCGGAAAGGGGGACAATGTTTAATAATTCTTTATAAAATTCGTTCTTATTTAATGCTTCATGTTGTTTGCAATATCGATTGATTTTAATTACGTTTTTAAGGATAAAGTGAACTTTGCAAGATCTTCTTCTTTCGTTTCTTTTACTTTATCGAAAAATGTTTACTTGAATTTAAATGGTTCTTAATAAAGTCATAGCTTAGGATTTGAAAAACTTCACCAGAAGCTATTGTTTTTATTTCATCCGAGGCCACTTACTTAGTACTTAGGTAGTATTTAGTACTACATCATCACAGAGTCATATTATTTTGTTTAAATGATAGCCTACATAATGAAGTATACACGAGGACATGTTCAATCCAAGAACTCTTGTACTGATAGAGTTAGCGTCATCAAGGCAATACGATTCATTAGCAAGGGTATTCTTAATTTCTCTCCCGTTCCTATTGATTGTTCGAAAAGGAACATGATCCTGAAAATTCGTCTCGCTGTCCAATCACATGGGAACCTTGACAACTAGATTACAGTTAATTTTATTACTTTTGCTCATTTAGTTTACAAAACTTACTCACTTACAATACACGAAACAAATGTCAAAATACTTTGGATCCCCTGTCCTATCGGGATTGTCAGTAACGAGCGGGCGGACGAGATTGTTAGGTGCGCCCTATACCAGTCTCATACATGCAATCAGACAATGGGTGCTGCCAAATGTTTCGTTTAGAACACGCCAGGAAGCTAAAGAACTAATGTTTTGGTGTGCAGAAAGAAAGGTCGAGACAAGAAGGGACGGAGCAGAAGTGAGTGGGATCACCATTATTATTAAGTAAAACGAAGTTTTTATCCTCAATAAGCCTCTAAGGTTGCTAGTACGGCTACCCCAGCATATATTGCGTGCATGGATGTATTCTATATGATTAAACTAAACCTATTTCATAAGTCCTAGTCCATCAATATAACCACATCTGTTTAACACTGACAATTAAAGGGTTTTAAGACTTTCTCTAATAAGTTATGTAAAATGTGAAATTGTAAAGTATATATACAGTTAGTAATTAAGCACATATATATTCGCGATATTATCTTTAATGTTAAATATAGATTCCGATCTGCAATACTATGGGAAAAAGTGAATATTTCACTTATAACAAGCAATTTGTTTTGAATAACAATTATGATCATTTAAGATTATATAGATTCGATTAACGATTTTTCATATAACAGCAGCATATATACATTTTCCGGAAAAATTTCATTGAATACTTAAAGATTTAACTATATTAACTACAACAATTAGAAGGCGTAGAAACAAAAACAAAAAATCATTAAAAAGATTTAAATTATAAATAAATATCCGTCATGTGTAAAGGAAATGACTAAACAACCATTAATTAATACATAAAACAAAGTGTGTCCACATTTACTTAAATGCAAATAAACGTAAACAAATTAAGGTGCATGCATACGTATCTTAAGTGCGATTAAATGATTTCTCTTATACCCACCTACCTACCGAAAAATGATGAGACATTAATTGTGCTCTTTTAACTGTGGCGGCGTAGAACTCTTAAGAAGACAGATATCAAAAGGGACTTGTTATACTCTGTGTGTATTCCTGTTTTTTTCATATCTTTTCTAAATTTTATTGAAGTTTTCATTAGAAATTTGTTGTTGTAATACTTGATTATTATTTATGAATTTAAATCAAAAAGCAAAATGTGTCAGCGAAGTAACAAAAATTCGTTCCAAAGCAAATTTAATTGCGTTGTTTCTGACACAGCGTAATAGAGTAAAATTAAGGAAAAAAACCTTATAGAATATATGCCAAAATAATAAAGTTTATGCAATCAAAAAAACAAAAATTAAATTACTTAAATTTCTTTGTAATACTAATGTCTCTCAAATTTTTCGAAAAAAAAAAAACGAACTGCACCCGACTCGAAACGAATTTTTAATTACCCATAATTTGCCGCATTTGCTGCATTTTCGAGCTAGTAGAGAAGGTTTTTTTTTTAGTAAAAATATTAAAATAATGTATATTTCTCTTAATTATTATATAAGGCGGCATAAGCGATTCTATATCTACAATCGGTAATAGAAGTGCCAGCTTGGCTGAAATTTCTATCAACTGGTACACTCCCCAACAGACATAGATAGTAATTGATAAGAAAAAAATTAGAAATATCTCGAAACCGTTGATTAGCGAATTTTGAGGTTAAATAGAAGCTCGATTCGATCGACAATAGTGAGCGATAGACAAAACTAGAAAAATCGAGAAGCTTGTAATGAAGCAATTAAAAGGTTCCACGCAATGAAATTTCGCACAAAACATTTTCGATATATATTAGTTTGGGGAAAAAGAAATCCATTATTTTTTCGGTAGATGGGTACACTGGTAGATTTCTCGTAAAGTATCGATCAAACAATTTCAGATTTATGCTCGTTGGAAAGGTGACATTTCGCAGTAAAAAAAATTCTTTTGTTGTTTTTTGTTTGGTGCATTCAGTTGTGAGTTACAGCGTGTTAAAAATGGAAGTG